>CAOLHI010000607.1:0-576066 GCA_948474755.1 Ctenosaura bakeri | reverse complement strand
CTCATCTTTGCTATAACCTTGTTAAGCCAGTGCAGTTATGCTTATAGAGTAAATCAAATCAGTCAACATAAAGTATTTTTCTTTTTACTGAATGAGCAAATCAATCACACATCAGTGTTGTAAATTTATGTGCAAAAGCATTGAAGTGCTTTACTAAAAATTACAACATAGAAACACATTAACAAATTCATACAATCAGATTTAGAAATATAACAACACAGAGGAAACAGAATTACAGTACATTTACAACACAAGACAAAATACATGGAATTAATTAGAAAATATTGTAATAAATAATTCATGAATTATAGTGCAATTGATTTATGCATAAATAGAACTAATTACCTAAAAATCTGTTATTAACAAAATCTGTCAAAAATCAAGGCAGCCACAGAGTTTTACTAAATTACTGCAACAATGGAAATACTGCAATAAAAAAACCCACAAATACAGTTATTTGTACTGTAAACAGCTAAAAAAAAAATCAGTCTCACTAAAGTTAATATACAATTTAATTTAATATAAAATAGTCATTAGCTACCAGAAATGGTTTAAACAACTTTACTGAGCAGTAGTTCTAAAAACAGAGGCACTGTTTTTTAATATAAAATACTTGAGAAACATTCAAATAAGTAGAAAGCATTTAGGGCTTGCTTTCACCTTCATTTAAAAGTCTGCTGAAATATGAATTTTCAGAAACTTGTCAATTTCTAAGTAGTGACTGGTAACTGAATTTTAAAAGTACTTCAAAATTATAATTTAAACAACTTTTAAACAAACACATTAGGGATGAATAAGAGGGGTTTATGTGTTTCCCTGCCTTTCCTCAGTTGTATAATCAAAGGTTCAGCCTATTCATTAGAAATAATTACGTTTCTTTTTAAAACTTACAGGTTGAACATTATCTACAAACTATCAAAAAATATTTTAATATACTATTTCTGGCCAAAAATAAATACAAGTACTAAAATGCTGAAAATTAATTATAATATTACATACAAAACTACCACTGCTAAAGTCAATAGCAAAATGATCCCTGATTTTATGAATCTGTTACTTTTTGGTCAGGCCATCTTTAAAATGATATTAAACCTGTACTGTAACTTGTCTTTGATATATATTTCTGGCTAAAATTTAGAATTGTCTGAGAAAATTAAAAAAGCTGGGATTCCAGCCTTGTCTCCACTAGCACACGAGTGGGAAAGCCAATTCCCACTCATAGCTGCATACCCTTTTATCTTCCTCATCGTAACTGGTCCTCTTAACCCAAAAGACAGTATGTTTATGGGATATCAAAAGTGGTCCTTTGGATCCCAGCACATGCTTTAAGCCATAAATTAAAAACAAGAATAAAATATTCTTGAAAAAGTATGAGATTTGTAATCTTATTTGCTACTGGGGAAAGACACAACAAATTAATATAATTCTGACAAAAATATGGCTTAGGTTTTTTTTTTTAATTAAAGATGACCTTGACATTTAATATGTGACAATCTCTGCTATCTAATGAAAATCTTGGTTTGAAAGTATTTGTTTCCCAATATGCAACTGAGCTGAAGAAAACTGAATGTATATCTAACAGACCAAACAGTAGTAAGCTGATTACGGTTCTGTGATCTTTATTGTTTAAATTGCTTCCATTTTTAAAAATCAGGAAAAACTGATTCTTTCTCTAGTTTTTTTCTGAAATACTACCAATTAAGTTAAATGGCATACTTCAAAAATATTATATGTAAATCTGTCACAGATATTAAATTATGTGATTTTAAAGGAAATGTAGGTTAAAATGGGTTCAGTGACAACCACATGGGCAAAGCAGATAAAGATTCTGGATATTGTAATTTCCCCATTTTTTTTAAAGAACTAGTTTTTCAGTGAAAAAGGCCATGGATGTCTTTATTAATTTGTGTATATAATATGATTGTATATCCAAGTTACATATCATAAAAAATCCAATGGGTATGATCCTTCCCTTAGCGAGCACATTGCCTACATATAAATGAATCCTCATAGCGCTGGAGACCTCTGTTGCACTCCTTCCTCCCTCAACTCAAAAGCATGCAAAGGAGCATACAGAATAGGCAGGATCTAGAACTGCTTCTGTGTATCTCCCTCATATTATGTACACTTCCCCTCCATGAAATCTGGAGTTTGCACAACTTGACAAAACAGAGAATGGAATTTGGGTTGCAAACAGACTTCCTAAGCCCCCCGACTGCCCTGCTGGAGAATGGAACAGAGAAACACAACCCTATGATTATCTCCAGAAGAAAGGATCATGCCAATATGAATATTTCTAAAGTTCATTTAAAAACTGCAATCGAAAGTTAACTGGTCCTCTGAGATTCTTTGAAAAGTTATATATCTAAAATGAACTGTCCAGCTTCCAAATAGTAAATATACAAAAAATTTCTAGTACTGAAAGTTCAAAACAGTTTAACTGTTTTGTATCTGTAATTCTATCAAGACCCTGAACTGTAAATTTGGTTATTAGCAAAGTGATGATGTATCGGCCCACCAAAATGAAAGTCTGATATTCATTTTGATAAACTGAAAGTTTTGAAATGTCACAGCAGCAAATACATTACTGTTATAGTGAGGTTTTTCAACAGGAGTGTTACACAATCCTTAAATAAATGTAAGTAGTCATAACACCAACTAACCAGCACACTTAAATCAAAATAACCATTCTCAAGCTCATTCTGTGCACATTATGAACATGCTCTAATCTGCATTCCAACTTTCATCTTAAACCCTTACACGTTAGCTTATTTTCCACACTAAAGGAAAACAGTTAATTTTATGCCTTTAGTATTCCATCTTATTGAATAATCATTCTATAGCTACACTAAATTTGTCAGTTTTCACAAGTATATATTTTGTAAACACCAATTTCTTGCTAAACCAACAATAAAATGATAACAACTCAGTTGTATATCTAACACACGCTTTTAAAAATGAAATGCTTTATCTATATCAGATGTTAAGCTCTGATGTACTTTCTCTTCCATAAAAGATTCTGTACTTAACTAATACTTCATGCTAGTTTCCATGTCGAGAAACTACAGCTGTCTTCTTTAAAGTTCCCTTGATTGATATATTTTCAGCCACTTGTAACTTCTGAAAATATTCTGAGAGCCATAAATGTCTCTAAAGCATTAATCATGTATTTCCTTAATAAGATGGATTATTGAATGGTTAGGGTCACTCTTCATCAATAAAAAATAATGCTTCACATAACAAATACATGTTATTCCAAACATTTTATGCTAATGACTACTAAATAAAACCTGAATCTTTTTCACTTATTTGTACAAGGGTTATATTAAATACAAACTATCACAATTGTGATCAATTCTGTCCACAGTGAAAACCCTGAATAAAATTATTCTTCAAAAAGGCATGTATGTGGTTTCTGAACTTGTAAGATTTCATGTCTTCTGTCTAAGTGAACATTTGTTTCCCATGTGTGTATGTTTTACACACAGGCGTGCATGTGTATACATACACACACACAAATGAACAAACACACCCACACACCCACTCGCACACACACCTAACCAGTTAAACTACATTGGCTTGCTGCTATTTTTGCAGGTGCCAGTCCCTGAATCTGTTATATTAAACAACCCAGTGTCTGGTAATCGGAGCTTCTTCTTCGGCGGAGTCTTCAGTGTTCCAGATCTTTCTTTAACTTTATATTCTAAAGTGCTGTGAGGTACCCCATATATTCCTTGTGCTTTGGAAACACTCATTTTTCCACTCATTACCATTGCGATAGCTTCTTCCATTATTTCATGATCATATTGCCGATAGCGACCACGTTTTTTCCTTGGTTGTTTATTATCCTTGCGATCCAAACAATCTTCTGTGGATTCACAGGTGCCATCGATAATTCCATTCTTAGTATTAAGACACAAAGGAGAGAGGTCCCCATGCAGAAAGTAGGAGTCAACACTTGACTGAGTTACAGAAGCAGAACATTCAATTTTGTTCTGTTTAGGGAGTATACTTTTCAATTTTTGAAGAGCTGATCCTTCTAAGACTGTTGAGGTTTTAGAAACATGGTACATAACATCCAGAAGTCCAGCATTATCTGCCTGTTGTTTGGGAACAGCGCTGATTCTCAGCTGAGGAATTTTTAACTGTACAGTTGGAGATGATGTTTCATATTGTACAGTTTCATTTTTTTCTTTAAACTGAGTGACCATTCTTTGTAGAGTTAACTGGTGGAGGTAACTGGAAGCTGTTGGGAATCTTAATTCTGAGGTTTCAAGTAGAGTGAGTTTACTTTTTTCTGTGCGCTCTGCTTGAGCTTTTGCCCACAAGGCTACTTTTTGCAGCACAGCACATGTTTCTTTACTGTCTTTGTAAGAATAGCTGTCATTGAAATCTCGAGTTTTGTTTTTAAAGGATGCAGGCTTTCCTGCTGGTAAGGCTTCTAAGTGGAGAAGTAAAGTTTTTTGAGGTATGCCATAAAGTATGCCTGCTTTATTAATGTCCAGTGCTCCGGACTGAATGTCTTTCAACGCTTTTGAGAGCAAACCATCTGCAAACTCAGCACTTCTTTCCACATAGTCCTCTCTGTGTCTGTGGTGTCTCCTGGATGGATGGAATGAAACGATGGTGAACTGATGCATGAGAGACTCTCAGACAGCTATGGAAGGGAAGGGTCCACTCCTTTATTATACTCCTTGCTTAGGTAACATCACTGCTTCTTTTAGTTTTAAGTCTTTGAGTTGCTGTAGCTATTGATTATCATAGCAAAAGTTATAGTTCTGGTAGGACCATGCGTCAAAATGATACCCCAGCTTCTACAGCAGCCCTTCCAAGAACTTTAAATCCTAGCTCAGTATTTGTTAACTCTTTCAAATGCTTGCAATTCCCTTTTGACAGATGTTTGCAGGGTAACAAAACTTTCCTTTTCACAATTTAACATCCTCTGAATGCCCCAGTCCTAAAGGAGTTTTGTTAGTAGAAACGTGACGTTACCGCTAAACAAGTAATAAAAGAGTCAACCCCCTCACAGAAACTTTGTTGTAACTCTAATAGAAACTATCTCATATATCCAACTATTATTTCAAATTTGCAATTCAAATCCTAATGTTGTTTAGTTCATATCCAGTAAGAGTGTCACTTTTTCCATAATACAGTGAATATGTGTGTGCGTTTATATAATATAAATAATATAGTATATAGCAGACTTGGGTCAGAGAATAATGCTGTGCACTGTTAGCTGCATTACAAAAAATGCAAAAAACAAAAGGCTTGATTATAAGATTGCCAAAATTATAATGTTTGTTATTTTTCTATTAAATAAACAGTATAGTTCAGCATTAAATATCTATTCATAAATGGATATCTTTGCAGCATGACACCACATCCCAAAGGTAGACTCAAAATGCAAGAATAGCCTTAAAGAGCTCTCTCTTTTTAAAAGGAAAATAATAAAAACATAAAGTTGATAGCTTTATTTTTTAAAAAAATCTTACTAAATAAAAAAGTCTAGTAAAAATATAAATCATTTCTACTACCCCAATTGGTAATTATTACATCTTGGAGAACAGATTTTTTCCCCTACTGTCTAGTTTCTCAGTTCCATTAAGTATGAAAATAGTCTGTTCAATTTTTGTAACATGAACTAAAGTTTGGTGATTGTTCTGATAACTTTTCTTTAACAGAAAAAAGTGAAAAACACAAAATGAAACACATGAGTTATACACAAACATACAATTATGAGAGAAACTCTGGCAAAGCAAGAGGCAACTGTGTGTCGCACATACTTTACACAAATCAATGACAAAAATATCTTCCTTCAAGTGTAATTCTTATTTCCATTTATTATTTTGAAAATAAACAAGAATAATGTTGCTTACCCAGATAGTGAATTTTCTGAAAGTGATCCATCATATGCTGACTGTTCCAAGCTTGTTTTCTTTGTAGACAGATCTAGCACTCCATCCCCTATTACGCCAGAGAATGCAAAGATTATTTTGGAAATGTCTTTCCTTCGCAACAGCAAAATCCATTTTAATGCTTCTTTTGTTGCAAACAGACTTAACTTTACAAAATGTTGAATGTAATTGACAGGCTACTGGGCAAATATGGGCCATATTATCCACTTTTAAACTTTGGGGTCACTAATAAGCACCAGATCCCATCTGCTCTTGGAAGCTGAGTGCGGTCAGGTCTCGTTAGTATTTGGGTCAGAGACCACCAATGAATACCTGGTGCTATAAGCTATATTTTAGAGGAAGGAACTGGCAAACCACCTCCAAAGCATTCCTTGGTTAAGAAAATCTCATGAAATTCATGGGATTGACCAATGACTTGAAGGCACATATACACAAAATGTAGTCAGGTCAACTTGCATTCCCAGTGCTCTATATACAAGGTTTGAGTTATACATGCAGTGAAACAAAGTGATACACTTCAGTGGTTATAAAATGTACAGTATCACTACACACTAAAGATACTTTTCATGCTTCCTCACAGCAAGTAAAAATGCATCACATCAGGAAAAAAGGTATTAGATCCTGACTATAGGGGAGTCTTTTCAAATATGCCAGAGTCCATTCTATTATTATTATCATCATCATCATCATCATCATCATCATTATTGATGTTGTTGTTGTTGTTGTTGTCATGACATTCCAACTCTCTGAAGCCCAACACATTACTTCTGCAGTTCATTACTGCCAAAATAGATAGTAACCATAGATTTATATTCAGTACCAATGAGGTGACTGTTACACATTATTTTATTCAATAATCACATGACAATGGTGCATTAATGTAGAATTCTTTGCCTGCTAAATCAGCAGTGTCAAGTTTTACAGCTTGCTTTCATATTTGAGATCTCACTTTCAAACTCGCCAATAAAATGTGGTATAAAGATTTCTTCCCTGTAATTTCCTAATGATGACCACTATAGTTCTGTTCAGGAGAAACGCTACATCTTAGCAGAGAAGGGCCAGGAGAGGTTAGCACTACAAGATCTTGGTGAACTTTGGTCTCTTATAGGAACTGAGTTAAAATATAGCTTTTTGGTAAGGCCTTTGGAATGTAACCATATTACTCTGTAGAATATACATGTATGTGGCTTTAATCGTTTTAGACTTTCCTTCCCTTTGGTGATTTATTTAATTTGCTTTAGTCCTATTTAAATTATTTTGTTGTTTTTAGCTGGAATTCTTTTGACCTCTTCATATTATGTGAATTGTATGCTGGCTTGCAATTTCATGCTAGAATATGAGGCATAAATATTTGAATAAGGAAATAAATAGAATAGAATAGAATAGAATAAGAAAAAGCCAAAACTTGAAGTATATGAAGCTTTCAATTACAGTGATGTAAATTATGGAGAAGAAGGCATTTTGAAACTGCCCTATTTCATAGTTATTAAAGTTTTACAAACTGAGAAAGCAAACACATTATTTATAGCAGTGTATGGCTACTGAAATTATTTTTGAAAACTGGGAGGGTTTTTGTAGGAAAGAGGACTTGCTTCAGCCAGCAAGGGCTTACATGTCTTGGTCTACACTGAACAGCAGGGTGTCTGAATTTTTATTTGAAAAAAATACAATTTAAAAAAATCCTAAATTTTATTTAAATTGAATTCTCGATTCAATTTCAGTAACAATATAAATAAAATGTTACACTTGGCCCTCCACATTCGCTAGAGTTAGGCACACAGGATCCTCACAAAAGTCAAAAATTTGCAAATAACAAAATTTGTGTGTCTGTGGGAAGGGGGCTGAGGCACGGGTGGGGAAAGTGGGCATCCAGGGTCTAAAACAGGTCAGGGAAAGGAAATAGTTGGCATGGTAATCCTGTACTTCTTCCTCTTACCCAAGGAAGGAGATGGGTGCGTGTGGGGCATGGGTGCAGGGTCTGTAATGCTGAGAATTTGGGCAGAGAGCCATCCTTAGCTGGCCGGGCAGAGACTGGTAGAGGAAGAGGAAGACCAAAGGTGGGTTTTAAAGGGCTATGTGGCCTGATTGGAGCCACCAAGAGGGAAGGTTCCCCTAAAAAAGAAGCACCTGAGGTGGGAGGGCAGGGGTTGGAGAAACTCGCAAATAATCAAATCTGTGAATGTCAACCCCACAAATGTAGAGGACTGACTGTATTTTCTTTTCTTGACTCATGTACAATTAAGAGTAAAAGCTAGATCTCATTCTGCATTTTCAGTTTGATAAAAAATATTTCAGAGTTCCAGTCATGTAATCTGAGTAACCTACAATCAAACAGGGAAAGTCATTTACATTTTTCAGTTACTGAAAACAACTAGGTGTCCAGCACTAGAAAGTAACTACCAATGTTTGTTTCACATTCTGTATTTTCAGATTCTACTTCCCATCAGACTACCAGTACAACACAGGAGGAGTGAGAACAGGGCTTATATGGAAGGAAGTGAGAATGCTAGGCAAAGGAGGTTAAGGCAGAAAGGCTGCATCGAAACAGCATACAGAAGGACTTTAACACTTTAACAGAGTACAGGAGGATGACCACAGCTTCTTCAGCGTATAAGATAGACTTTTTATAGAAATATTTTGAAAAACTCCTCCCCTGGGTCCATTAAAGGAAAAGAGAAATCTGTCCAATACAAGCGGTATAAGCAGGAGATACAGGGCCTAATTCCTTAAATGAATCCCTTCAACTGTTAAGTCCATTTTTCGCAGCAGTAGTTTTGTCTGAAACAACCAGCAGGGTGTAGTGGTTTGACTGCTGGACCAGGGACTTTGGAAACCAATGTTCAATTCTCCACTTAGCCAATGAAAAGCCACTGGTTGACCTTAGCATGTCATACACTCTCAGTCCCAGAAAACCCAGTGGTAAGTTCACCTAAGGGTTGCCATAAGCCAGAAGTGATTTGAAGGCACACAACAATAAGTTTTGTCTGCAGACACAAAAGAAATGTTTTCATCATTTAGTATTATTCACTTGCAGCTGAGAAACTGTCAAAAGCAGGGGTAAGCAACTATGGAAGACAAGGGGTTGCATCAGCGCTCAGGGAGATCTTGGAGAGCTGTTCCTGCTCTCATTAAAAAAACAACAACAACAAAGTTTCATTTTGACCCCTGGGGGAAGGGGGGGTCCAAACATGTGGGATAAACTCTGCATCCCCTAGAGACAATTATTGGGCATTTTAGAACAGATTTTTTTTTGAAAAAAATAAAAAATTCTTTTAAAATATTGCTACACTTGATGAGTGATCTAAATATCATTCACTGCCCATAATCCTTGATGCAGTACGCTACCAGCTGCACTTTTTTGAGGGTTGTGCAACAACAGTGAGATAAGGAAGACAAAAAATGTCAGATCTGAATAGCTTTAGAACTTCTTTCACGGTCACAGTAGCTGCAGCATTTTTTCTCCTGCCACCACTGCTTATAGGGACATAATTATGGCAGCAAGGTACACAAGCAGGATTTTGGCCACTGTTTATTGACACAGCATCTACCTCATGACTCAGGTAATTACTATTATTTTTTGAATTAAAAAAGAAATTTATCATTAAAAATGACAAAGATTGTACTATGCTATAAATTTACATATTTTAGTAATTGGATCTGCATAACTGTTCAAGAAATATGTGAACAAATATGAAGAAATTTGTGGGAAAAAACTAAATTATTTAAATGGTAGTTTTAATTTGGTGAATTTATACTGCCTTGATTTAAATCAATCACTCATCAGCAGGATGAGGAAAAAGCTTTATTTTCTTTGGAAATCTTGGTATTGCACCTGAGTTCTATCAGAGTTACCAAGAATGTAGGGATAATGTAAGTGGAAATTAAAAAAAGGTGAAAAGTTTCATCATAACATTGTATGGACCAAAGGAAAGATGTTCAAAATCACTGTCTTATCTCTTACATAAAGGAAATAAATATATACCTCTTTATCTAATCACTGTTCTAGATATCCCTGACACCAATAAGGTTTAAAATGATGCTCATGTCAGACTTGACAAAATTTCATGGTATGACAGGACACCAGACAGGAACAAGTTGTGGCACAGTTTCCATTTTCCAGCTGAATCAAACCAAAGGCCTGTCTAGTCCAGTGGCAAAAGGAAACTCCCGGGCAGATCATGTTGGCAACAGTCCTCTCCCACTGTTACATTCCATAATTCACATCTAGAGGTATGCTGCCTCTACCTCAGTGGCAGCACATAAGACATTGTGACTAATAGTCACTGACAGCCTCATTCTTTCTTTTCTTCGGTTCAAAATTCAATAGAAATGCTGTTGGCAAGGGAAATAAATGATTTGTATAAAAATCATCTTATCAACAACTGATTGCAAGATGTTCAGAACTGCTGTTTATAGCAACTGTCCTATCTGAAAACTATAGCGAAAAAGAAGCTCTGATATATATACTAAATTTGCATACAAAATTCCTCATTCGTTTCAGAGGAGGAACTCAACAAGCACGGGCAAAATAATGCATGTGCAGTTTTTCTTTTAAAGATGCTGCGGCCATATACACAAGAATTGTTCTAGCTTTAGATTTAAATTTTTATCTTTTAATTAAAAAAATTCTTTAAAATTTATAATTAATCTCCTACAAATTATTTATTCACAGAATAAAAAGTAGTTCAAGAGGAAACCCACCACTTCCAATCCCACCAAATGAACAGCAATGAACAAGTTTTACCTTGCTGAGTATCCTGTTCTTGTGTTCGAGTCACAGTGAGGTCTAGAGGACTATCCTGTTCTTCCTGAAGTGAATTTTCTGTTTGGTTCATTTGGATATCTTTGCGTATCAGACTCAAATCATAAGATGAACCATTTCTATTTTCTTGCATTTTACTACTTTTTGAAATATATTCAATTGCAAATTGACGGATCATCTTTTTCATTAATTCCTGAGCAACTAGGGGAATGTTAGGATCACAGTTCTGAGGAAGATCTGTGGGAAGAAAACAAGACAAAAATATACATAAAGTACACATTCACTTCATTAAACTTTTCTCACAGAAAAAGTCAGAAATTCAATGGAATGCTGAAGAACTTGTTTCTCTGCAACTGGCACAAGAAGGCAAGAGCAACATGATTGTGGATGCCACTCTGGATTATCCAGACAATTATTATTTGGTCCAGATTTTGAAATGTTTACAGGAACACTATTCATTTTATTACTTAGCAAACACGGACAACAAGAGGAGGATGAATGTAGAACTTTGTATAGATCCTTCAGTTGGTGTGTGCCTTCAAGATCCAACTTATGGTGACCGTAAGGCAAACCTAGCACAGGTTTTCTGGGGCTGAGTGTGTGTGATGTGCTCAAGGTTACCCAGTGGGTTTCCACAGCTGAGCAGAGAATCAATCCCTGATCTCCAGGGTCTCTAGACCAAAGCTCAAACCACTGTTAATAGTTAATTGATGGACTGTTAATTGTTGTGTGTTTTAAGGGGTTGGTTTAGGTGGGTTGGTGGGTGGGGAGGATTGGGTATGTTTTTAATGTCTTTTAATGTATTTAATGTATTTCATGTTGTTCGCCGCCTCGATCCATGTGGAGAGGCGGGATAGAATAAATATTATTATTATTATTATTATTATTATTATTATTACACAATGACAGCTCTCTATGTAAATCTAAGCCTATGCATTTCAAAATACTCCTATAATCTAGTCAGGGCATCAAGTTATTTGAAATATTTATATTATACCTCTCCTCCTATTAAGGGCTACTTTCAAAGAAGAAAATAAAAGGGTCTAATACAACAATTCACTAAACCAGCAATTAAAGCACTACTACAAGCTGATCACTAAATTGGTTTAAACAAATAATCAGAAAGACTGAGTTTGGCCAAAAAAATAAAAATAAAAATAAAAATCTTGTACTTTTTGCAGAAGACCAAAAATGGTGAATATTGTAATCTTATCTCCAAAAATTCTAACCCAAAGCAAAAAGATGCTACTTCTTTTAGCATTGAGGATATTGGGATGGACTCATAAAGGGTAGGATTTGAACAAAAAAAGCCAAAAACCAAACAAACCAGAATTTTGAATTGAAGCTGGAAATTCAGTAGCAACAGACAACACAGCAACTCTTCATTTCAAGCAGGTAAAAGGTTGCTAAATGGGAGTATCAAACCAAAATGAGAAATGACCAGATTACATCATGGGTTATTATTGTGCCATGCAAGCTTCCTCTGGCCAGTAAATGCCAAATGCAGCAATTTTACTGTGCTTGAGGGACAGTTGCTTCCTCTTGCCTTTCTCCATGGGAGAAGACTCAGGCCAAGTAAAGCCCCACTTCTCTACAGAACACTTCTCCACCTATGTCTAGACCACTGGATTGCTCTCATCTTCTGGGGGCATCAGTTGAGATTCTGTTAGATTGCCCTTGATAACTCAAGTGGAGGTTACCTACACCCAACTGGTGCTCGCAGGAGCTCCTAGGAATGCCCATTGTAAGGGAACTGGATTACTCCTTATATTACTTTTCCCCCACAAAGAAGAGTAGGAACTGCCACTTGTTTTTTAGGGAAGGCTACTGGGTCAAGGATTACATCTACTTGCATACATCTTCCAACAAGTAACATACTACTAAAGTCATATTCCTAGATCAACATCCCAAAGCCTCCGTTGGTCCTGTTCAAAAATATTCTCTGAAGTGTTTACTAAGCAAAAACGTCTGTAAAAATGTTGAATCAGGTATGAAAATTTACATGATTAGTTCAGGAAAATCTATAATCAGATATAAGCAACCACCTGATGTTGCTCATGGCCATTCTCTAAAAATCTATGGTGATTTGATTTCCAATGTAACATTTTTTCACAGTATTCTTTAATGGGGTTATGCAGAGAGAAGTGTAAGGTCCTACACTTAGGTAGAAAAAATGGAATACAGAAATATAGGATGGGGGACACGTGGCTGGACAGCAGTATGTGTGAAAGGGATCTAGGAGTTTTAATAGACCACAAGCTGAACATGAGTCAGCAGTGTGATGCGGCAGCCAAGAAAGCCAATGCAATTCTCGGCTGCATCAATAGGAGTATGGTGTCTAGATCGAGGGAGGTACTGGTACCACTCTACTCTGCTTTGGTTAGACCCCATCTTGAATACTGTGTCCAGTTCTGGGCACCCCAATTCAAGAAAGACATGGTCAAGCTGGAGCAAGTCCAGAGGAGGGCGACCAAAATGGTGAGAGGTCTGGAAGCCATGCCCTATGAGGATAGACTTAGAGAGCTGGGTATGTTTAGTCTGCAGAAGAGAAGGTTAAGAGGGGACATGATAGCTATGTTTAAATATTTGAAGGGATGCCATGTAGAGGAAAGAGAGGGCTTGTTTTCTGCTGCTCCAGAGACGAGGACAAGAAGAAATGGATTCAAGCTGCAGGAAAGGAGATTCCATCTGAACCTCAGGAAGAACTTCCTGACAGTCAGGGCTGTCCGGCAGTGGAATATGCTGCCTTGGAGTGTAGTGGAGTCTCCTTCCTTGGAGGTTTTTAAGCAGAGGTTAGAGGGCCATCTGTTGGGAGTGTTTTGAGGGTGTTCCTGCATGGCAGGGGGTTGGACTGGATGGCCCGTGTGGTCTCTTCCAACTCTACATTTCTATGATTCTATGCTGGATCTATAGGTATGAAAAATTGACCCTATTATCTATTTACCAATTATGAAGCTTTTAAAATAATTTGCCAGTACTTACAACGGAGTGGGCAAAATGGAGTCTGCAGGCCACATGTGGTCTCTAAGTGACTGCCCTCCTTTTTAAATTAACCTCATGGTTTGTGGCAGAAAATTACAGTGTCAACGGGCAAAGGAACTAAATTTTACCATCTTGATGATGTCAATTCAGTTGCTAATAGGATAGTATGAATATGATCCAGCAGCCAATATCATAGTAAAAATCATATTAATTAGAGTCAATCAAAATCCATTTAAGGTTCTTTTTCTATATTAATGCAAATTAAATGATAATCAAGTATAAGAAAGGGAAATTTATTTGTTAATCATGAATGCAGGAAGTGTATTTTTTAACAATGAAGTTAATCTTTGCAAAGGCTAAACAAGTATGGCTGATTTTTTTAACTGTTAATGAAATTTAAACATAAGAAATAAAATAAGGTTGTTGATTTTATTTCCGTTTTCATTTAAAAAGTCTGCTAAACTATTCCTGGCCCTTTGAGAGTTCATTTGCCCAACCTGAAACATGGCCTGCAGCACTGTGAAAGTTGCCCAACCTCTGACTTAAATCAAAGGATAACTGATTTATTTACAATTTATGCTGAAATAACTTTAACTAAACAGGCATTATTACATATATTCCAGGCTTAATGTGCTTTGTGTTATTTATAATCACTAAATATGCAGCTGCAGCTATCCATTAATTTACCAGTATGATTGTAAAACAACATTCTCAAATCTAAGCCCTCAACAGAACATACAGTTCTCTCACATTGTATAGTTCAAGTCTAAAAACAAAATTTGACACATTAAATTTCTTCCACATCTGTTTGTTCACGGGAGTAATTTCAAAAACATTTTTTTTTGTAAAAGAAAAGTTAATATTGTGGCCCTGTTCCTAAATATTGCTTTGTTGTTAGAGTACTCAAGAAAACTAATACTTTCATCAGATTACGCAAGCATGTAATTTCAGCATTATGTTATCCCAAATAGTGTTGCCTGAAGAACAATCTGTGAGGTTCAAGATGTAACATCCAGCTAGTCTAGTGCCATTTCACTTATTCCATGACCAATATAAAATTTTAACACAACACTCTCTTCAAAGAAGCCTTATGTTTCCCAATCAAGTTTGTAGCACACAAGAAATAAGAGACTATCCTTCTCCAACATCAACCCAGATTGAAATTAAAAACTGAAATCCAAGTGTTTTTCAGAAATAGCAAAAAGCACACAGTTGATAACACAGAGATGAGAATCAGCGAGATGAAATTGGAATGCCAGGAGATGATTATGTCTGTAGGTTCCTGCAGTTTAAATGGTGTCCCTGCAACCAATGGCAATTTCTTTATCCCTACTAAATCAGACACATAGTCTAGATTGTATAGATTTTGCAGTTACACACGCGCGCGCACACACACACACACACATTTTTCAAGCACATATTTATATGCCATCTTAAGATTGGAAAGTATCCATGTAACATGAGGCATTTAACACTGAAAACTTAAGTGTTGTGACTAAAACTAAAATCTGAGATTGCGCCTCCTCCTTAAATGGTTTGGAATCACATTTCCTAAAGATCTGCTTCTTCTAACATACATCTTAATTGTTCTGTTGCCTTCTCAATAGTTGATGGTGATGTAAGAGTCAGTCTTTTCTAAAGTGGCACCACCACACAGAATTTCTTGCTTTTGATTCTACAGTGGCCCCCTCAACTTTCACAAGGATTTAGGGCACAGATAAGTCTCCCCACCTGACTGAGAGCCCCCCTCCCCACAATCCCTTCAAGGGCTCTACCCTCCCATTCCCTTGCTTTCTGCCTGGGGGTGTGTAATTCTTTCTCTACACCTAGGCAAAATGGGAGGGGCAGCCCCACAGGTGGAGAAGGGGCTTGTGAACCTCTCGCTACATCCTCTTGCCTCTTGCCTGGGTGTGCAAAAAGAGGGCAGGGTGCCCACCTGGCCAAAAGGGGAGGGAGAACTATACTACTTGCATTTGCTTCTGCTTCTCTTATGTCCAAAGATAACATTTTATTTACTGTACAGTCAGCCCTTCACATTTCTGGGTTTGACATTCACAGATTGGATTATTTGCAAGTTTCTCCAACCCCTGCCCTCCCACCTCAGGTGCTTCTTTTTTAGGGGAATCTCCTCTCTTGGTGGCTCCAATCAGGCCACACGCCCCTTTAAAACTCACCTCCGGTCTTCCTCTACCAGTCTCTCCCTGGCCAGCTAAGGATGGTTCTCTGCCCAAATTCTCAGCACCACAAACCCTGTACCCATGCCCCTCACACACCACAAGGAAGGAGATGGGCAAGAGAGAGGAAGTACAGGACCATCTTGCCAACAATCTCCTTTCCCTGATCTGTTTTAGACCCTGGATGCCCACTTTCCCCACCCGTGCCTCAGCCCTCTTCCCACAGACACACAATTTTTTTTATTTGCACACTTTTCACTTTTGCGAGGGTCCTATGTCCCCAACCCTAGCGAATGTGGAGGGCCAAGTGTATTTCCATTTCCTGAAAGTTAGGAAAGTGATGGAATCCAATTCCTCCCCACCAAAAGTAAAATAATATATAAAAAAATCATGCAGTCTGGAGCTAATTGAGGCTTTAGTAACTAATGCAGCAATCCTATACCCAAGATCTTTCAGGTGAAAGGCCATAGGATTGTCAGAAGCTCCACTACTTTGGCAGAAATCCTGATAAACAGCTATCAGGAAAGACAATATCACTTTGCTAAGCACTTTCCTGCAATAGCTTTTCCACTAGTATGTTGGTAGAAAAAATTAAGATAAGTGTTCATCAGAAAGATGCAGTTTCCTACCATAAGAGGAATAAAAATTAACAAGAGCTTTAGAGGACATAAAAACAGTGGAAAATAGGCCAAAGTTATGAGAAAAACAAATGTAGATCTGTGTTTGTTTTTAAATCAAGAAGAAGAAAAGGGAAAAGAAAAGAATAAAAAGAGGAGAAAGAAATAAATACAGAGAGCACAGAAATTTTAGAAGGAAATTCCAAGATGTTGCTTTCTCCATGGATAAAGAGGAACTGAGGAGGGGAGTAGTGTTGGCACGACAGAGCATGCACAGGAGCGGAGAGTGGAAAGGGGCTCCTGACAAAGCTACTCAGTTCTGAAACATTCCATTGGTTTTTCTGTACGGATGCAAATCCATTTGTGTGAAGCAGAGAGATCACAAAGAAGAATCCTGTATGCATATGGCTGAATTGCTTCTTAGTCCTGGTTGTGTGAGTTAGAGACATAGCAACTCCTTCTCTTTTGCCCAGTATGATTATTTGGGTGAGGTGGGTCAGAGATACAGAAGATAAGTGGGATGTTATTCCTTTTCTTTTCGTGTGACACACATTCTTGCCTCTGACTCAAAGGTGTTACCCTATGCAACAAGAAAATAGAGGCTGCTGCAGCATATACCTGTGGGTCTCCCTGTTGCATATCCCTGCTACTCTCTGAGTAGGTCTTAAACCTCTTTCTTCAAAACTCTGCATGCCATCTGCTGAGGGAATAATATAAGTGGTTTTGTTGTGAGGACTGTCAGAGCTATTCTCCAAACCAATGATTGAGGTTAGCACAGAAAGATCCAAAGCCCAACCTAAGGGATGGCTGGGAGTGGAAGTAGCAAGATTGTTGGTTGCTACATCTCTATGGCTGATGGTGCATAATACGTGTGTTGTGATTGTGGAGGCATATCCTCAGCATAATAATCTAACTGGTGTTCTCTCCACAAAGACAGATCATTTTGGCGTCAGAAGCAGCATGGATCCACTGGTGTTCTTTGGCATTTTTTTCCTTGAAAAAAAATCTTTTTCAACTCAAACAGGTTTTATCATAAAGATGAATGAAGAAATGAGTACACACACACACACACACACACACACACAAAACAGCTTAACATCTAAAAAGCTATTCACAGTTAGGAAAGTATATCTTTACTAAACTGCAAAGCAACATACAATGGAAAACTGAGACAAAAAGTTTACAAGAGATGATGCTATCAAATATGAGTACGTCTGCAATGCTGAAAATCAGGAGGAAAGAAAGGACTATCTATAATGACATTTTGTACCATAACCACAATAATAATTGAAGTAATATTACCTTTCTTGCGAAAGAGTGCATTTAGGTAATTCTCTGCTTGGCACTCAATTTTATCAGTGTTGGACTGGCCCTGAGATGATAGTTCCTCTGTAGGTGCTGACTGCAAAGAACCAATAACTGTTGTATGATCCTGAAAAGTATAAAGACAATCCAAATTATGTACATACATACATACGTACGTACATACATGCATGCACTAACTTGGGAGGGGTAACAGAAGTTTATATATCTTAAAGTGATCACCAGGAAAGATTTCTATTAAAAAAATATTCATTTGGATATTTAATACTTCCCAATAAACAGAATTCAAATAGGAAATGGGAAATCATTTGCTTAAACTTTTTATAGAACAAATACTTACACTGACTGTTTCTTTATGTAAATTACAAAAGGAACATTTTTCATCCATAGACCAGTCAGTTACTTCTTCTGGTTCACAGTCTAGGGCAAAAAATTAAATGCAAAATGCAAAATGTTAAAGCATTTTATTCAACACTGCATTACATTCTTGAGCAGATGAATATTAAATATATGAATAGCAACAGCATAAATTTGCTTTGAACAAATTTAAATCTCTCTCTTTTACATTGTTAGCCAATTTTCAGTTCTGCTTATAGTTAAAATATTCCATTAAGCTACCAAACTCTGACCAACACAGTTCAGCAACAGCTGAGGCTATTTCCAATCTAAATGTTTCTTGAGATCTAGCAAGCAGACAGGGCTTTGGCACAACTGTGCCTAAGAAGAAAGGCTGTGGCTAAATGGTTCAGCATATGCTATGCATAAGAAAGGTCCCAGTTTCAATGACAAGCACCTCCACACAGGGATGGCAAAGACTAATTTGGAGATGGGCTTAATATCTGCAAGATCTAATACAATCACTCGAAAGGTGTGGAAAACAAACAACTTGCTCCTTTCCAAAGTCTAGTGCCTAAGCTGCTATGCCTGAATTTTTATCAAAGCATGCATTTAGGATTAAAAATACCAGCGATGATGTAAGTGCACTATTGATCATGCTTAAACATACCATGATATGGATACTTCCCCATATCTTTCTTCTTGAAGGAAAAAAGTCTTTTTTTCACATATATAAACAAGTATTCTCTATACTGAATGTTACCAGTAGTAACTGCAATCAGATGATGTGTATACAGATAAAATATGCCCCCACCCACAAAATAAGAAGTGTGGCTGACTAGACAAAGCATTCCAAGTCTTATATTCTACCTGCTAGTACTGTTTCACTTTGTTGCAAGAAAATACCAGCCCTGGAAAAGATTTGTATGAGTTGTAACTACACACAAAATCACATGGTTGTTACAGATCTACCACTTATTTTCTATCTGTTGAGCTGTGAATCAGTTAAAAATCCATCCCAACTTATTTATCAAATCATAAGAATTTCCCTCCAGCCTGTGGACTTGAAAGACAAAACAGCAAAACTTTCAATGTCCCATCCCACATACACAAGAGGACTATCTACTGGGATCTGTACTGCGAAAACATCAGCATGAGGCAAGGCATAAATTTTACAGGTATCTTACTTTCAAACCAAAATACACCCTTTTAGATCTCACCATTCCATGATGGGAGACATGTTCCTTTGTTTAGAAAGGAAGAGGATCTTCCTAACTCAAGCTGAATCCCTTCAAGTTCCAAAAAGTCATATCCCACTGCATTCTAAGCTACAGAGAGTGCTTTTATGAATAAGCAAGGCTCTTCTTTCTCAGCTCGGGCTTAAGGAAGAAGATATTGGGATGCTGCCATAGTTATGTTGGGTTCCGAAAGTGCTCTTATAGGGGAGAAGGATCAGCTGGGAGCAGGAAACTGTGAACCTATCAGTCAGCATGTTGCCTACTGCAAGTGAAGTTCACAATTAGTTTCCAATTAGCCTGCCAATGACAGACATCTACAAATGTAGTTGCCACAGTAATTCAAGCATGCAGACCAGGTATCCTTGAATTGAGGTACAGTCTCCAGCTAATAAAAAACACAGTTCTGTGACCTTTAAAAGCAGAGCAAAGCAAAGGGGGAAAAACCCTCAAGATTTTACCTACTACTAGCTAAACCACAAAGACAGAATCGCTTCTGCTGCTGTCCACTAATTCTGCCATACCCACACAATTTTCCTATTCATTAGGTAAGAGCTAGGAGTGGCATTTTAAGCCTTTTTATTTTTAAATTATTGTATTATTAATTTAAAAATTACACGCTGCTCTTTTCCGTTATGGATATGAGGGCCCACGTGGATACCCTTACAGACAGAAGTATAATAAACACAATTTTAAAAAACTGCAGCACATCAGCACCATCTATACTACTCACCCACAGGAAATGCAACAGGACAGGTTGCTTCCCTGTACCTGTAGTTCTTCAAGTGGTCATCTATGAACTCACACAAATGGGAGCCTGTGCAGTGCATCATTCAGAATCTTCTAAAAGTATTATGCAAGTGTTTTGGCAGTAACCCCTCCTTCCTTGTTCCATGAGACCAGCCTGATTTGAGCTCAAACCTTCAGTTCCACTGTTGCCAAATGAGCAGCCCAGGAACTAAGGATACAGAGTGTGACAAATCGTGAGGAGGATGGGTATGCGTGTATTGTATGAGTGCTCAGATGACCACTTGAAGAACTATGGCTACAGGCAAGCAATTCATTTTTCTTCTTCATGGTTTCTGTGACTCACACAAATGGGAGACTAGCAAGCTATTCACGATAAGATGTGGGAGAGTCATCCAACATGAAAAACAACACTGTTCTCCCACAAGCAGCATCAGCCCTGGACCTGACATGCAGTCTATGGTGGGTAATGCAGGTCAGGGACTGAGACCAGGAAGCTGCCCTGCAAATGTCCTCTAACAGTACTCCTCTCAAAAAGGCAGATGAGATAGCCACAGCCCTGGTAGAGTGGCTGCACTCACAAAGTACAAGGTCTTTCTTTTGCCAGCTTGTAAGCCAGACGGATGGTGGGATGACACGGGGAGACCATTTTTGCATGAGGAACAGCAAACAAATAGTCTCCGAGAGTAATAAAAATCAGCAACCCAGTTCACAGAGAAAGCTAGAGCCCATCTGACACCAAAACAGTGCAGGGTCAGGTCCAAGTTGCTGGAAGGGTTCTGCATGAATGCAGGCAAGACAATGCCCTGATTCAAATGAAAGACCAATAAAACTTTTGGAACGAAAGCAGTATCAGGTCAGAGAACACCTTTGTCTTTGTGGAACTTCAGGGCATAGAGTGTTCACACAAAGGGCGCTTAATTCCTTTGCTTCCCTAGCAGAAGTGATGATGACAAGGAAGGCCATCTTCCATGTTAGGAGGCGAATGTGACAAGCTGCCACCAGCTCAAATAGTTTCCTAGATAGCTGACATAGGACTAGCTCTAGGCTCCACTGAGATGTAGGGCCTAGCACAGGTAGATGCAAATTCTTGTAGCCCTTCAGAAACTGCTTTACTAATGCATGCTAAAAACCCAGGAAGGCTTGCCAATTAGTTGAAATCTATCAGAAATTGCAGCCAATGGACAATAGGGATAGGCCTTTGTCAGATAACATCAGAAAGTCCATATGACCTGTCTGTGCTTGGTGTAGAGAAATCTGGATGATAAAAAGGACAGGAAATTAGTCCACTTGTAGGCAAAGAACTGTCAAGTTGACGATCTAAGAGTGGCTGCTAGGATTCAATGAATTGGACCCAGAAGGAAGACTAGAGATGCATCCTCCTTGCCATCAGTCCGAAGGTGTCCTGATTGGAACGCTGCACTTGACTGCTGTGGAAAGTTAGAAGGTCCGGTCTGTGCAGAAGTCTGAGATAAATTCCCCGAGACAAGTGAAGGAGGGAAGTAAATCACAGTTGCCTGGGCCACCATGGGGTGATCAGAACACACTTTGTCCTGCCTTTCCAAACCTTGGAATCCACTCTGATAATGAGGGGAAATGGAGGAAAAGCATACACGACAGCACTTCCCCAGTGATATAGGAAGGCATTGCCAAGAGAATCCTTCCCCTCATCTTGTTTTAGAACAGTACATCTGGCACTGAGCATTTTGAACCAATGCAAAGAAGTCCATCTGTGGAGCATTCCATTTCCTGAAGAGAGTATGGAGGACATTGGGAAGGAGCTTCCACTTGTGGCAGGAGGTTGGGGCCCTGTTGAGAGTGTCTGCTAGAATGTTTTCCTCTTCTGGTAAATGCATTAAAGAGAAGTAATGTTCCTGTTGATATACTAGTCCTAGATACGAAGTGTCAGGTTCAGCAGGGTAGTTGACCTCTTTCCTCCTTATTTGTTAAGGTAGTACATCACTGTGGTGGTACTGGATACTACCAGAACAATCCTGTTGTGCAGGTGAACTTTGAATGTTTGAAATACCTTCTCCACTGCCAAGATTTCAGGAACACTGATGTGGAAATCTCTGTAGATCTGTCCAGTATCCTCTAAAGGAAAGTCCCACCATATGTACTCCCCACTCTTCCCTCCAGTAATGGAGGCATTACTGATGCTGTGGACTAAGGAAGCAGAAATAGTATGCTAGCCTGGAAACTGTCAGATTGAAGTCACCATTCCAGAGATCAGTGGATGGCCCTCAATAAGGTGGGATGCATTTTGTGGTAATCAGTGACAGGGTAGAACAAAGAGAAAAACCAAGCCTGCAGCAGATGCATGCAAAGCTGTGTCTACAGTGTCATCACCATCATGGAGGCCATGATACTGACGAGCATTTGAACCTCCTTGGCAGTCACTCATCTGGAATGCCAACATTAAAGGACGCTTTTTATTAGACAGTGAAGCCTCTCATCAGGAAAGTAGGCAACCACTTTGCAACAGCTGAGACTCACTCCTATGAATTTGATGGTCTGGGACAGTCGAGGGCTGGACTTCTTGTAGTGGATGATGAGGCCTAAACCATTGAGGCAGCAAAGAATAAGATTGATATTGGCAAGGAGGTGAGCCTTGGAATGGGCAACAAGGAGCCAATTGTCTATATAAAGGAAGACAACGGCATTGTGTTGTCTCAGCCAAGTTGCAACCACTGCCATGCATTTGGTCAAGACACATGGGGCAGAGGACAGTCCAAAAGAGAGGACATTGAAATGGCTGGCCTACAGACAAACAGGAAATGCCAATGCAATGGCTGAGTTCCAGTGTGGAAATAAATATCCTTCAAATCCAACATTACAAACCAGTCTCCTCCTTGCAACAAAGGAATGATGGTACTAAGGGTAACAATCCAGAAATGCCTGGACTGGATGAAAGGCTCATGTCCCCTCAGGTCTAGGATGGAAGAGAAACCTCCATCTTTTTTTTTCAAAGCAATGAAATAACAAAAGAAAAAAAAACACGGGATGGAGGGTGCAGGCATATGTTTGATGGCACCTTTGCGGAGCAGAGTGATCTCCCTGACAAGAGCATTGGAAGGGGGAGTAATCTGAATAATACCAGTTAATCTGAGAACCTGATGGCATATCCCCTCTCAATTATATTCAAAAACCAGATATTGGATGCTATAGTAATCCAGGCATGGAGGTAGCTACTCCCAGTCTATTGCCAAAGAGAGGAGGACTGGAAGGGATAAGACCAGAAGGACAGTCAAAGACATCATTTGCTGTGGCTGGCAGGCTTTTTATGGAACAATTGTGCATGGTATCAGGAGGTGGAAGATAACTTCCTTACCACCTTCCTTCCTTCCTTCCTTCCTTCCTTCCTTATCTAGGGATTCGAAGGCCTTGTGCACCTGCATGCTGGTGAGCTGAAGGAACGCTTCAAACCCAATGTGTGTGGGGACTAAACAGAATGGGATCAAGACAACTATGGAGCTTGCATCTGGAAGGAACTTCCTGGTGGTGGTACGCATTTTGTATGTATGTTCTAGATCAGTGGTTCTCAACCTTCCTAATGCCGTGAACCTGTAATACAGTTTTTCATGTTGTGGTGACCCCCAACCATTATCATAGTGTCAGAAGCTCAACCTGAGAAGGGCTTGAAGCGAGATCTTAGGTGATCCCTGTGAAAGGGTCGTGCGACCCCCAAAGGGGTCCCGACCCCCAGGTTGAGAACCACTGTTCTAGATTGTCATCCATTTCCTTGTTGAAAAGCCCCTCCGTCTCAAACAGGAGATCCTTGATAGTAGTTTGAGCTTGGCTGGACAGGCCCAATGATTGGCAGCCAAGTATGTCACCTGAGAGCAACAGAACCCGCAAAAATTTTGCCACTACAGTTGGTAACATGCCTTGTTACTGAAAGCTGTTAAGAGGCAAGGTTGTAGGCCTCAGTCTGGAGATCTCCAGACATTCTTCTGTCTTCTTCAGATAGATTCCCAAAAAAAGGGTATCACTCTTTCCCTTAAGATCAGTTGGTAGGCAGACATACAATCCTTGTAACTGCTAACTTGAAATGACAATGCAGCAATAGAACAGGACTTTCTAGGATGTCTAATGTCCAGAATGTCTAGCTTCCTTTGGGTGGTGTTTGACTGTGCTGCCTTGACTATGGTGTTTAGTTTCTGATGTTAGAACAGCTAATCTAAACTAGACTCCACCACATGATACATCGTGTCCACCTTTTTGAAATAGGACAAATCATGGAAGAAATAGCCCAAGAACTACAGGCTATCCTGTGCCTGGCAGGAACTCAGTGGGATGGATGCCAGGGTGTAGGTACTTTGGACTGAACCTACAGTAGAACCTACAATGATAGAACCTACAGATGGTAGATTCAGCCTCTGGTTATCTGATGTCCAACTGCACTGCAAGTGCCATTCTGATCATCTGCTCCATGAAGGAACAGATGTTATCAGTTAGAGAAACTGTTTCATATTTTTCCAAACAGTGACTAGAGATCACACTGTGAACATGTCAGACGAAATTGAGAAGGAATCAGAGTTGGTATCAACAGAAGTAGAAGGGTCTTGTTGGAAATGTGTAGAAGGATGGTGATGGATTTGACCACTGAGCCTTGAAGGCTAAATGCAAGAAGGGAGAAGTGGAGGCAGAGCCTCTGAGGAATGATGAGCTTTCTCATAATGAGCTGGTGTAAGCTGTGTGAAGGGAGCAGTGCGAGACCCAGAGCACTCAGAATCCATGTGGCCATGGTGCAGAGAGTACCTGGTCAATTTTGGCAGGGCTTGTACAATGGAGTTCCTGGAAATTGGGGGCAAACAAAGATACTACATTGTTGGTACAGTATGGAACAACAATAGTGGGAGCATTCAATGGGACTGTATTGATGGTACAATAGTTCCAATTGGTGGCAAAGCATATGATGTCCCTTTGAGGAGTGCCAATCAGACTCATACTCTTCATAGTCACTCTAGGAAAGGAGGAGAGATGACAGTGTTAATGTAGCTCCTGATGCCTACAGTCTTAGCTCCCTGAATCACATCCATCTTAACAGAATACAATGCAATGGGCACACTCGCATCAATGTCAAAGGGACAGCCTCCTTGACATGGAGATGGAGGATCTCACAGAATGGGGTGAAACTGAAGAGGATTATACTGTGTGCCAGTGCTGAAACATGGAACATGAGGAAAGTGGTAAAGGAGCCTGTTTCATTGATTGTGCAGACCGAATGTGAGAAGGAGACACCAGTGTTTGCATAGGCAAGCCTGGAAACAACCGAGGAGCAAGCGTGGAGGAGTCCATTATTTCTCCTTTTTAAACAGTAGCTATGCAGACTTCAGGTGACCCATGCTGGGAAGGAGAAAGTTGTCACCAGTGAATGACAAGGCGGTGAAGGTTCCATCTCTGGTGGATCAGTGCTCTCAGTTTGTATTGATGGGGTGGAAGTGTTGGGCCTGAAGGCCTCCTTTTTTCATATGGCAACATTGCTCGGAATGATGCTTTGAAATAAGTTCACATCTAGGGATTAACCCAATGTTGAGAGGGCCTTGTTCTGGGATTCAACCTGTTGAGAGCATATTGATGGAGCTGCGACTTGGGATTCAGTCTGTTGGAACCATAGTGATGAATTGTTAGAGAGGAGGCTGAGTCAGAGGCTGGCCATTTCACTCCCTGAGAGCAATCCAGATTGAAGATCCTGAAGCAGTTGGTGAGGATGAAGAGTGTGGAAATGACTGCTGATCCAAAGTAGAAGAAGCACCAGTAGCGGACAGTGGCTCTTCATACAGAAAAGCCTTTCACCTCAATAATTCTCAAGTACCTGAGGGGTCATGACTTTACAGCGAGCAAAAGACCCAATATTATGGCCTTCTCCCAAGACTCAAAAGGCAATGTGAATACCCATGAATCATTGCAATCTTAGTGCCAAAGATGTGCAGTTTTTAAAAAATCCTGAGGACACGGTAGTAAAGATGAAGCCTTGGAAAGAGAGAAAACGAGAAACAGTCTGAAGTCAAAGAGAAAACTGAGTCTGAATTCAACAATCAGATGAATACCCAAGAGAAAGCCAAAATGCAGAACAAAATTCAACAGCAAAAGTACCAAGTGATACAGCTCATCAACAGTTCCTTTCATGCTGCTGTTGTGGTGGATGAAAAGGAACTGAGGGTCTGGTGGGAACTGGAATGGTCACATGGACCAAGGGAGGAGGAGATACCACCATAACAGTTGCACAACAGCTCTAGAAAGTTCCAAAAGATGCACTGAGTACGTACAATAAATTCCATTTCTTTGAGTCACCAGAAGAAACAACTCTCATACCATTAAAATGCCTTAGCAAAAGCAAACATTTGAGCTGACATCCAAACAATTACAGGTTGGGTATTTTTACCCAGATATTACTGTCTGTACAAGTGATGATGATACTAGTTCTCTGAGTCCAAAAAAGAGACTAGCATCCATCCAACCAATTCAGTTGATATGATAAAGGTTTAACAAAGTTTCCATTACAGCTTTGGCCCTTAACATCTATTGTTTCCTAGCCTTATTGAATGCAGAAAGCTCCTCAACAAAACAACATGTTAAACTCAGCCAATGGAATTTGAATATATTTTAAGAAAGCAATGTCTTCAACTCTTGAGTACACTTCAAACAGAAATAAATCAGGGGTGAGGGTAGAAGAGGTACGATGATTAAGATCACACATTATTTAAGATAAAAAATTTACTTAACACTTACAGTATGTATATTTGGTGTCTAATTTAACTAAGTGATATTCAGTGAGTAAAAAATCCTACTTATTTGAAAAAGTCTCAAATATCTTCTATTATTCTTGAATGTCTGTCTGCAATTGTTACATATTTTCTCTCAATGTCCCTTAAATAGTTTTCATTCAGTAGTGTGCATCTTACTGTCTCCCCCTCTCTGTGAGAAATACAAAGGGATCAGATGCCAGGATTATCATATCTGAAGCATTAATTAACAACAAAAGAGTGACTTTAATAGCATGGACAGAATGCTTATATTTTAGGCAATTTAAAAATGATCTTCCATCCACTTTATATCTCTATACGTTTCTTCTATTAAAAAAAATTAAAAAAGGAAGTTTTTAAAAAAGAAAACCTTAGCCTATACAAGAATTGGCCTGCTCCTTACAGTGCAGGAACTTGTAGCTCCATTTGTAGTATTTTTTTTTTAAAGTAAATTAAATTTATAGTTTTCCTCTTTAAAAGAAACCTGTACTTTTAATATATCACATGTATTTTTATGGCAAAGTATACATATAATGAATTTTATGTTCCTAAAATAACAAAATTATATTCGTGAGGTGGTGTTTTGATGTTTTTCTGAAAATTTTGTTTTTTCTTCCTAAAATTGGGAAAAATTAATTTCCTCTCATGACTACAACATTTCTAGAAATTCTAAATATCCAGACAGACTAAGCTTTATCAACAACCAGGCAACAGACAAACTCTGTGACCTAACACAAAAAAATACGCAATCCAATCGTAGAAATCAGCAAAGTCTCTATTATAGGGATAGACAATTACCCAGAATAGGAGTAACTTCCACACCTTTCAGGTAGGCTGCACTGGTATGTAGACAGTTTACTGGAAATGACATCATGCTCCATCCCTTTCTCATTTATGCTGACTTTTCACTCATTTTGGGAACTGGCTTGGAATACTAAAAGCCTAACCACTCTGTTTTAATGGGACTAAGAATGGTTTGCAGGTGAGAAATCATGTGATAAAAACTGGGGGCTTTTTTGTTTGTTTTTTTATTTTTAGGAATTGAGGGGTTTCAGAGGGCTACAAGCTACACTTTCTCAAATCAGTGACCTATGGCGGTGGTGGTGAGAACTGAACAAAGCTTAACAAACTGGTGGAGTGACTTGACAAACTTTAATTGTCATGTAACATTTTCAAACCTACCTCTACACTGTCATGTTTCAAAACAATATGCAGAGCTATTTTCTAAGCATAATCCACAGTGCCAACTAACTTGGTTGTTATAAATGCGGACTAAAATTCAACTATCTTGCACATAAAACAGGGCCGCAATGGTGCGAACTACAATGTCC
The DNA here is from genome assembly GCA_948474755.1 of Ctenosaura bakeri. Lineage (NCBI taxonomy): Eukaryota > Metazoa > Chordata > Lepidosauria > Squamata > Iguanidae > Ctenosaura > Ctenosaura bakeri. The sequence continues at coordinate 547,895 of CAOLHI010000607.1, read as the reverse complement.
CTGAAGACTATCAAGCAGAAAGATGCTGTCTCCCTGACATTTCATGTATTTGCAGATTATTTTCACTTTTAGGTGAAGGAAGTTTTAAAATATTTCATCTCCAACCAGCAGCTCCGAGAAGAAACACTACTTCATTCTGTTGGCCATGTAACTGGCCTTTATCAACCGGACCATTGCCTCAAAAAAGAATTTTATTTGAAATGAAGAGATGAAATTTTCATTTTGAATAAAAAGGTACATTTACACATGATTGAGAAATGTAAGATTTTATTCAGCTCTGACAGTAGATGGAGCAAAATCATTACTGTTCTCATGCTACAAAGATATAGTTCATGAAGAGCACTGACTCTCCTTTTATAAGACTACCAAACCAAGAAACGTATATGGAATGTTCCAAAAGGGAAAAATACTAGGAATGCTTAGCCAATTCCAGGATTTTGCTAATAGCTTAAATATCTTGTTTTAATTGCCTGCCACTCTGGAGATGTGCATATGAAAACAAAGAGGTTTTCTGCCATGAAAAAAAAAATGTAAAAAGACTATATTTACAATAAAATGCAACAGCAAAATTTCTCACAGTGCAAAAGAGTGTCACATAACTAAAAAACTAGCTTTTGAAACATTTGAAATAATTGTTTACCTTCAAATAAACTGAGGTCTCTTCGTAGCCTTGGTCCATAAAGCCCTTCTAAAATACTTTCAAAACCTAACAAAAACAAAAGTTAAAACATTTTTATATTGCATCAAATATTTACTATGCAGTTCCACATATTTAGCTGTTGAAAAAGCACACCACTTCATCTGGAAACACTGTTGCAGTGAGAGTAAAACCTACTCTTCCCACCTGGTGTTAAGTGTCATCTGATATCACTGATGGGGATTCTATATGGTAATAAAGTTGTCTACACACAGAAATGCTACAAACACACAACCCACTTTCCAAGTGTATATGAAAACTCTCCCTTAGTACAAATTCCATTTAAAACAATGAAACAAATTTTGCAGTCATATAATTGGTCCTCCACATTTGCATGTTGGACTTTCACAGATCTGATTAATTGCTAGTTTCTTCAACCCTTGCCCCACAACCTCAGGTACTTTTTTTCCTGGAGGAACCTTCCCTCTTGGCAGCTCTGATCAGGCCACACGGCTCTTAAAAAACCCACCTCTGGTATTCCTCCTTTTCCACCAACCACTGCCTTGCAGCCCGATTTATCAGAACCATAAACCCTCTCTCAATGCCATTCCACAAAGAGACGCCACTTCCACCCAAAGAAGAGGATGGGAGAGAGAAAGGAAGTATAGGACCACCATGCCAACTTCTCCTTCCCCTGACCTGGTTTGGACTTTGGGTGCCCAGCTTCTCCTACTGTGCCTTGGCCCCCTTCCCGCAGACACAGACACACATTTTGATATTTGCAATTTGTCCCTCTTCTGTGAGGGTCCTGCATCCCTAACTCTAGCAAATGTGGAGGGCCACCTGTACTATTATATTACACAAATTCACACACAACACTGTGTGTGAAGAGGTGTTGTGACAACGGACTCAAACATTGGTTTAAAGACAGATTCTACTAGCAGTACACGACTCAGATATGAGTAGTTTTTTTTTATTTACGCAGATTTCACTGCGTTTGCTGCTATGAAAAATACGACGGGCCAGCCCATCTCTCCAGTTCTGACCTGCAGCTTCCTTGTATCTCAACAGTAGCCACAAAACAGAAGAAGATAAGCCTCTTCCTAAAGCAATGATCTCAACAATGTAATACAGCTTGGGGTCCCTCTATTGGGACCATTCTTGGAAAGCTGGATTTGGTCGCCCTATGCTAGATCACCAAAATAGGTATGGGCCACTGAAGACATCTGGTAGTCTCTTAAGTTGCAGAGTTCCCTGATTTGCCATCCCAGTGAGTAGTACTGTAGTTATTCATTCGAAATGAAGCATGACCAACACACAAACACTTCAAAGTACTCTGGATGTACACGTTTTGTTTTATTTCCCTTTATGTCCAGTTTCTTTACTTTACTTCCTCTGAGGCTGAGAGAATGCAACTTGCCCAAATCACCCAGTGGGCTTCTATGGTCAAGCAGGGATTCACGGTCGGGTCTCCAAAGTTGTAATCCAACGTTCAAACAACTACACCATGCTCACTTCTTTGTGGATATCAAAAAGCTTCTTTTGTATTCAAACCCCTTGCCATATACTTATACAAAAAGGAAAGGAGTATGACGTTAATATCATTCAGATAATCTGAGAGCTCTTAAATTGGAGAGCTGTTTTACTATGCTAGATTCAATTTTTCTCAGCCCAGCATAATATGTGAAATTCATATTTTATAATAGCAGCAAATCACCCTTTTCCCTTTCCCATATGACTACTTGCCAACTGTATTGATTGTTCATTCCTGTACTGAATTTCACTACTCCTAAAGTAAGTTGAGATCTGGATTCTGTAACAGACGAAGTAACAGTTTGGTTACTGGTAACTTCAAGCAGTCATCTGTACACTCACACAAATGGGTTTTCATACCTGAGCAGAGACTCTATTGGAACGTTCTAAAGCTGAATAGCTTATTGGGAACCCCAACCCCTGTGTATAGCACACTTCCTAGCCTGCCAAGCTACTATCCCCTCTATTTCAAAGCCCTCCAAGAGAATCCACAGGGATCTGAAAAGAGGACAGACAGGGTGGGTTTATGTGAGGCAAAGATGTCCACTGAAAGAACCATAACTACAGGTAAGCAACCTGTTCTTTTTCATGATCTCTGTGTCTCACACAAATGAGTTACTAAATCTTATCACAGGATGGTGGGTTAGACTACTAAACAGAAGATCTAACAGCCCAACCAAAACAACCATCGGTTTTTGCCAAACAGTCCAGTCTGTAGTGTTGCATGAAAGCTGAAGGCTGAGACCAGGTGGCAGCCTTGCAAAGTTCAGGTAATGGGACTCCATAATTGGGAGCTGCAGAGGATAATGTGGCTCTCGTTGAGTGTGCTTGAAATCCCACAGGTATAGGTTGATGTCCAAGTTTGTAAACAATGTGGATAACCTCAACCACACATTTAGAAAAGTGCTGAGCTGACACCTGTTGTTCTTTCAGCTGCCATGGCAGATAAACAGACAGTTCGATTGTCTGGAGGATATGCACTATATGTAGAAGGTAAGAGTGCAGAAAATATCCAAAGAATGTAGAGACCGCTCTAAGAGAGTAGAAGGTTGCGGGCAGAAAGTCAGCAGCACTACATTCTGATAGAAGTACAACTGGGAAACCACCTTTGGCAGGAAGGTAACATTGTGTCTTAATACAACTTTGTCATGATAAAAAACCAAGAATTCACCACAGAGCATAGCTGTAAGCTCCCCTACCAGAAGGCTGACAAAATTGCAATAAAAAAGAAATGCCTCTGGTGCCTATAGGTCCTCCACAAACCATCACGTACCAGCTAAAATCTTATTTAACAAAAGTCAAAAAAACCAATTATACAAATAATTCTAATTAAAAAGCACAGAGTTAAGAGTTCATCTGTTTTTGGTGTTCTAAGAAAAGAAAGAAACTAGGAGAGCTCTCAGATTCTTCCCGTAGTTCTTTCTGGGCTTCTACACTCATGACAACAGTTATGTCAAGGCAGATACTGTCATTGACTAAAGCAGCCAGATTAAGGATGAACTTCCTTTCCGAGGGGTTCTGATCAAGGTGCTGTCTGGTTAACTCCTCCTATGTCAGTGAGCCCCAGTCATCTTACCTCACGGCAGTGGCAGTGCTTCAAACAGCACTATGCACATTGTGCTCACCCACCATTTTGCTTTGCCACAGTATACAGGAATGATGTTCTATGGCACTATGGTAGATGGATAAATGGCTTACTTCTAACTGTAGTTCTTTGACTGGTCATCTGTGCCCTTACACACATAGGGTGTTTGCACCTATGCAAATCCATCCACGGAATGTTACAGAGAGAGTAGCTTTTGGCGGTGACCTGACTCACTTAGGCGCCAGGATATATAGTGCAAAGAGCTCCTTCCCCCAGTTCTGACATCCATCAAACAGAAGCAGACCTGCAGACAGAGGGGAGGAGGGTCCACTCTAGCCACTACCTCAGAGTCTGAGAATCAAAGCCTATGTGTGCAACAGTTCAAGCCAAGTTCAAGAAAACAGTCCAACCTTTTGCTGTGCCAAAACGCAAACCAAAGGTGTGAGCTGATATCAAAGTAAGGCTGTAAGCTCAGTCTGATAAGTAGCAGAAGGCTTCTGAGTGACATTACTGTCGGAGTGGACAGTAAGGAACTGAGGGTTTTGGTGGAAAGGTGTGCACTGTAGGCACTTGAGAATGGGTGAGATTACCACCAAACACATACCATGCTGCTCTTGAATGTTATGCATGATGCACTGCGCAGGTGCAAATGATTCATTTATGGGAGGCACAGAAACAATGAAGTAAAAAATTATGATTTTTCCACTATTGTGGGGTCCTATTCCTTTATCCTACGGAATGTGGAGGGCCAACTATAAGAATAAGAGCTAAAGAGACAACGAAAAAATAACAGCTATTCAACACCAGATCACACTGATAGAAATGACTTGTTCATTGGACAGAGAGAAACTGAGAGCACCGTAGGTTGGTGAGCTAGGATATGCACTGTACACAAGTTCCTGCCAAGGTACTCAGCTCTATAATATTCTGATAGTGTCTAGTTGCAGGTGTGAAAACCCATTTGTGTGAGGCACAGAGACCATGAAGAAGAACCCTAAACGTTCCCAAGAGAAATGCAAAATGATGTTAAGAGAAGATTTGTTACCAATTTTTACACGGGAAAGAATATTTGGCAAAACCAGTTCTGAACATCGTCTAGACAGTATGATAGTTACAATTTATTTACACAGAAGAATTATTTCTGCTCTTTTCCTTTCTTCCTTCTTTCACTCCAAAGAAAGCAAGCCTGTGGAACAGGAAAGCTATGTTGTTCCTTATTTTACCTCATTTCACCTTAAGTATCTGAAATCTCACTATACTTTGGGGATATGGTTTTAACATATGTTTGGGGTCAGATTCATGTGCTTCAGATTCCCCTTCCGCTTATAATAAAATATCATGTATGTGAAGAAGCATGAACATTCCTTTAGTTTATTTATTCTCCATGGAATATAGCAAAAGTTCATTTATAAAGGAGAAAGTAATAAAGAACACCAGTGAACTAGAGGGTAAAGCTAACCTGCTTCTTGGAATCCCATGAACTGAAAAACATAACTAATCCCTAAGTATCTCTCTTCCATATCATACAAGTCTCTTTGAATATGCTAGAATGTGTCAGAATACCAGAGACTAGCTTTTCATAAACACATACTTATGGTCCTACATCAAAATACTGTAATGTACCTACAACTCTAGGGTACTGTACAGCCCTGAAGAGGAAGCACTATGTGGCTGTGGTGGAAGGCAACATTTTCTCTTCCTACCTTCTAGACTGGCACTGTTCTACAACTCAGGTTATGGGGTTGTTGAAAAAAGGAAAGGAAGACCATGTTTGTTTGTTTTTTGCTTTTCTTCCTACTCACATGATGTAGGGAACAAAGTTATTTTACACTCAAACTCATCACACAACAGAAAGCCCTCATTCCACATTCATTCCACCATATTCCTACCCCCATTCAATATGCTTCTTTCCCTTTGGTTTGATGCTCACCTATCTTTTATTGTTCTCCATTGCTCTCAAAGGGCACTAATCATACCAGATCAGCCTACTGTAAAGTTTTTTCCCCCCTTTTAATTTACAGTGAATAATTTTCAGCCCACATGGGAAGGTCTATCAGCCCCATGTATATAGAAAGAGAAATGTAAAATTTTCAGAAACAACACAAAATGCCTCAATTTTAAAGTAAGCACATATACTTTTATTTATTGGCATACTTATGAAAAATCCACTGCATTTAAACTGTGAAACAAGTTTCCTTTTTGGCCAATCAGGTCTAGGTAAGCAACTATAGGATTCCAGCCCTAAAAAGTATAGATATTGTGCAATGTGTCTACTCATGCACTATATAATATGCTAGGGTACTTGGAGAGCTATTGCTCTCAGAATCCCTAAGCCACCGTGGCCACTGGACATTATAAAATGTAGCCCAAAAAGTAATTTTCCAGATCTCTGCCAATGACTTCAGCTGGACTTATTCTCAAGTATGTACGTGACTGCAGTTCTAGTATTCTACAAGCAGTTCTGTAAATATATCAATGCTAAGGTGGAAGAGTGGGAGAAATGCTGCTTATGCTACCTAAGCATATTAACTCAGTTGCCATCTGAAAAGAAGAAATAAGTGTTATGAAAAAAAGCTAAAAGTGTTAGAAAGTGTACTATTTAAAAAGAAACAGCCACATACAATTACATTATTAAGAGTTTCCATTTAGATTATAAAAATATGAAGGTTGAGTGAAACAGAGTACAACACTATACAAATGCTAGGTAAACCAACTTTGGCACATTTTCATAGGAGTTTTGCAAGGTCATTTGGATTATTAGTTCTGGCAAAAAGAATGAAACTGCACCAAAAACTAAACATGATAACTTATCAGATATTGAATTGTACTGTCAGTGTGTTATAGACTGTCTTCCATAAAAATTTTCACAGTATATGCTTGAATGAGTTCAACCTTGTCATTAAAAAGAACAAAAAAACTATATGATTCCTTAAACTTAATACATTTTGTTTGACATAAGCTTTTGTGGGCATTAGTCTACTTCTTTATATGCTTTTCTTAACAGCATTTCACTCACTTCAAAAGTAAAAAAACCCATAATCTTCCCTAAACTTCTGATTTTTCAATGACAAAATGGTGATGGTGGCAGAGGGAAAGGCCCTTTACAGTTCAATACAGAAAAAAATTATCATTTCTGTGGGTATTCCCATTCAATTATTTAGTTGAAAGGCTGGCAATATAGAGTGCTGTCTTGAAAGAGTGTGTGGATGTGTGCATGCATTTACACATGCACACAACTGCATGCTTGGTTTGTGTTGGACCAGAAGGTTCATCACTCCTTTGATGAAAAGTGGAACGCAAGCATAGCAAAAATATAATAAGATAATTTAAATAAAATGGTGCAGTGTACCCATAATCTCTTAATAGGAGTGCCCATGTTTCAGGAACCCAACTTGAAAGTAGTATTGCTCAAGACTAACAATTCACTAAAGGATGGGGAGGTTTCAGGGTGAGCTAGGAAAACAATATCTTTAAAAAGGTTATTTTAAAAAAAATAATTTAGAATGTTAGCTGCCTGGTTCTTTTACTTCTGGAAAATGGTCCAGACCCAATTTGGCCCAGAGACCAATTTGGAGGTGGGGATGATAGGCTTACACTCACAAATGTTTAGCATATTTGAAGACTTGTGAGCTTGTGGTTCATGGAAGGTTCATCACTGATATTCCAGGAAGACAAATAATGTAGATTCACGTTCTCATTCATATCTTACCCAGCACAGCAGCAATCCCAAGTTAACAACCACACAAAGTAAATACATGTAAAAGATGTCTTCATTTAATTTCATTCTATTTATATCCCATACTTCATAAAAATCTAAGTAATCACAATATCTTTCCTCTATTTCATGTTTTCTTTCCACAGCCTTTTTTAAATAGTATGCAGAAAAAATGATTTTAAAATAAATGAATGAAATGTACGCTAAAACTTGTAAAATGGAACGCAGAGCTAGGAAAACTGATGTCAGAGATAAGCAAAAGACAGCAAGAATCTTGTACAGAAATAATGCTCTCAGCCAAATCCTTTTCTTGAAGACCCCTATGAGGACAGATTGAGCCAATTCTGCATATTTGCATGAAGTTATTTAGACTGTATCATTTGGATGGAATTATTTCATTGCTGAAAGAGTCTGAAATATTTTAGAAACAACTGAAAATCCCAGTAGGCAATGGCAGCGAGTAGAAAAGAAGATTAAGAGGAGAATCAAATAATTTAAATTATTTCACATATAGAAGTAATGTAGTGTCTCTAAAATTTACACAGATCTACCTATTGTATATGCTTACATGCAGATAGCCTCACAGCCCTGCATCCATAATAACAGGCTATATGTTTATTACAAAAGTAGAGTACTCATCAAAAAAGCTACTGATCTAAGCTGTGCTCTGTAAGACCTTTTTTCTCAAGAGATCTATTTTTAAGTAAACTAACATGGAGACCTGGGTGGTACTGTGTTCTCCTCATGAGGCAGACCTCTACTTAGCAAACATTTTTTTCTTAAATTCAGACTATTTTATACACAAAAGTTACTAGAGATCCAAGACCTATTCTTAATTTTAGAAAGTATTCTCCATGCAAGACTGCTTAGACTTGCCGACAGGATAAAGATAAAAAACTACACCTACAGGTGGCCATAAAGGCCTATGCCTAGTGTGTCCAATGCCCTTAAAGCTCTGGAGTGTGTGAGCGTGTGTGAGAGAGGAGGGAGGTGCTGCATGAATATCTGTCATCCACATTCTCTTTCTATTATGAAAAAAAGCTTCTATTTTCCACTGTAATATGCTGGTTCTACATCCCATTTATACTACCATAAATGAGGTGATTGTTGAGAAATGCTGGAAAATTTCAGCTCAAAGAAAATGCAGTTAAATTATCCATCTGGGCAGTTATAGGGAGCATGAACCCCTCTTCTCACATCAGCATTCACTGATTACCAATCAGTTTTTGGACATAATTCTAACTTCTGGTAATGACCAGTAACAGCTTACACCTGGGTGATAACAATTCCCCCCCCCATGGAATAAATTCTAATTTGAGAAACGTATCAAGGACTGCATTGTAGTGGGCAGGGCTTAAAGGGGCAGGTTGGGAGGGGGCAAAGCAAAGTATATAGGACCAAATGTAATTTTTACCAATATAGTAAAACATTTTTCCACAAACCATGCAAAGCACAGCTCAATTCTATGCATTTTTATCCAGAAATAAGCTCTACTGCAACACATTCCCAGGCTTACTCCCACCCCTGTATCTTCAATCTTCAATCTCTGTAAGGGACTGGCCTCTCTATAGCTTGGGAATGGGCTATTGGAATAACTATATCTTCTCCTACATCAACCTTATCAAGTTTGAAGAGACTTAATTACCTCCTTCTCTTTTCCCCGTCATTATTGGTTGTACAGTCGATCGGAACATGTGAGAAAGCTCCATGGTTGCTCCTAGGGATTTGGAAAACTCTAAGCCAAGGGAAGCTAGATGAGATCTGTCCCTATTGTCCTCTCGCTGTCTGATAAAGCACATTCTTCCTTTCACTGATTTCTTTATTGATAAGTTTTAATTTGCAATTTCTGTTGGATGTGCTTTCATTTCAATTTTAGTATTCTATTGTTAACAAAAATGATTACACACTTTGCTATCAAGTAAAGTCATATAACAGGTAGATGATTTTATCTGAAAGTATTATGGTAACAGAGGACATGCACACACATTCTAGACTACATCATTTCATGAAGTACTTTTACAAAATAAAAGAAACTTGGAATCTGGGAAAGGAATTTAGGAGTGGTGAACAGAGAAAGAGTTTGACAGAATGTTTTTAATAAACAATTTTCAGAGTCTCCTGATTAAAACAGGCTCAGCTTAACATTTAATTTATGCTGCTATATTCTTAATGTGGAAGAATATTTCAAAGCAACACAGGTCTTATTGAGATCCCCATCCCTACCTTTTAACTGACACTGCCCTGGCGAACAAAGCACAGCCAGACGTATCGCCATCATGCCTGGGTTTAACTGCCACTGATTTTATAGATATTGTTTATTACAGTCATAGAGCAGTAAAAAGATTACATCAAAACCGTACCAAGGGCCAAAAACCTAAGTACTGATACAAGTAAACATAAAACATGAATAAATAATACATAAAAACAGCATAACTGCCACTGATTTCCCCACTGCTCATCTCCAAACCCTTTCCTCTGTGTGTTATTTCTGTATTACTTAAATAGTGAGACACAAGAAAAGGACTCTTGAATCAACTATTAGTAAGCTGCTGAGTTTGGCTGAAGAACAGAATATAAATACAACTATATATCAATATTTCAGACAAACGAAGATGGAATACTGAATGTTAGAAATGTGGTGAACTAGATGTTAGATTATAATTATTTTGAACCACTCTGAAGTGTAAGTCTGCTGGATTCAAACTGAAACTGTGTCTGTCTATATGAAAAGGAAAAAAATGTGCATATTTTATTTAATTATATAACTGATGTTCCTATATAAATTATACATACCTTTTAAATACAGTTGGTCCTCCACATTCACTAGGGGTGAAGGACCCTCACAAAAGCAGAAGAACCCCAAATATCAAAATGTGTGCGGCCATTTCCGCACTAGATAGTTATAGCTCTATTATTCCACTTTCAACAGCCTATGGAATCCTGGGGTTTGTAGTTTCAAAGGATGTTGAAAATGCAATAATAGCGCTGTAACATTCTAGTGCGGAAAGGGCCTTGTACCTGTGGGAAGGGGGCTGAGGCATGGTGGGCATAACGAACACTCAGTGTCCAAACCAAGTCAGAGAAAGGAGAGAGAAGAGGGCTGAGTTGGTATGGAGGCCCTATACTTCCTCTCTCTTGCCCTCATCCTTCCTTAGGTGTGGGGAGGCTTCAGGAGAGGGTTTGTGGTGCTGAGAAATCAGCGTATGAGTCATCACTGATATCAACTACTGGAATTGGCTTGAATGTATATAGAAGAAATAGGAAAAAACATTTGTTATTTTTCACATGGTTTTTGTATTTTATGTTTATTATATTTCTAATACTTTTAAATTACTTTGAGGTGGAGACAATAAATTACAGTACTTAGAAGAAACTACAGTAATTGTACCCAATGAAGGGTCAACAATATTTGCAGTACCACTGAGCCCCTGTGTACTAGGGAGAGGTATTTATCTACATGTGTCCCCAGCTGTTCCAATTAAAAAAAAACCCCTCATTACTGAAAAAAATAGCATCATATGAAGAAAAAGAACAACATGAAATTGTAAACAGTTTTAGTTTTACACCAGAGTGAGTAAAGTATGGTCAGTGGGCCACATGAAGCTTTCAAAAGGCTGTTTTTGAGTCCACCAGAACCCCCCCCCACGGTTGAAATTTTTAAGTTATTTTCAATTCCCCCCACAAAAATACCCTCTAGGCATTTTCACCACATTTGGGGGCACTGTCATTATATTTCTGGGCTCCCTGGGTCCAGAAAGATTTTTTTAAGAAATACAATAGAAAGTGAACAGGAAAGTGACTTCTGGTCACTTCCTGTTGCTAAAAAGGAAATCTCCTAGGCCTAAAATGGGCATGGTGCAATACTAAATATGTAAGCTACATTTTCACCACAAAACAGATGTAAATACAAATAAAAAGTTGTAACATTAAAACTATAAACATTTGTAGCATGTTTCACCACCTTACAGCAGATCTTCTCTCACATCCCCACAAAATAAGCCTGTCAAAGTGGTAGAACAAAGGGAAGGGGCTCTGCTGAATGAAGGTATTATAACCTAGAGCAGAGCTTTCCAAACTTTTCACGTTAGTGACACACTCTTTAGACATGCATCATTTTGTTACACAGTAAGTTCAGTAAGTAATGCAGTAAGTGGAGGCAGCCCCTCCACCTGCGCCTGGCCCACTGCCCTCGCCGAGGTCTTCCTCGTCCTGGCGCAGTGGGAGAGGCAGCTCCTCCACCTGGACCTGGTCCACTGCCGCTGCCACCCTTGCTAGGGTCTTCCTTGGCCACAGCATTGCTGGCAGAGGCAGCCCCTTCACCTTTGTGGCAGCGGAAGAGGCAGCCCCTCCACCTGTTATGTACATGTGACACACCCATACACTGCAGCCAACACACTAACGTTTGCAACACATAGTTTGGAAAGCTCTGATCTAGAGAATCTAAAGAGGGGCAATACAGTCCTTCATGCAGCCTGGACCCAGCTGTTTAACAGCCTTCTTTCATTTGTTGAATATCACAGCAAAATTTTAAGATGAAAATGTGTGCCTCTTCAGATACATTCTGTCTCTGTGAGAAAAAACCTTGAGCTAGTTAGTCTTTTCAAGAACCACTATTACATGATACTAACTGAACTTTTGTATAGATTTGCTACAGTCTACTTCATATTTTATACTAGTTTACTCTCTACAGTTAGTAGACTGCATGCTAACTTACAACCTACTCTTAAATTCTTCCCACAGTTTGCAACGAGCACAGTTCATAGTGGTTTCAAATCAGACAAGCTATAATAACATAGAGCCACGTTTAACAAAAACTGTTAACCCAGCATTCGCTCACAGATGGCTCTGGGAAAATATGTTTTAATGCCAGCCAGGAATAACAAAATATTCTGGAGGCAGCTTGCTTTTGCTTTGGCTGTTTTAGGCAGGAACACACAGCTACAGCAGCAGATGATAGGATAGAGCAGAATTCCACTATTTCCCAGCTCAAGTTTCTACTGTACTGTATACTACAGAAATGCACCTACAATCTAATACCAAAAGCCCTCCTTCACCCTCCCAAAGCTGATGTTTCTGAAAGACTTCCACCTAGACCAAGGATAAGGGAGAAGGGACAGCTGGGGGAGGAGGTATAAAAAAACCTCTGTAAAAAGGAGCTTCTTTGTCAGAGGTTTGGTTAACTGAGCAATATGTGTCCTGTGATATGTGAATATGTCTAGGATTGGGTCCCCAACCCTTTTGAACATGGGCAAGTCACAAAATGGCTGGCTTGGAGTGTGAACAATCATTACTGCATGCCCAAGAATAAAGATTCAATGATGTCTGATCCAAAAAATTAAAACTCATTCCTTAGACGCCTTCCTTTTTGGTTTTTATAGAATATCAATTTAAGAGCAGACAAAACAATCCTTTACTTCTCTAAAATAAATATATCACCCAAACATCCCTTACTAGGGATGGGACGAATCCAGAATTTTCCAAATCCCTGGAACGTGGGAAGCTACGAATCTCAAATCTTTTGACTCTTCTCTTAAAAAAGAGTTTAAAAAGTAAGGGAAGAAGGATAATCTTGGGCAAGACACACTCTCTCAGCCTTGGTAAAAGCAAACCTCCCTCTGAAGAAATCTGGCCAGCACAATTGTCATAGTTTTGCCTCAGGATCTCCCCAGATTGAAAATGACATGAAGGCCCTTTCTGCACAGGTCGGAAAATGTAGATTAATCCCACATTTTCCTGCCTGTGTAAACAGAACCACTACAGTACAGAGATAATCCCAGTCAAAACTGGATTTTCTTTGCAAAGCTCCTTATGGCATCTTGGGGTTTGTAGTTTGCTGATGTACCAGCACACTTTGGCAGAGAAGGCTGTGACGCCTTCTAAACTACAATCCCCAGAATTGTCATTAAAATGTTTTGCAAGGCAGCTATGCAAAGGAATGTTTCAGCTGTCCTTGAAATCTCAAGCCTTTAGCTTCCAGTCAAGTGCTGAACTTAAATATTAAATGTTCAATTTAAATATATTTGAATATAACCCCAGATGTAATTTCTGGAATTGTTAGCAAAGGCCATTATTACTCCAAGGGAAAAACTCACCTATTTGCCATCTCTCCTTGTGTGTCTGGTCTCCCAGGTTTTCAGGTGTCCTAGTCTCCAACAAACTATTTGGTTGGTGGATTCGAAAGATTTGGTTTGCCTACCTTGGCATAGGGATTCAGATTTGTGAATCCTTGCCCAGGATTTCAGGATTTGGTTGGCCCATCCCTAATCCTTAGGGATCCGTAGGGTCATGAAAAGACTTACTATTGTTTTTGTTGTTATTGATTGATCTCTCAAGTTCTTCATTATTTTTCCCCTAGGCTCTGTCCCTCTGTATTCCTTGCAGTACCATTTCACTCCCACTTACCTGTATTTTATTTTAATTTAGAAACATTTTGCCTTCTCCCTTTTTTGAATTTCTCCCTGCAAGTAGCATTCAATTAGAAATTATTTGAGCATTCAATTAGAAATGTTCTCCTTCTCTCTTGCTAAAATTAAACTAGAACTGTTTTCTTTTCTTGAAAAAAAAAAACAGTTATAGAATCATAGAAATGTAGAGTTGGAAGAGACCACAGGGGCCATCCACTCCAACCCCGCCATGCAGGAACACCCTCAAAGCACTCCTGACAGATGGCCATCAAGCCTCTGCTTAAAAACCTCCAAAGGAGACTCCACTACACTCCAAGGCAGCGTATTCCACTGCCAGACAGCCCTGACCGTCAGTAAGTTCTTCCTGAGGTACAGGTGGAATCTCCTTTCCTGCAGCTTGAATCCATTGCTACTTGTCCTGGTCTCTGGAGCAGCAGAAAACAAGCCCACTCCCTCCTCTACATGACATCCCTTCAAATATTTAAACATGGCTATCATGTCCCCTCTTAACCTTCTCTTCTGCAGACTAAACATACCCAGCTCTCTAAGTCTATCCTCATAGGGCATGGTTTCCAGGCCTCTCACCATTTTGGTTACCCTCCTCTGGACTTGCTCCAGCTTGACCAGGTCCTTCTTGAATTGGGATGCCCAGAACTGGACCAGAACTGGACACAGTATTAAAGATGAGTTCTAACCAAAGCAGAGTAGAGTGGTACCATTACCTCCCTCCATACTCCTATTGATGCAACCGAGAATTGCATTGGCTTTCTTGGCTGCCACATCACACTGCTGACTCATGTTCAGCTTGTGGTCTATGAAGACTCCTAGATCCCTTTCACACGTACTGCTATCCAGCCACGTGTCCCCCATCCTATATTTTTGTATTCCATTTTTTCTACCTAAGTGTAGGACCTTACACTTCTCTCTGTTGAATTTCATTTTGTTAGCCTTGGTCTAGCTCTCCAATCTGTCCAGGTCATTTTGAATTTTGATCCTGTCCTCTGGCGTATTAGCAACCCCTCCCAATTTGGTGTCATTTGCAAATTTGATGAGCATGCCCTCTATTCCTTCATCCAGGTCATTGATGAAGATATTGAACAGCACTGGGTCCAGGACAGAACCCTGTGGCACCCCGCTAGTTACTTCTCTCCAGGATGAAATGCAGCCATTGGTGAGCACCCTTTGGGTTCAGTCGGTCAACCAATTACAAATCCAACTAACAGTAGCCCTGTCCAGCCCACATTTTACTAGCTTCTTTGCAAGAATGTCATGGGGAACTTTGTCAAAGGCCTTAATGAAATCGAGATATGCTACATCCACAGCATTCCCTTCATCTATTAAGCTAGTAACTCTATCATAAAAAGAGATAAGTTTAGCATGACTTTATTATTATCCATGTTGACTTCTCGTGATTACTGCATTGCTTTCTAAGTGATTAGAAAATGACTGCTTAATGATCTGCTCCAGGTCTTTCCCGGTACTGATGTCAGGTTGACTGGGCGATAATTATTTGGGTCCTCTTTTTTCCCCTTCTTGAAGATGGGGACAATATTTGCCATCCTCCAGTCTTCTGGAACTTCTCCTGTCTTCCAAGATTTCTCAAAGATTATAGCAAGTAGTTCTGAAATGACCTCTGCCAGCTCTTTTAATATCCTAGGATGCAATTCATCTGGCCCTGGAGACTTGAATTCCTCCAGTGTGGCCAGGTATTCCTGTACCACCTCTCTACCTATTATGTGCCTCATTTCTCCCGCTTCCTCACCTGCTCCCCAACCGCCAGGTTGAGTGCTTGTATCCTTCTGGGGAAAAACTGAAGTAAAGAAGGTGTTAAGTAGTTCTCCCTTTCTCTTCCCCCTGTGAGTAATTCGCCTTCTTCTCTGCGCAGCGACCCTATTGTCTCCTTTTTCCTTTTGCTGCGGATATATTTAAAAATATTTTTATTGTTTTTAATGTCTCTGGCCAGCCTAAGTTCGTTCTGTGCTTTAGCCTTTCTGACCTTCTCCCTACGTCTCCTGGGTACTTGCTTAAAACTCTTCTTTGGTGGTTTCCCCCTTCTTCCATTTCCTATACATGTTTCTCTTAACACTTAGGTCAGCTGAGAGTTCTTTAGTCAACCATTTTGGTTTCTTCAGATGCCTTCCATTTTTCCTCCTTATTGGCACAGTTTTAGACTGTGCCTTCAGTATCTCTTTTTTAAGGAACTCTCATGCCTCCTGAACTCCTTTCTCTTTCACTATTCTTGACCACGGAATTTCAGCCAGCAGCTCCTTAAGTTTACAGAAGTCAGCTTTTTAAAAATCGAAGATGAGTGTCTGGCTACACTTATCTTCTCCTTCCCACTGAATGCCACATTCCAATAGGGCATGGTCACTGCTCCCTAAAGATCCGACCACTTCTATCTCATTAACAAGGTCATCCCTGTTGGTCAGGATCAGATCTAGAATATTTGTTCCCCTTGTCACCTCTTCCATCTTCTGGACCAGGAAACTGTCTGCAAGACAAGCAAGAAACTTGCTGGACCTTGCTGTCTTGGCGGAGTTTGACTGCCAATATATATCCAGGTAATTGAAATCTCCCATTATTACTGTATCTCTCCTCTTTGAATGTGCAGTCATTTGGTTGAGGAAGGCGTCATCAAAGTTCTCAGTCTGGGTTGGAGGTCTGTAGTAAACCCCCACCTGAATATGCCTATTGTTTCTCGCTCCCTTAATTCTTACCCAGATGCTCTCGACCTGGCTTTCTGGGTTTAAGTCGTGGATCTCTTCACAGGTGAAAACATCCTTGACATACAAGGCTCCTCCTCCTCCTTTCTTGTTTGGTCTATTTCTACAAAATAGGTTACACCTCTCTATTCCTACATTCTAATCATGAGACTCATCCCACCAGGTCTCAGTGATGCCTATCAAATCGTATTTATTTTGTTGTACTAGGAGCTCAAGTTCATCTTGCTTGCTTCCCATGCTCCATGCACTAATGTAGTCCAGTTTTAACTGGACACTAACCCAGAAGACAAAGGAAAGCATTAAAACTATTCTACCTTTTATCTGTGACTGCTGGCAGATCAGATAATATGAACATATAACATGAGGAAAGGTAGAAAGAAACTAGGATTCAGAAGCCATTATAATTTGAATCTCACAATGAGAAAAGCACCTGGCAGATAGTTATTTGGGAAAACGGGTGCCTGCAAACTTTGAACTGGGGTCCCCAGGGTAGAAAAAGAAATGGCATTGATTTAAAATTCTGAGGATTTTAAAATCTTTTTACATTTAATGTTTCTTTAATATGCTACTTTGACTTTAAAACAAAATCCTTATTTAATTCACGATCTACATATCTTAAGACTGAATGACTTTCTGTCAGAACAGGTGCAGTTAGAGATTACATCTAAAAAGAATCTAAAAATGTTTTATTTACTATTTTCTCATTTCATATGTGTTTACTGATTCCTCATAACCAAATAAAACAAAAACTGCACATCAGTTACAACAACAATTACTCCTCAATATACTCAAGTTCTCAATTTTGGGGCCATTCAATTTCATTATTTTTAAAAATTGAGTATTTAAAAAACAACAACTAGAAAGGGGTTTCCATTTAACCAAATATGAAAAGAGATTCATCAGATCTACCAGGGAACTGTTCCAGAATAGTATGCAACAGCATGCCCCTTAGATCCTCTTACAAGAACTACAATACTGAAACAGGTATGCTATAGTTGCAATAGCTACTGAACAACACAGACAAAATCTTGCATCACAGAGTGCACCTCAAAAATCTCTATCATTATGGAGAACCTAGTATTGACCTTTGTCAGGGAAAATGTGTTCCTGTACTTAGGCACTGACAGTTTATTTGAACAGAAAGAGCATTCACTACTGAGTAAAAGAGGACCCCCTGAACGAGGCTACCATATTTTACCAACATCCAGGATCTTCTGCTTAATCAAAGACAGAAAGCCGATATGTCAGCACGGGTCTGAAAAACAAAGACCGAGTAGAGAAATTTTTGTGCCCTCCCCCCCCCCATCCGCAGAAGATAAAAGAGTTACTCATTATCAAGCAAACACATAGGAGTCCAAAACCTCCCTATGGGAACAGTCAGCTGTAATAAGCAATAGTAACATAGGACATAACTCCATGCCAGACTTATTAGTGAACATAAGCCTACTTACAAGTTAAGAACTGAGCCAGTTACCCATTTAGAAGAACCCAGAATAGATCTCAGAAATAAAAAGTGGACTCTTCTAACACAAGAGTGCAAGTCAACAATCCACTGCAATTCCAATATGGAAACTGCAAGATGAATTTGATCTCAGGAACCTTGAATGCAGCAGGAACAGACCCACTGCCTTTAGAAAAAAAATGTAAAATCATTTTGGAACAATGTTTTATACTGGTTAGTGCAAACTTTTTATGTATTACCCATTTAGAAGACATGTGAAAATGGAAAGACAAGTACTTGGCAGCATAAATTTGTTCAATCAAATGGCCATCTCTCTTTCAGGTAAATCTGGTTTGTTTGTAAAAAAAAGATCACTTTAAACTTGTTACGTTTAACACTTGCTTATCCCTATGATAGTCTTCAGAGCACTTTAAATTTGCCATATTAGAGCCATTTCTGCACTAGACTGTTTACAGCGCTAGTATTTCACTTTCAACATCCTATGGAATCCTGGGGTTTGCAAAGTGGAAATACTGTTAATGTTGAAAGTAGAATACTAGTGCTATAACAGTCTAGTGCAGAAATGGCCTAGAATAGTGAGCTAGTTGTGTCTGTAATAAGCTCCAAAGTCAGCCAATAATTTTTGAAATTCCAGTCTAGCGTGAGGCAGTAACATGGTGTAAAAGCCGATATGCCAAACCTGCAACCCCAAACCCTGTTTTTCTACTGTCAAACTCCAACTTCTTCATAAATTGCAAATATATATTAATTAGTAATGACATACTTTCTGTAGTATAATTTATTTATTTCCAGGATAAAAAGCATACATTTACTCAATAAGAGAGACTAAATTTATAGGGAGTTACTTATTGTAACCTCTTTGTAAATGAGAATAATAGCTTTGCTCCAATGGGATGGAATATTCCCTGAATGATTAATCAGTGAAAAATGGTTAGCTAAGAGTCCACCAATCCATGTTTGTCAATTTAGTATTTTTACAGTAGATGCACATCTACTTTTGGCCCAGACTAGCCAAGAAAGATGAAAACCATTTTACTTTTATAATTGTCAGCTTCCTCCTCAATTCATCCATTGCACTTCCTGTATATCATTTAATTACATGATCATCAAATACCTGAGTTCTACAATGCAGTCAGTTTATGAATATGACACAACTCTGCAAAGAGCACAGACATGTACTTATACCCCGGAGAAGCTAAATCAAAATACCACATGGTTAGGTGCGTTCCTAAAAACCTTCAAATTAAGTTATCTTTCATCATATCTTCGCACACACATAGAAGAACTAAACAGAAACAACGTGGTCTGTAAGCAGAAATGTATGCAGATTTTTAAAAAATTTTGCACTTAGCTTTATTCCGGCTACAATTCAATTTATTTCCATTTTTACCAAAATTAGTTAGTATGTATGGTTGCTCAGAAAACACATAATTTCAAAATGGGAAACGACATAGTCCTTCTGAACTGAAGTCCCTGCTGCCTCTAGTTTCTGCATAATATTACTGAAAGTCCACACAGTATTTTTAGGGCGATGTAAGATAGTGTATTTTCAGCTTTTGTTTGAAAATTAGCAACCAAATATGTTTTAACTATATGTTTTAAGTAAACTCTACCTTTTGACAGGATTTTACCGTCCAAACACAAATCTAAGAACAGGTTGCCTACAGTAACTGTGGTTCTCTGAGTGCTCATCTGTGACCACTTACATATAAATATCAGCTCTCATATGAGTCATTCTATGCATGCACAGATTCTTGGACACTTCCAAAACTGTGTTTTACTGGTAATCCCACCCCCTCAGGAGCACAGATACAGCCCCGCAGTCCCAACCATTCGCAGTTCCAAGTCTACTTAAGTGGCAGGTCTGGAGGAGGGCAGGTTGTATGAATTCACAAATAGCCACCTGAAAAACCTGTTACAGGTAGGAAACCTGTTCTTCTTTGTGATCTCTGTGACTCATTCATAGGGGAGAAAAGTGAGCTGAGTTACTGTGGACGGTAGAAGCCATGTCAGTATCGAAGCCAGGAACATGCTTCCAAAAGCTGCATCCAAGCAGTAATGGGATACAAAGGTGTTCTCCAGAGGGAAACTGGTGTATCTGCAGGACTGTATCTCTCTTGTGACTGGTAGGTGAACAGTCATGAGAAATATAGTCCTGCAGATACACCAGTTTCCAATCTGGAGAACAGAATAAGCTGAAAGAGAATGCAAGTGTATCTGTCCCTCTTCAGGCAGAAAACTACTTTCATGTTGTTTATAGAAATTTGAACTGTCCAATGGACAACTATTCGTTTAAATGCACAGAGGGCCTTATGGACTTTGAGTAGTTCCAGAACGCTGATGTGGTTTGATCTTTCCTTCTTGGAGCCCTGTCCCATGATGGTAAAGTCTTGGATGTGGGCACTCCAGCCCTTCAAGGAACTGTTTGAGGTGAGCGCTGTTGATTGCCCAGTGAGGCAGTGAAGACCACTCCTGTTAGCATGATAGTCTATCACTTGAGAGTATGTGGAACTCAAGTGTGATTGAGAAATACATATTTTGGCTGTGCTGTTGCAGGTTGAAGTGATTCACAAACCACTTTTGTAATGGTCTCAGAAGAAAGTAAGCAAAGAGGATAACCACAGAAGTTGGTGTTAAAAGGTCCAGTATGACCTGTATGGTCTCAGCTTTGGTCTGCCAGTTTCATAAAAGCTTGAGTGCCACTGCTCTCAGGGAAAAAAAAGAAAGAATTGGAGTTCAGGAAGTCTAGTATTATGCCAATAAACTGAATCTGGCAGGAAAGGTATAGGGAAGACTTATTCCAGAAAATCACAAAACTGAGGTCCTGGAAAGAGCAAACAGTAAGCTGGATGTCTCAGGAGGCTGCACTGAAGGTAGAGGAGATAATTAGTCAGTCATCTAAATACAGGAAAATGGATACTCCTAGGAGGCAAAACCAAGCAGCTATGACAACAAGGCATTTTGTGAAGACCCTTGGGCAAAGACCAAAAGGAAGGATATGGAATTGGTAATACTTCTACCCAACATAAAAATGGAAGAAGCACCAGCCACATGAGGGGATGCTGATATGGAAGTAAATGTGTCATAAGTTTATCTTAGCCAATTATTCTCCTTTATGTAGAAGGAAGTTCAACAGGTGAACATCCTGTATTTTTTGTGAGGGATGAGGATCTGAGCTCCCTGAGGTCTGGAATGAGACATAATTCACCACCTCTTTTGTGGATGCTAAAGTACCTTAAGTAAAATCCCAGATGTGTTAGGGATAGATCAACTAATCTTATCACTCCCAGAGCATATGGATAACGACTGAAGGTACAAACTGTGTGTTTGACTCCTTAAAAAACCTGTCAAAGTCTAGGGGATTTAGAATCTTGATTTTAGTCTGCAGAAGAGAAGGTTAAGAGGGGACATGATAGCCATGTTTAAATATTTGAAGGGATGCCATGTAGAGGAGGGAGTGGGCTTGTCTTCTGCTGCTCCAGAGACCAGGATAAGGAGCAATGGATTCAAGCTGCAGGAAAGGAGATTCCACCTGAACCTCAGGAAGAACTTCCTGACGGTCAGGGTTGTCCGATAGTGGAATATGCTGCCTCGGAGTGTAGTGGAATCTCCTTCTTTGGAGGTTTGTAAGCAGAGGCTAGATGGCCATCTGTCAAGAGTGCTTTGAGGGTGTTCCTGTATGGCAGGGGGTTGGAGTGGATGGCCCCTGTGGTCTCTTCCAACTCTACATTTCTATGATTTCAAAGTCCAAGGCTTAGCCATCCTCAAGATCTGGTCTGAGTAAGAGCCAAAGTCATGGATTGATTGATTGTATTTCTAGACCGCCTTTCTCACAGAATTGGGACCCAAGGCAGCTCCCAACAACAAATAAACATTAAGAAACATTAAAAACATTCAAAACAGTTAAAAAACATTAAACAGATATAAAATTATAGAAACACTTAAAAGTATATTCCAATTACAACAGTTAATAAATAAAGCTACCCAGCTTACGCAAAAGCCTGTTGAAGAGAAGTTTTTGCCTGGTAGGAAAGGAGGGCAGGGAGTGGGCATGCCTAGCCTCCTGTGGAAGAGCAGCCACTGAGAAGGCTGTCTCCAGCGTCCTCACCAGGCAGGCCTGGGATGGTGGGCAGGAGAGAAAGCCTTTCCCAGCAGATCTTAAGGTTCTAGCTGGTTTGTACAGGGAGATATGGTCTCTCAAACAGCCTGGACCTAAGCCATTTAGGGCTTTATAGGTCATAACCAGCACTTTGAATTGTGCCCAGAAACGAGCAAGTAGCCAGCAGAGTTGTTTTAAGCAAGGGAGTTATATGCTCCCTGTAACTAACCCTGGTCAACATTCTAGCTGCCACATTTTGAACCTGCTGAAGTTTCCCAACAGTTTACAAAGGCAGCCTCATGTAGGCAGATCTGAAGCCAGATTGGCATCTCAAGAAATGGGCACAGGTGGCACACATGTTTTAACAGAGCAAATGCACTCCTGGCCACTGCACTGCTGCGACCTGGGCATCCAGGTCCAGAGGAGTCTAGGAGAACACAAAAGCTGTGAGCCTAACATTTCAGGGGGAGTGTAACCCCATCCAGCACAGGCAAAGTCCCTATTCCCTGATCTGCCTTTCAATGACCAGGAGCACCTCTGTCTTGTCTGGATTAAACTTCAAGGTCATCTGAGGGAGAAATAGGGCTTTGGTCCCTGTCAAGTCAATCAGGAACAGATGTAGATAGATCTGTGATGATAGCCATGATTAAAATTTTGTAGAAAAGAAGAGTACAACATCTCCACTCTTTCCTATGCAGAAGGTGGCAGTGGCTAATGTCACCATATAATCTGCTCTGAAGTAAGTTTCCTTGTAGCAGGTACCTGGATTGTTAACAAGAGGTGCAAATCAGATCTCATTTTCCATAATAGCCTCTGTCAAATGCTGCGCCAGTCCAAATCCTTATGTCTAGTCGATAATGCCTGATGAACACTGGGAGCCGTGTCAAGGCAGCCACCTGATATAGTTGTGACACAGAAATTCCTCTCACGTGAAGACATAGCTCTGGCGGAGTGTCTTCTTACTCAGTAATCTGGGGGAGATTTGGGACTTTAAAGGAGACAGTGAAAATCTGAACAATCAATCTAGCAAAGGTCTGTAGAGGATGTGCTGATCCTTCCTGGGGCCAGAAAAACAAAAGAGCAGGCATGGTGATTTCTGAATGGCTGGGACGCAGGAAACATTAAAGGACCCACAAACACTTAAAAGTGGAAGGAGCTTTCCAGGTTGCAAAATGGGTTAGTGAAGAACACTGGCAAAATAATCACCTGAAAGAGGTGGAAATCTGCTGTCAACTTTGGAAGGAAAAAAATGTTGAGCTTCAACATCACTATGTCAAAGTGCCAAACTAGGCATGGTGGGCTGAACTGCAGAACCCACAACTTCCCTGTCCAACAGGTAGACAGAATGGCTACTTTATAGGAGAGGCAGTTGAAGGAAATAGATCCCATGGTTGCAAAGGATAGTTTAACAAGCTGCGCCAGAATGGTGGGAGAGCTCCTTGTTGTGGCCATCACGTTGGGTATGGTAAACAGTATTTGAGAGGTCTAAGAAATTTCTTCATGATGGGTTAAGGAGAAAAGGGCCCTAGAGCCTTTCCAAGGTTGGATGTAGGATGAGACTGCCAAAAGGTACACTTTGAGAGAAGAAAAGTGAAGCTCTCTGTCCAGAAGGATCAACAGGAAAGAAAAAGTGTTGAACAAATTGTAATTAAGTGTGTCAAAACAAAATGCTGCTCATTAGTATAATCAATGACTGCATAATCTCTATGTAGATGACCTCCTAGCTCCAAGGAGGATATCACTTATGTTCTTTAACTGGCCATAAGCAACCTGTCTTTGGTCCTCATGTTGTCTGGCATCCATATGCTGATGCACAATCAGCAAGTTCATTCACTAAAGTGGGAAGCACATCAGTTAATGACCAAAGACAGAACAGCTCTGCCAAATGCCACATCAGCCCAAGCCCATGTGTCCAGGCAATAGTGCTGGATGAATATAAAAGGCCACGCCCAGATGGCAGCCTGCAATAGTTCTGGTAGGGGAATGCACCACAAGAAAGATGAAGATGTAGATGTGGTTGTGAATTTCAGCGTATGCAACTTGGGGGTGAAGAAAGAGGCCAAGGTCCCTTGAAATGATGTCTTCCCTCAACAGTAACCTGTAGAAGTCTTGGGATAGTTGGAGAAGAAGAGGAAACCACACATGGTTCGGCCACCACAACAGTAAGAGGATATAGCTGACACCACCTCTTCTGATCTTTGAGATTCCCCTGGCAAAGGGAGGGAACAATGGGGACAGGCAGTAGAACAGTTTGTGGCTTTGGCCAAGAAGAAGAGGACGAGGAGGACTTCTTGGAGGAAGATTGGAATTGGGATTTCTAGAACAGGAAAAATAAGAGTAGGGACCCTTGTGGAAAGCAAGCTTCAGCCATAGCCAGAATTGTTTAGATGCAGTCTGAGGAACATTTATGTTCTTGGCTGTGTTTGCCAACTTATGATCAGATACAGCTTTTTCATCAGCCTTGGCACTGGACAAGTCAAGGCTATCAAAGGCTACATCCTCCACCTTAATGCAGGATTCCTGCCACACACTGTAGAGCGAAGTCATGCATGCCTGCACAGGGCAACAGCACCCGCTAGAACCTTGAGACACACTCTATTATTTGCTTGGCGATGGTGACCTGGCTCCAGAAGATGTTGCTAGCTTCTTGAAGGAAGACTTTGAACACTATTCTTATCCAAGGGGAAGTGTTCCATGGTGGTGGTGACTTTTTCCCACAAAAGTGTCTGATAGTGATGCATAAAGGCCTGATGATTGATAATCCTGAAAGTTAAAAGCAGCCAGTCCACAATTCCTTCTCCCACACTATCCAGCTTCTTGACTTCCTTGCCAGGAGGGACAGAAGAAGTCCTCTTCCTAAAGATGAAGGCAACTATAACAGAGTTAGCTTCAGGGTAGTACTACAGAAACTCACACCTTTCCTCTTGAATGTGATAGAGGTTTTCAAGTTGTTTATAAGATATCCACAGCAAGGAAGACTTCACTGAAGACATCAGGGAAGGAGCAAGGGTCACAGATGCATTATGTGCAGACTGAACAACAGAAAAGACTAGCTCATATAGTTGCTGTGACTCTTGTTTAGAAATGATCTGGAAGCACTCATTTACAGAAATGAGGAGATTAGAGACCTGTAGTCCACATTAACCAAGGATGAGGCAGATGAGGAAATTTAAAAGGAAGAAATTCAGATAGCTCCAATTCAGAGCCTGGCCCATGATCTGAAGCACTATGCTCATGGTCTCACAATGGATTGATTGATAGAGGTGGTAGAAGCGAGGAGGTGGCAGCTGAGGTTGTTGGTACTGAGTGTAGATGAACTGGGACAGTCGCCTATGTAGGACCAGAGAGGGATGAGGCTGGGGATGGGATGGGATAAAGATGGATGTGATGAGAGAGCCAATAACACTGTTGAGGGATGAGCTCCTTGTGGCATTCTTGGTGGCAGCAGGGTTAAAGACTTGGAATATGCCCATCAAATGGATACTGGGGATAATGAACCGTTTCAACACTTGTGCCTGTACCTGACAGGCTGTGGGAACAATTGCCTTCTCCAGACAAGTATAACAGTATTAGTTAATGGTGCCTCTTCCAATGCCAGTATTACAGAAGGGATCTTCAGTCTCTTGACATTGATCTATGGCATCAAATTCCTGAAAAGTGGCAATGAGGGTAAGGCTCCTTCAAAGCAGCCCATAGCCAGGAGTTAGTTTCTCAAGATGAACAGCAGCCTCAGAGGACAAGCACAACAGGAGTTAACCAGGCTGGAATGAGAGCCAGCTGGCTCCAGCCTTCTTAAGGAAGGCAGAAGGTAGTGGCCTGAGGCCAGAAACAACTCGTGTGTTTGCCCGCCCTTGCCTTTGTGTGTGCTACAGATTCCCTGCTTGCCATCTACCTGTCTTCTCTGACCTTTGGACTGACACCTGAGTTTGCTTCTGTTTCACACTAATCAGGCAGGCTTAATGGACTGCTAAGCTGTATCTGTTTGCCTGACAATGGGCAGCCAACACCTATGACACTGTGACAGCAAATAGAATCAGTCCAACAATTCCTATGGTACCAATCCTCTCTAGAACGTACTGTGAGGGGAGGTCACAATAATAATGAAACTCACAAGGCTGGGACTGCTCCTCCAAGGAGAGCTTGACTTCCTTACCAAGTCTGAGAGCTGATGGTGAGGCCAAAGGATTACTCTGTCCAATATCAAGCCTAGGGGTTCTACATAGCGTGACTCTTCATAAACTTTCGCCTCCTATAACTTGGATGTTCTTGTTCATTTGATGAGCTGCTAGAAGAAAGTCAGGACTGCAGAATTTGGAGGGGGCTAGAGGAATAGACAGAGTGCTGTCAACAATAAACAGATTGGGTACACAAAAGGGGATGTTGACAGCATTCTGTCTATTTATATTCCTTAGGTTAGACCTCCAACAAAATGTTGTAGTATAGGGTGCTCCTGTTTCTGATTCCTGGAGAAAGTCACAGTTGTATATTTTGTACAGTTTTCCCTCCAACAGTTAGTTTTTCACCTCCTCCCCCCAAACCAGTAAGCATTCTGTGCCTACTGAGGATGCTTTTTTTCAATGGCTATGCGTCCGCTATTTAAACAACTGAGTATACAAGACATGCCCATCAATGGCATTACCTTTACAGAGTTGTAGGACTGCATGTGTCTGTGAGGCAAGAAGCTGTGCTGACAGCAGCAATACTGCTGCTAAGTTCTCCCATGTCAGATGGCTTTTGCTGAGGAGCCAGATTA
Source organism: Ctenosaura bakeri (assembly GCA_948474755.1). Classification (NCBI taxonomy): domain Eukaryota; kingdom Metazoa; phylum Chordata; class Lepidosauria; order Squamata; family Iguanidae; genus Ctenosaura; species Ctenosaura bakeri. The sequence continues at coordinate 520,984 of CAOLHI010000607.1, read as the reverse complement.
AATGTGCCAAGCAACTACTGGGCAGCAGCAGTAGTAGTGAGGGGGCCATAATGGCAGAGGATCTCTTAGAGCCAATAGCAGTGGTACCACAGCTAACTTAGTACTGCACAGAAGGAAGCACAATTAACCCCTTTTGAATGTCTTTTACCATGCAAACCCTATGATGAAGCTTCCAAAATGAAGCAAGAAATAGTACCAGGTGATAGAACTCCCAGGTTGGGTGGCATTGAAGGAGCTAAGGGGGTACATGGGAGGACAACTAGCAGCAGCAATGTGGCTAATGATGCAATTGGATTCTAGCTGAAAGGATATTCATCTGTTGAGGTACTTAGAAGAGAAAGGGAAGCCTGAAATGCACAACATATATCATAGAAATGTGAAAAGTGAGAAGAACAGTTTACTTTATCTGTAACTGTACTTCTTTGAGTGTAAATTCACACAAATGCGTAATTTGCACCTGAACAGTGCATTGTTCAGAACTTTCTAGATGTATACGTGATGAATAGGTTGCTTACCTTTAACTGTGGTACTCTGAGTAGTCATCTACACCCCCAAACAACAGGCTTTGCACCTACACAGAGATCTCCACTGCAACGTTCCAGAGCTTAATGGCTTGGTGGGACCTCATCCTCTCCTGCATACTGTGCATGATCAAGCCCACCAAGCTACCTTCTCCTCAGTTTCAGAGTCTGTTGAACAGCAGCGACCTGAAAGAAGGGAGTACGGGGGGTTTGTGTGAGGGCACAGATGACCACTCAAAGAAACACAGTTACAGGTAAGCAGCCTGTCTTCTTCCTTCATGGTCTCTGTGCCTCACACAATGGGGATTGAAAAGTTTACCCAAAGAAAGAGGGAGTATCAGCTAAGTACTTTGGCAGTAGTCCCTCCTCCACTGGTACATGTGACCAGTGCAGTTCCCTCTGTATTCCTCTCCTCTCTGGATGCTGTAGCAGCAACCAATGAGCTAAGGAGAGCAGGACATGACTGGGGAGGAAGGCTTAGTATTGTGTGAGTTCAGAGATGACCATTTGAAGAACCACAGTTACCGGTAAGCAAACCGTTCTTTTTATTTTGTGATTCAGACAAATGGGAGACTATCAAACTACTCAACACAGGAGGGAGTTTAATGGAACGCAGGAAAACAGCACGGCTCTCCCAAATCCAGCTTCAGCATTGGCCCTTGTATTCAGTGTGTAATGGGGGATGAAGGTCAAAGGCTGTGACCAAGTAGTCATTCTGCACACATCTTCAAGTGAAATGCCCCTCAAAAATGCAGATGACATGACCCTAATCATGGTAGAGTGGCTCCACAGGAATAGCAGAGTTCTTTGTCATGAGTTTGTTGGCTAGGTGGATGATAGAAGTGACCCACTTTGAGAAGCACTGACAGAAAATTGGTAGTTCTTTCTTTTCAGAAGAGTAACAAAAAAAAGTCTTTGTGACTTGCTGAAGGCTGCAGTTTGGTCTACCAAGAATGCCAACGATCATCAAATATCAAGGCAATGAAGGATGTATTCAAACTTTGTGGCAGAATGCAACATCAGGACAGGGAATATAATGTCTTAATTGAAAAGCCCTTCAGGAACCTCTTGACCAATGGTTACTGTAATCAAGAAGGCTTGTTGATGGTCTGCAGGTTCAAAGAGATCACCCTCATACATATATATATAGAGAGAGAGAAAAGAGAGAGAGAGAGAGAGAGAGAGACAGACAGACAGACAGAGACCTCTACCTGACAGAGACAGAAATTCCAGTCAACTTGTGCTTGAGCTAGAGAGACCCTGCAAGGTGGCAGGAAGCAAAAGAAGTTCTTCCATTTGTTTTTATAGTAACATGCCTATGCACAACAGCATATATCAATATGATGTATTGAATATTATAAGGTAAAGAGCCTAGAGAAACACTCTCCAGGAGGTCAGTTTTTATGCAGGATAAGAGACTGATGTCCTCCTAAAAGCATCTACTAAGACATCCTCCTCTCCCAGAACATGGATTGCCAAGATGCAGATGCCTCTGTGGATGCCCCAGTCCCATAGAAAGAGCGTGAAATACAACATGGCATCCAATTTTGTTCAACTCCACTCATACAGGTAGTATACCACTGTGGTGTTGCTGAAGGCTCTCTGAACAGCCTTGCCACACAGAAGTTCCACCACCAGTGTCTTGAGAGCACTGACATACAGAGGGCTCTTGCCAACTGACCAACACCCACTCACAGACAGGCGTTCAGAATGGGCTCTTCAGTCCTCCATAAGTGATCCGTGGTGACCACTACCACGGCCTGCAGAGGAAGAAATGGCATGCAATTTTGCACATTTCTGACATGGATTCACCACAGCAAGAGTAGAAGGACAATCCTCAGGTTCATTAAACATTGATGAGAGGAGTCCACAAGAAGACTGACACAGGACAGGAACCAAGCCTGCAGAGATTTCATTCTCAGTCTCATGAATGATGTCACCATCATCATAGAAGTCCTGAGTCTTAGGAGCACTTGGCCATCTCTTGCATACATGATGTGATTGTACTGGCTCCTCAGCATGGCTCTCCGGAGTGCTTAGGTACCTGTCACCAGGCGGAAAGGCTGCAGGAAACACAATAATCCAGAAGAGCACCTATAAATCTCAGCTGTTGGGACGGTTCCTGGTGAGACTTCTTGAGACTGACAGTGAGGCCCAGTGAGTCCAGAAGGAAAAAACTGAGATGGACATTGTCAACAAGGTGGGCACAACAATGGGCAACAAGGAGCAAGTTGTCAATGTACAGAAAAATAATGACTTCTTGCTCCCACCACTGATGTCATGAACTTTGTGAAGAACCAGGAAGTAGTACAGAGTCTGAATGGGAGGATGCAAAAATGATAGGCCTCTCTTCCCATATCAAAGCAAAGAACTGTTGTGATAGCAAGACTGTGATGTGAAAGTACATGTCTTTTAAGTCCACTAGCACAACAAATCCCTCTTCTGCAACAGAGGAGAAATGGATGTGGGAAAAACCATTCTGTAACATCTGGGTTCTATGTAGAAACTGACATCCAGAAGATCCAAGATGGGGCAGAGTCCTTTGTTTTTCTTAAACACAATGAAGCAGTGGGAGAAGAAACCATGCCAGATGGATGTTGGAGGAATGAGCTCTATGGCAACCCTGAAGAGAAGATTACTGATCTCCTTCCTAAGTACATCGGAGGAAAAAGTGATGTGAATTATTTCTGACAAAGGATGCTTCCAAAACTCTATTGCATATCCCCTCCGCACAATGTCAGAGATCCAGGAGTCAGTGGTGATAGCAGTTCAGGCATGATACGCAAACTCATATATGTGCTTCATAACTCTGGAAAAGTTTACTGTTTTCCTCTGACAACTTTTTGAGTAATGAGACTACCTTCCTTCTGCAGGCAGGCTCCCACACAAGCCTAGTACTACACAATCTGGAACAACACAGCCCCAGTGGAGTGGAATTACTTGGCCAGAGTATCAAGTTTGTGGTAACACTTATCTGTGGGGGCAGAATGCAGCTTACTCCAGCCCTTGCTCTGTCTTGCTTCTACAAGGCAGGAGTTTCCCAGGGCATATTTGAAAAGGGGGTCACAGTTCTCTTACTTTAGTTTATATACATTTTCAGCATAATGAATGTTACTGCAAACAATGAGGGTTCAAATTGATCAATAATTGGTTGGAAAACCATGCTCAAAAAGTCATCATTAACAGCTACAATTCAAACTGGAAAGAGGTCTCAAATGGAATGCTTGCTCTACAAGAGCCATAATTCTTCAACCTTTTAAGCAATGACTTAGACGACAGGGTGGGGGGAATCCTTTTCACTTCTGCAGATGACACAAAACCGGGAGTGGATAACATATTGGAAGATCAAGAAAGAATTCAAAAAGACCTAGATAAACTAGAAAACCAGGCAGAAATAAAATGAAATTCAATAGATAAGTACAAAACTCTAAATTTAGGCCACAAAAAACAAATGCACACTTACAGGATAGAGGATACACAGCTCAGCAGTACTACATGTGAAAAAGACCTTGGAAGTATTAACATAAGCCAGCTGTGGGATGCTGCAGCAAGAAATGTGAATGCTATTTTAGCCTGCATTAATAGAAGCACAGTTTCCACATAGGATTCTATTCTATTTTGTATATATTCTATTTTGTTCAGGCCTCACCTGGAGTTGTGCGTTCAGTTCTTGGCACCACATTTTAAGGAGGACACAGACAAGTTGGAGCTGGTTCAGAGAGGGGTAGGTAAGAGATATGGAGAACAAAACTTATGAAGATAGTTTGAAAGAGCTGGGCTTTTTCAGCTTGGTAAAGAGAAGACGGGAGAGGGAACATGGTTATACTCTTTAAAAAGAGGGAAGAGGACAGACCTGTTCTGTCACCCTAGAGGGCAAGACCACATCTCATGGTTTTGAAGTTACAGGAGAGTAGATTTTGAGTGAACATTAGAAGAAACTTCTTAATAGAAGAGCAGTTTGGCAATGGAACCAATTGTCTAAAGACATGCTGGAGCCTCTTTCTCTGGGTGTCTTCAGAAAGAGGCTGGGCAAGTACCTGCTGGGGATGCTTTAGCTAGAGATCCTGCACTAAGTAGGAGAATGGACTTGATGACCCACAAAGCACCTTCCAACTCTTACGATTTTATGATTGAACTGTCAACCTAACTGACCACACCACGGATGGGGGAAGGCACCAACTCTATTTCCTCTTGATTTTTCCATCACAACACAGCTAATCTGAGGAAATAGCTGAGAAGTTGGGCAAAAAGGAGGAGCAGGGCAAGCTGGCAATGCAGGAAGCAATAATCCTACATTTCCATTTCAAAGAATTTTTCTTCCAATAGGTAAGCCCATAAGGAACTATGTACTGAATCTGCAAAATTGAACACTATTTTAGTAACTTTGACAAAAGATGTGGATTGATGCACAGAGATAGCAGAAACATAAATTTCATTAATATAAGATGCTTAGTAGAATTTATACTCTAAACTAGTAAGAATATTCTAAAAATGAGAATATTCTCCAAAAAATTATTTTCTGAGGAATTTAATTTTTCCCTACCTCCCAAGCAAGGTCCAGTGAAAGTAACGTTGTCTTCTGTTTGTCCTGTGTTATTCACTAAATTTCAATCAGTGCAACCTGAGGGGGGGATCCCAGAAGAAGTGAGAGCCATCACATTCATGCTGGACCTATGCCCTTCCTGGTTCACTAAAGCACCCAGAGAGGGACTAGCGAGGTAGGTAACAGAAGTGGTAACTACCTCACCACAGAAATGCAGCCCCACTACCATCACAGGAACATTTGATAAGAAAACATGAGATCATAGCTGCTCCCAGGATCTGGAACTTCTTCCCAGAGGCAGCTAAACTGGTCTACACCACAACTCACCTGCTGGCAAGCAAAGATCTTCTTTAAAAATATATATATACATACACACACACGTCTTTTACTTATTACCTCATTGTTATGGAAGGATCTTTAACATGGAGATGCTATATGTTTATTCTCATGGTTTTATTTTAAATGTTTTAAAATTGTTCAGTGCTATGGTAATAGGATCTCTTATTTAACTGTTTAACTTTCTTATTTTGCTGTATTTTGTTTTCAACTACGCTGCTAGCTGTGCTATGCTTCCCATTCCCATAATGGGAAACAGACAAGGTATAAACAAAAGTAAACAAGAAGGAGGGGAACACCCCGATGCTGCTATTAGAGACAGCTCTAAACAGAGCTGATCACTTTCTGCTTGTAGATCTGCACTGAGTCAAAGCAGGGATGACTTCTGGAATTGCCTGCACTGTACAGTTCACAGCCATAGTTAGCCTGTAGTATCCACAGCCTCAGGATCCAGAAATACAACCCACCCTGGATTCAAATATACACAATGCTGCATATTTGAATCCATGGTGGAAAGCACACTAGACACCCATTTCTGCCTTCTAGCTGGCAGGGTTCCTTCACAAGGCAGAAGCAGGTGGCTGGTGCCATTTTTAATAGGGGCTTACTGTCTCTAAGTCTCACCTTGGAAGTCTTACAGTGAGACTGCAAATGCAAGGCAAGGCTTATACACTAAGCCCCAGGGAGTCCAAAAAAATGTGGCAAACTGGCAGCTAGGGCTATCCCTACACATTCACTGGGCACAAGAAGGCAGGACTCCTGTAACTCTAGCCCCCTCAAACCATATTTAACATGCAAAAAGTATGAACAACATATTCAACCTACTGTGGATGCCTTCAAGGCACTGGGATTCCTTCATAACACAGAAGCAGCCAGCTAGCTGCCTCCATCGCTGTCCTATGGCATTTTTAATACAGACTTACAAGCCTCATTCATGGCTTGCAAGGCTTGCACTTCCTATTAAAAATAACATAGGGCAGTAGTGGAGGAGGCAGTAAATAATCAATGGATAATCAAATCCACAGAAGTGAAACCAACAGATGTGAAGGGCCAATTGTAGATGTGTTCCTAGGCATTACTTCATTAACATAAATCTGGTTCCAGAAATAGAAATGATATGGAAAGAACAGAGATTAGTTCTTACATTAGAAAAAAGAAAATCAATTCAATCTGTTTCAGTAAGCTTTTTATTCTAAACAATATACACATATGAAATGAAACAACCAAGTTAGGTAATACTTGCATAAGCAAACAAAAATATTTTGAAGCTTCTAGAAGCCACTTGAAAGCTTCTTCCAAAACACATCCAGGGATAAATTTTTTTCTTCACCAGCTTCCACTTTTCTTATGATTTCCATTTTGGCCTATAGATCTACACTTTTTTTAACAGATGGGGGTAACTGTTGATGTAGGCTAATCTGCTTCTGGGCTTTAACACATGAGACAGGTCAACTGCAACTGGAGCAGGATAATAGTGTTTTTGGCTGGGATTTATTACATGATGTTGTTTCTCTTCCATAGTTCTCCCAGTGGGAGACCATTTGAAAAGCATTTCTTTGATTAACACACACACAAAAAGTGAATGACCTCTTTTGTAAGAGCTAAACTTTCCAAATAGCCTCCCATCAGAAGAACAGCAGAAGAGGAACAGGGTTTAGTGTACCCCCTTGTGGTGTGACCTCAGCATACATGAATGAAGTCGCACGAAGTGTCACATCTGTTATTGTCAATGGACACAACAGGCACATGCCCACATTGTTATGGGTGCGTGCGCGTCATGTCCACTGAAGATAATGGGACATGAGCATTCATTTCATTTTACACAGGGGTTCCTGGAACGGAACTCGTGTATATAGGGAGGGTGCACTGTAGTTACCCTGCTGTTACTGCAATTTACTTACCTTGTATGATAATGGCCTCCATCTTTTCTGTTTTGCTGTTCACAGAAGCTCAATAAAGGATTCTGAAGACACCTGTTATTTACATACTCTGTTGCAGACAAGCACATACACCTGGTTGCTGTATGTGCTCACCTGCTGCTGTATCGGTTAAGACCAGCTCAAAGTTTATTGCATTACCTACTGCAGACATGGTGCAATGAAGGTCTGTGTTGCTCTAGCCCTTGCGAATTTTGCTAAATGACAACGCTGCTAAAAAAACTTCTAGCTAAACAGAGGAGGAAAGGAAGCCGGGTGAATACAAAAAGATTTCTGTCAGTCTTTATAAAAAGGAGCTTCTTTACCAGCCGTTTTGTTAACTTTTATGCCTGTAATTGCTTTCCATGCTTCCTCTTCTCACTGTTCATACTGTAATTAAGGCATTCACATCATGTTTATCTGTCATTTCTAATCACTACCCTTTCCAACTCTTTATGGTATTTTGTTAGTCACTTTAGTATTCACTTGCTCCTGTTAATGAATTCCAGTATTTTCAAATAGTGTCTCTCTGTCCTATTAAGACCTCCTGACTATCTAATGGAGTTACAGGATACAGTCACTAAAAAGAGCAACAGCATACAACAGAAGGATTTATCGCTGCCAGAAAAAGGAAACCAACAGAGGGAAGGTTTACAGAAGTAGTAGGTATTCTCAAACATTTAACCAGAATTTACAGCAAGTTCAACAGATATTTAGCTTTATCACAATTTAGTGAAAACAGAAAACTATCTCCAATTTTTGGACAAACTGTATAGGTCACAGATATCAACAGAACTTCCTCACTGTCATATTATTACAAACCAACTAAACAATGACCTTAAATACAAGGCAAAGGATTACACAGTTTAAGCTTATTCACTGACCCACTTAAGCCCAGTAAGGTGAGGCCAAGAAGCTGACTGGTAGCAGAACACACAAGGAGAAGGCTTTCAGCCATGAGTGCTGTTCTATAGCCTTACTCAGAAGAATCCCCCATGTTGATTTGGAAAGTATCAACCAAGCTGTGGGTGCTATAAAGCCCTCACCCTTACTTATTTTATGAATGAGTTTAGGAAAAATGCATCCATTTTTACAAAGACAATACAAGCCTTTTCTGAGTCTCCTGGAAGTCCAAACAGACATTTGGACAAAAGTTTGTTCCCCCCCCTTCCTGAGCCACTGCAACAGAAGCAATAAGTAGTAGTAGTAAGAAAAAGAGTTGGTGGTGGGATGGTGAAGAGAAGGTGAGAAAGTGAAGTCAGAAGAAAGAGAACAGAGTACCAACTGGGAAGAAAAGAAGTATGAGCACAATTAAGCATTCTCTTCTCCTTGAGATTTATTTTACTGCTACCAGCTTCTTTAAGCATTATTTTGAAAACATCACTGAATCTCTAGAGAACTTTAAGGTATTATTCTTTAGCTTAGGTCAGCAAATAGCAAACAACAGTGGTCAATGCCAATGAACCTCTGAAAGTCAGCCAAGAGAATAATATTGAAAGCATAGAACGTGTTGCATTCTCAGCCAAGAGGACTGAAAACGTACAATTTTGCACCAAGTAAACAGCAGTGTAAAAGTACAATAACATACTTGCTCTCTCCTGAGAAATCTACTTTTTCATTACAATCACAGAACACTTTAATGTGAGTCAACAAATGAAGGGCCATTACAGGAGGCCCTCATTTATTTGACAGGTTAGGGACCAGAGCTCCATCAAAATGCAGAAGCAAATCAAGTTGTTAACACCTTTTTGTTCAGTCTTCAAGACTGCTCTCCCTTTCTTCCCAAGCCAGGAGTTCCATTCACTGTCATGCCACAGCCCATTCCTCCACCCACACAAGACAGACAGACACACACACGCACGCAGGTCCAACCAAGACACATGCATACACACTCCAGAGGGTGGCACATACTATTCACAACATACATGTGACAAGCCCACCCCAATCTTCTCTTGCTGGTTAGCTTGCCAGCAGGCTATGTAACCTGTCTTCTTACTCCATAAACTAGTGCCGCATGAGGCATAAAGGAAGACAGATTGCCCCAGGAGCCAATGAGAGGCTTTCTGGGGAAAGGAAAACACCTTCACCTCCCAAGAGAAAATCTTGAGTGGAGCCTCTTTTAAATCCCACCTTCACAGCCTCTTCTTCTCCTCCTTCAACTATGCTAACTTGATGTGTGCTGGTAATTCACTGCAGGGTCCACTCTCCTGACCCTTTTCAATTAGTATGTATGATTGAAAGAGTAGTCCCTGTGTCAAAACAATGGTACATGTCTAATTCAGAATGGTTGAAAAAGTGAGTCATTGAAAAGTGAGACATCAAAAAATGGGAGATGCCTGTATTAATCTCCTGCTAGTTTAGCTCAAGTTTCCGTTATCTAAATCTTTATCCATCAAAAATCCTAAAGCGTTTGGTGCTGAATATTGAACAAAGAAGTTTCTCCTCCTATATTAACCAAGGTTTATGTCAGTAATATATGCTTTTTTTTTTTTTAAATGAGAAGGAGCAGGTCACAACTTCTTAAAATCTAGTTTAAAAATATATTATCCAAGGCAGATAAACATTGATGATTCTTTAAAAAATTACCTTTACCTACAACACATTTTTAATTTAAATCATATTTTAACTAGGTATAAAACACAGTCTCTTGACTCTCCCTTAAAAATAGTCAATACAACTAAATTTCTTCAGAAACAATGCTGGGTAAGACAATCATCACAGGCTCCAAAAAATAATTAATGGATTCATCACTCTCACACACATTGAGTTACCTACAAACATGAAAATTAATTTTTTTATTCCAATCCAGGAATAAAAATTAGAGCAGGAACATGGAAAAAGAAATGTATTGTAAAGTTTTAAAGAAAGCATACATTTGCTGTTGAGATTTTAAGGAAATAGACAGTGAAATTACAAAACAACAACAGAAAATTAAAAAGACTGCATAGAATGTTGCGGTAGCCAAATCACCTCAGTTCTGACTTTTGAATGATTGATTCATGATTCAGCACCATTTACATCAATCTGACTCCATAGTGCTTTTGGTGCCTGCTGCCCTCTTTGCTATCCTAGGGCAACCATCTTGGCTATAAAGCTACACAAAGCACCTACATGCCCACAGATGGCTATGTTGTGGTTTTATAAGTAGGAATGTAAGGACATCCATCAGCTGACATTTCTGCAATAGCAAATGTGTAACTTTTAAAATTTAGTTTAACTATAGCTTAAATCCAATTGTTAGTCACAACTGGAAAAGACCACAGACTTTGAGTTCTAAATATATTTTAATGACCACATTTGCATTGTTCAAAAACTACATGAAATATCAGGGAAACTTTATTTAAAGCAGTGTGTTAAATCAGGGTTCTCTCATGATGAGCTAAATCAATGTTTAAAATCACTGCAGTTCTATGAAATCTTTATCTTTAAAGTCATACCATGAAAAGACAAAAAAAAAATTATTCAAACCCTCTATCTTCACAGTTATAACCCATTTTCTCAGTGGAGGGCCACTTGGTAATTGAAATCCACTGGGCTTTTCAAAATGAATATTTTGCTTGCCACTCACAGTTGTTCTTCAGAACTCAAAGCCTTCAAAATGAACACACTGATACTAAGTTTCAAAAGCAAGCAATGTGTCTGGCACATTCCTAGGCAGCAATCAGACTGGGTATCTGAACACAAACTGCAACATCAACCTCACTTTTTCATGTACAAATGTAAGAAACACACCCCATACCTTTCTAGGTCTTCAAATCTCTAATTTTCAGTTTCTTCCAACAGTTTACTAAGAAAAAAACTTCTCCATATTATGGGGTTCAGTACCTCACCTTTCTTTCAAATGGGATCCAAAGCAGTTTACAATAATCCAAAATTAAAATTATTACAGGGACCAGTGAATGAATCCAAAAAACACAGCCAACATTTCCTTCTTTTATATATACAGTTTAACACATGTGCTAGCTTCTGCAGTAATAAAAGTGATTAAAAGAGAAGGTATTCTTAACCAAATTATTGTTGTATACATTAAATCCACCTAATTAATAAGCTACAGCAACTCAAACCAAACAGGATATAGTTTTTTATGAAAGAGAGTAGTACTTATTGCAGGACACTAACTTGAGATTTTTATAGATTTATACCATTCTGTTGTTAGTTTAGTTCTAGTACCTCAGACTGAATTTCTTTAAGAAAGTTGCATACCTTGAAGACTGAATCCCAAAAGACAAAGCAGTATGTTAATACAACCACTAGAAGGTATCAAGATTCTTAAAGTAACAAATTTTATCATCTCTGGCTATCACCTTTATTTACTTTTCTCCAAGGCAAGTGAAACAGAATAACAGAGGTCTCTTCCAAAAGAAGATACTACTGCCTACTCAATGCATTAAAAATCAAGTAGTTTTAGAGAGCTGCAATGCACAGTCCATTGTTTACTATCCTGGTAGCACCTGTCCAATGTGTGAAAAGTTGAATCAATAGTATCACCACTGTAACTGGGATCCTACAAACAAGGCAGAGAGGCATAAACAAGCAACTGTTTTTGTAGATGAGGACAGTGAAAAAAAATGAATTGGTGTTTCTCAATCTCCACATTCATTTCCAAATTGTTCTCACCTTTTCAAACTATACAATCATAACTTCAGATGCTATAAATACTTCCTTCAGTAAAGCATAACATTAATGCCTGGAGCCAGATCCTGTTTGGGTCCTTCAGGAAAAAGGAAGTAGGCATAAACAGTGCAAAAAAAAAAAATTAAAAAAAATATAAAGCTCTCAGTGAAAATGAGGGAGATAACATAGAACTCTATGGGATGCATTGAAAGTGAGCAGCAGAGCCTGCTGAGTAGAGGGATATGGAATGCAGAAATCTAGGAAACAAAAAAGGAAGATAACAGATTGTGATGTACCAGTTAAGAAGCAGAACTGAAACTTAACCCGCAGGTGGCAAAATAAAGAATGGGATTTGAGGTAGAAATGCACAGAGAAGAAAGTATGTGCACTCAGGGCATTCTGGACAGAAAGAACATAGAACTAAATCATAAAGGAGATCCAGAAAGGCCTCTAGTGATAAGGAGGAAGACAGAGAAAAGAGTCAGCAGAATACAGGATACAGGAAAAGAACAGTTAGAACATTAAAGGTTAAAGATAATTCGGCAAAGAATAAACAAAGAATATGCATATCTGTAATAAGCATAATAACTTCTAGATTTTTTTCCAAAAGAGTTCCTTGAATGGATGTCCATTGGAATGTTTCTGGTAGGGACTAGAAAATTAAAGTATTATGTGACAGTAAGTTTGCATGTACAGCACATTGTTAGAACACTCTTGTACATTTTGTGTCTCCATGCATGCATGTACTTTACTGTTTAGTCAAGTTACACGACAGTTAAAAACACAATGTAGCAGAAAGTCCCAAGACTTTTACAGCACTTAAGAAGGTGGTTATATTCTAGCTTTATAAGGGAGGTATAGTGAATTCCAGGAAAACCTCATTTGAAGGGACATTTTAAGAAAAAAGGCAATAAAAAGAGGAACACACAAATACACAATACATTGATCTTAAAAATACACTGGATATTTTAAAATCTTCTTTGATCTCCCCCTTTAACATCTTAACATGTTAAGAAAAAGATCCCTATTTTCTAAGTCAATGGTTCTTCACCTTTTTAGAAACTGAGGATCCCCTGCAAATATGATTTCTTGCCAGAGGCCCCCCAAAGCTTAATTCAAGATTTAAATATTTAATTTTAGATTTAAATATTCAAATATTTATTTATTAAAGGCTTCTAGAGACAAGGATTCAAATCCCCACTCAGACACTGGGTGACCTTGAGCCTTAACCTCAGAGGAAGGCAAAGGCAAACCCCATCTGAACAAATCTTGCAAAACCACCTCCCCCGCAAACCATGTGATAGGTTCATTGTAAGTTAGAAATGACTTGAAGGCACACAACAACAAACTGCCAGTAACAGAGGAGGAGGTTCTTTTTAGCTATCACAGTGACTTGCTACAGTGACTTGCCCAAGACATCCAGTGCCTGAGCAGGGATTTGAATTCCAGTCTCCAGAAGCCTTTAATACATAAGTATTTAGACATTTAAACCTAAATTCAAATATTTAATCTTCAGTTAAGTCTTAGCAGTGTCCAACAACTAATTATATTTACAGGGGGTCCCCAGTAAAGAAAAGGTTAAGAACCACTGCTTTATGGCATAGGAATGGGAATATACCTGCAGAGAGTATTTCGCAAAATGGTTATGAAAAATGGCTTCAGACTGATTAGTGTTTCGTATTCTAAAAGAGTCTGAACTGTTCATTTTACTTTTCACATTGTTTTCAGTCATATTTTACATCGGCTAAAACTGAACCTTTGCACTGAGTTCTGAATTTCACAAATGTTCTTTTTCAGTTGTTCCTTTTGCGCGCCAAAAAAAGTCTTAGTGCCAGACAATATATCTACCTGTGAGATGTGCTGTGTTGAGAATATGGAACAGAGACAAACCAAGGTTATGTCCTAAGATACTTTTGTGGATTTCATCACAAGAGGTTCTAAGCAAGGAGATGACTGCAAAGGAAAAGTGGGCAACTTACCAAGGTACCTGAGAAGTTGATCAACAATGCAGAATCAAATCAAATGAAAAATTGTCAGAAGGGAATACCTTTCAATGGTTCTCTTATAGATAGAATAGAAAGATTTAAATGGATAAAAAAATTGTACAACTTTGAACTGAGCAAATCAAAATTTTAGAAAGAGATGTGCTCTGATGATGAATACTTGATTGGTAAGATATATAAATTCCAGTTAAAAAAAAAATGGAAGAAGAACAGGTTAAAGATTGTATAAAGCAGGTACAAAACAATGGATACATATACAGTTGAACAATGGGAAGGAATGTGGCCAAAGGAAATTAAATTAAATTATGTTCTGATCTTAAAAATAATTTTTATAAGATGATTTATCTATCTGACCCAAGAAAAATTGGCCAAAATGAATAAAGAGGTTTCTAACATATGTTGAAAATGTGACAATACTGGCATCTTTTTATCACATGTGGTAGGCTTGTAAGAAGGCCCAAAACTTCTGGAGTCAAATATATTCTATAGTGCAAAGAATTCTGAAGGTTAAAGTTCAATTAAAACCTGAATTATATTTATTGGGATTAGTAGAGGAACATCAGGAGAAGCATGGCAATATGCTACAATACACAACCACTGCAGCAAGATTATATGCACAGAAATAGGAAAATGTAGATACCAACAAGTTGGGTACTGAAATGAGTGAGCAAGTACTGGCAAGTACTGAGACAACCTCACTCATATGTTCTGTCTCTCACTGTGCTCTGTATCTCTATGGAGGAGAGTTACTGACTTCTATATGCACAAGTCCCTGTTTGGACAGTACCTCATGATCCTCTGCTTCTCAGAACAGGGTGGAAAGGGAGGTGCTGGGTGAGGAAGACCAGCTGCAAAAATCTTCTTCAGTATGGCTCAAAAAGAAGTTGAAGGGGGAAGGCTTGGAGTGGGAAAACAAGAGGAGAAGGAAGGCAGTGCCAGTGGGAGCCACTCCCCATCATTACAGCACAGTGCTATCACTATTTATACCTACAGCTATATTGCTAGTTAAACAGCAGCTACAAAATCATGAACAACCAAATTCATGAAAGTAAAACCTATCGACGTTGAGAACCAGTTACATTTATGAAAATATGCAGTTGAAGTATTGGAATGTTATTTACAGATGAAGAAGTTAACCTATGTAGGCATGTTTAATCTATGTTAGGAAAGCCAGAAGTCAATGTCTGTATTTTATAAGGTTTTTTTTAGCAGTTTTGTTATCATGCTTGTTTTTGTTTCTGTGTTTCTCTTTTGCTTTTCTTTGTATGCAATTTGATGCTTTATTGTACCTGAAAAAGATTAATTAAAATACACCTGAAATCCTACATTCTTTCCCTAGCTCCCATGAACCTGTGGAACGGTCCTTGTTAGTTAACAAATTATAACAGGAGATGTCATATACTCAGCTTACTTTCTACCACTAGGTTCTCAACACAAAAAGATTAAGATATACTCAAGACAGAAAGAAAAATGTAACCATTGTTGTTGTGTGCCTTCAACTTGTTTCTGAATTATAGCAATGAGGTTTCCTTGGCAAGATTTATTCAAAATGGCTTTTGCCTTCACCTTCCTCTTAAGGCTGAGAGAGTGTGGCTTACCCAGAATCGCTCTGTGGGTTTTCATGGCTGAGCAGAAATATGAATCCTGGTTTCCCCAAGTCACAGTCTAATGTTCAAACTACTACATTGCACTGGCTCATAAGAAAAATTCTGAAAGAATTCCAAAATCCATTTTAGTTAATTTATTATGTCCTCTCAGACTATAAAAAACAAGACCACATATTTTGATCAAAAAACATGTTGCACATGGGAGAGGGAAAGGCTGACTTGACACTGAAGTCTTAATGTTTACACAGTAAGACTCTTGAAATGAAGAGTGAGAGGTCTGCAGTCTCTCTTTGAGCCATACACACCCTCTTTTCCTTAATTAACTATCCTATTGCTACAATCAACTTCACAATCCACATGCTACGTTTTCTTA
The DNA here is from genome assembly GCA_948474755.1 of Ctenosaura bakeri. Taxonomy (NCBI): domain Eukaryota; kingdom Metazoa; phylum Chordata; class Lepidosauria; order Squamata; family Iguanidae; genus Ctenosaura; species Ctenosaura bakeri. The sequence continues at coordinate 505,071 of CAOLHI010000607.1, read as the reverse complement.
CTAAAGAGCCAACATATCAGGGAACTGAATAACCATACTGGATTATACCGCAGGGTTGTTATGTAGCCATTAAACTCTCTACAGCAGAACAATTAACAATCGGCTACAATACACGTCTCATATAAACCACTGTCTTATCCACTTTTGCACTGCCTACAGTTTGGATACATAAGTGTACAAGTAATGTATGCTGGATCTACCAAAGCTATTCTGTCTAAAATTCTGTTCACACAGCAGCTAACCAGCTGCAAATGGGAAACCTGCCAACAGGCCACAAAAGTACAACTACATCCTGCCTTGCATTCCCCAGCAACAGATATCAGAGACACACTGCATGTCACTTATTACAGAAATACTGCCATCCTACCTAGGATCCATGGATGGCCCTAACATCCATAAATTGATCTAATGACTCTTTTAATGTCATCCAAGTTGACAGATTAGCACACATCTTTTTCATTGGGGGACCTCTTTCCATAGATGTACATACAATAAAGTCTGTAGGAATTTAAAGTTACATCATACTTACAATAGACAAGTTCAGTTGTTCACTGTTTGAAGATCTTCTTTTTTGGACTACTTTTCAGAAACTCACAGCAAAAAAGTAGTTCTTTCCAGCTTTGCACTTTTACGTGTAAGCATCCAGTGTAATGTATGATGCTGAGCATCATCATGGCATGTTCAATTCTAGCATCTAGCCATTTCAAGGTTTGTATTCTTATATTGCAGGAACTCTACTACTCCTTAATAGCTTTACCAGCGTCCTCTGATGAGAACAGAACACAAGGTGACCAAAGATAGCTTTTCATCATGGGCCATGAGCAGTCTGCCACTCAAGGCACAACTCTGAATATACTGAGAGGTTTCCATTCACCCAGCAAAGAACAATGTTGAGGTCCAACAGAATTAACAAGTGTCTCATTTATAACCTGGAAGAGAGATCAGCAATGGCAGAATTTCCACAGGCCACACCTACCTCATTCTCTACCACCTGACCCTTTTAGTTGCACACACAACCTTCAAATGAAAACCAAGCAGGCAAAAGGGCACTTTTTTGAAGGTGGTATTGGGGCAGGAAAGGCAATTACATTTAATAGATGAACCGCGAACCATCCCTCTAAGTTCCGCCACCTTATTTTTTACTACAGGATTGAGGAAACTGGAGGCCGCAGAATTCCCACCCCACCTTGTAATATATTCAAATCTTCTGTCAAAACATAAGGGTTGCTTGGACAGCATATTGAAATGGGTATGTTTTCCTGCAGGTAAAATTATAGAAAATACATTCCTAGAATGTGCATGGTTAAACGTTCTATATGAAGTCCTGTGAACCTTTTCTTAGCCCAAAATTATCTTATTCAGCACTGACTCTATCCTCATCATCTAAGAACAAAAAGAAAACTGTACCAGAACTGTAAGAACATATATTTGCAGAGTGAACATAACGGAGGACCATCTCCAAGTCCTTACTTCCACTTTTGGTCTACCTGATATCCAGAGAATACAAGCCACCATCACTCCCATGAAGTACTGCCTCCTTTTGTTTACCTGCTGTCTTTCAGGATGTCTTGGAAAACAGGGATACCTGACAGACTGGCTATATACATTCCTGACTATGTATGTTAGCTCACTCTGATACTACCAAGCAAAGCAAGAATGCCTACAAATTTAGTCTGACTGAGGCCTCAAAAGAGAAAGGCTCTCAATTCTTCATCTTCTCCCTCAGTTTAATGCTGAGTAATTAATCCACCATATTCTTTCTAAACCACTTTATTTGTATTCATCTCCCCAAAAGGAACAGAAACCAGGTAAGTGTTGATTTTTGTGAATTTTAATTGGGTGGATGCCTTAATCAAGATTTTAGTTTTAGTTTTGTATTTTAATATTGCTAGCCATCTTGAGAGCCTTTTCACAGAACAGGGAATACATCAGTTTAGACGAATTCACCACTGATAAAGCAGAATGATATGCCTCATGGAAACTTTAAAGCTCATCCCATCGTTGATGCCCCTATAACTAATTCATACAAAAGAAAGCAAACAGTTCTGAAGAACAGTGCTGTCCGAAAACAATCAAATCCTTTACTGTATCAGAGTATGATTCTGTCCTTTACACTCCTGATAAACAAATGGACACCAACAACTCCAGAAGGAGCATTTAAAAAAAAAAAAAGACAAAGGTACATGCAGGGCATTATCTCTGTTGACCTCCATACACCTGAGAAATTTGTATCTTGATAAAAGATTGAATTAAACAAACCTTCCTAGCAAACTAAGCTGTTCAAGCAGAACATTCACAGAAAACTGTTGCTCTGATTAATGTCTCCCTGCCCCACCTCTTTCAAAGGGTAAATGCAGACAGGGGAGGAGCCTAGCCAAGTAATTTCACACCCAAGATAAAAAAAGAAAACCCAAATGGGAAGTCTTCTCTTTCTCCTCCAACCTGATATGGGGCACAGACCATTAACAGATTCATTCACGAAAACTGAGTGAAACAAACCCTAGTACAACTGTAGAACTGCTGCCTAGGTTGCCGTCTTCTATGTTGTAAGCCCAAGGGCAGAAACTGTCCTACTGTAGATATTTGTAAGCTCCTCTGGGAGCCTACTTTGGCTACAGAGGAGTGCAAAAATGCTTTAAATAAATAAAAACACTCCTGTTGCTTATTATGAGGCTTATGCAGTACAGCCTCCCTATACTGTCACTCTGAACAATGCTGGCACGGGTAGTAAACTCACGGCAGCAGCATATCTAGATGAGTAGCAGAGTAGTAACAGATAGACTTTAATAGGCTAGCAGAGAAGACAAGTATTATACCACCATCCTGTTTACAAGAGACCACCTATCCTACATGAACCAAGTTTTTTTTTTAAAAAAAAATCTGATTCTCTTAGACAGAAAAACCCCCACCATCGATCTATAACTTAGGAAACTTGTTATGCTTCCACTATCAGCAAACACAGCTGAAAAGGAATCTAGGAGCCGTCCAACGCGAAGCCTTGTTTTCCACCCAACAAGCTGTCAAAAACTTTTAAACGTGAAGGCGGGGAGAAACGAGAGGGGGAAAAAACAAGCAGCGCTAGACAGGACCGGGAGGTTGCTTGGGAGGGGGGGCAAGAGGAGGGGGAAAGAGCGAAAACGGCCGTTGTTATGACAACAGCGGGAGGGAGGGAGGTTGGCGCAGCCCAGCGCGAGGGAGGGGGAAACTTCAAATCCCAACCGTCAACGCACGAGCGGCTTCCCCTCTTAAAGGGGCGCGCACAGTCAAGAAGCAACCCCGGACAAAAGGGATGGCAGTCATCCCCCCTTCGACAGACTGTAGTTGCATCGACAGAGACTAAGCCCTCCGGCGAGCGTGTACCTGCGCTGCCCCCAAGTCAGGCACGCCTTTCCCCAAAGGAGAGGCTGGCCGACACTCGTCTCCTCCCAGGACGGACGACGACGACGACCGAGCCGCTTTGCTTTGCCCCCCTCTAACCCGCCCCTCCCAGGCTCTTCCGCCAACTCGGTCCCTTCCCGGAGCGCCACTTCTTTGCTTCTCTCTTACCCACACAGTGCATGAGCCGGTGCCGCCAGGAGTCGAGTTCGCGGCGGACTCCCCTGCGCTCCGCCGTACAGCGGGGACTCCGGCACTGCGAGGCGCCAAGAGCGGGAGCCGCGGCGGCCATTCCGTCTGTTCCCTTTTCCAACTGCCTCTGACCTCACACCCGTTCATTTACATACGGGAGCGCGCCCGCCGCGGCCCCGCCCACTTCGTTTAAAGCGCACGCGAGCAACCCGCTTCCCCCCACCCGGCCGCCAACCGCCGGCCTTGGTCTTGGAGCGGTCGCTTGTGCTTTCCTCCTCTGGCCATGTGGGCCCTCCTCCCCGCGCAAGAGGGAGAGTAAAGGCGGAAGGCCGAGGGAGAGAGCACAGAACTCAAAAGGAGGAAGATACTGGCTTTGTACGACCAAGGATAGAGGCGTGGGCTAGAGAGAGACTCGACTGAAAGGCGGGGCCCTGCAGACTACAAATCCCAGAAAGCCTTGCGCCACCCCGCTTAACCTGCCAAAAATGTAGGTTAGAGCCAGAAGTGCAGACGCTTGACGGTGCTGAGGAATGCTTCTTTGAGTTGCATTTTTTAAAATTCTACCGATCTGTATCCCATAACTGTGCTTATACTGGGGGCTAGCCTACCACAATTCCCCAAGCTGTTGGGAACGGAAGAGCAAGCAACAAAGCAAGCCTCACGAAGTGAAGTGGTTAAAGACAGTGAAGTTTACAACTCAGGGAAGCGTTCATCTTTACAATTATTTTTTTCTTCTTCTACTGATGCCTGTTTAGCTATTGCCTGACGAAGAGAGATTTCTTCTAAGCATGTTAGAAAGAAGTGTAAGAGTTGTGAATAGCAAGGTGTTCACTCCGGTGTTTTTCAAGCTGCCCATCAAATATGCCAGTTTAAGAGTTACCAGGAACTTCTTTTTAAAAATAAAAAACACAACAGAGGAGGATAGAATAAACCATCTTCCCAGAAACATAGCTAACCATCCCCTCTTCTTTCCTGAAACGTGCAAAGGAGCATGAATGTTCAGTCTCTTCTATGACGGTGTTATTCAGCAGTCAGTGTGGCCACAGGTGCACATCGAGTCTGTTTTAGCTAGTTGGCACAAATAGGGCACCCACCCTGCCATATTAGAATAAAAGAACTGATGGTCATCCGTTTCACATAGCCTGAAGAGCCCCGTCCTGGGGCACTGATTCTCAATCTATGTCATACCAAACATCTTGCTCTTCATCTCCTGTGTGTTTAGTCAGCACTGGCAAGGACCCAGGGTTCTAGAAGACGAAATCCAAAATATTTGTAGGGTCCAAGACTGGGAACCTCTTATCAGAGGAACACCAAGTTCACACAGAGTGAAAAATGGTTAGCGCTCTTTAAGAAACAAGTGTATTCTTAACATACATAACCCTAGGATCTTATATTGACCAGTTGTTGCCAGACACTTTGATGAGGAACACATCATTTGAAACCATGCACTATGTCCCATTCTCAACTAACACAGTTACCATTCTTCATGCTGTACGGCCCATTTGTTACAGAGGCAGTAGAATCATCTAAACTAACATGTTCCACTCCATTGTGGAAGGTTGTCAGTGACCAAGAGTGAGTAGTTCAGCTGTCCAAACTTTTTTTTAGCTTAGGGGCATATTTGGAAAGGTGAATGTGTTATGTGACCAGCTACAAAATCCTCATTTCCCAGAGACATGCTGGTATGGCTAAAAGAAAAGTAGCTTGCCTAAGGACCTGTACACAAACAGGGATGGAATCTCAAGCTCTGAAACAAGGTCAATTTTAGAACCCCATTTTCTGTTCCAAATTTCACAGATGGCAAGGTGTTCAGTGTTCAATCAAAATCTGTAACTTCAAACTATGAGACCTGGTCCTACTCTCTGGGAAAGCACAGAACACTACTATCCCCTTCTCTCTGTGACAGCCCTTGAATTGTTAAAGAGTACTATCATGCTGCCCCTCAAAGTTCTGCTCACCAAGCTGAATACACCCAATTTCTTCAACCCTTCCTCATGTTTTGTTCTCTGTAACTCTTATCATCCTTGTTGCCCTTCTCTGAACCTGCTCTGACTTGTCTATATCTTTCTTAAAATGAGAACTGAACTCACTACTCTAGATGAAGCCTGACTAGTACAGAATATAGTGGGGCTATTACTTCCCTTGACTTGGAAACTATACTTCCATTAATGCTGACTAAGGCCATTTCTGCACAAGAGGGGAGGAGCGGTTCACTGCATGTCAAGAGCAGTATTTTTATACTCCGATTTGGAAACTGAATTCAGAAATTCAGAAACTGTGCTGTCTGCACCCCCCCCCTTTACATAGTACTACTGCGGAGAACAGTGGTTGCTGCCTCCACAATAGCAAGTCCCTGGCCACTCCCATTCCCCTTCCTCACCCCACCCCACCATTGCTGATTGATCTGTTTTTTTTAAAAAACACATGTTTTTAACACATTTCTATATTGCTGCATTTGTGCATAGGAATGTATGTTCGTTGATACATGGAAAAAAACATGTTTTAACAGTCTATTACCAGATCCACTCTCTTCCTGCTGTCCATTTAACGCAGGAAGACAATAGTGACAGCAGCCTGTCCTTTGATGGGTGGAGAGAGATAGGGAAGGAAGTGATGGAAGGGACAGCCTGGGAATGCCCATAGTCGGCCACTTTTGCACTGTGAATTGATGCTACGCTTCTGCATCTGGGCAAAAAACGAAGCAGAACCGGTTTGGCAGATTTACATCAAAGTTTTTCCGGTTTTTACATACAGCAGTTTCACACTGCAGTGAACCACAGTGAACTGTTCTAGGAGCTGAAAACATGTAGAACCACGAGGAAAACTGTGAAGCTAAAACAGTTCAACGTGCAGATGGGTGGGTAAGAATTCGACGCTGCTACGTTGTATCAACCTTTTGCAGAAACGGCCTAAAATAGCATTCACTTTCTTTCGTGCAACATCCCACTGCTGGCTCATGTTAATAGCCCCAAGGTCTTTATTACATGTAGTAGTGCTGAGTAATGTATTCCCCATCCTATACCTGTGTATTTGATTTTTGTGGCCTAACTGTAGAATTTTTCATTTATCTATTGAATATCATTTTATTAATTTCTGCTCAATTTTATAGTTTGTCTAGATCCTTTTGAATTCTGTTCCTGTCTTTCAAGATGTTAGCCATCCCCCATCAGTTTTGTGTCATCTGCAAACCTGATAAGGAGTCTCTACACCCTGTCATCTAAGTCTCTGATTGAAGAATTATGGCCCTCGTAAAGAAGGGACTCTAGTAAAGAAGGGACTCTACTGGAGACTTCTTTCCTGTTGGAAAGCGCAGCCATTGATAGTGACTCCTTGAGCATGGCTTTCCAACCCATTATGGATCAATCCAAAGCTTCATTAATTCCACTAACATTCATTGTGCTGAAAATGTGTATAAACTGCAGTAAGAGAACTGTGGCTTCCAAAATTAATGTTTTGCCCAGAATGATGTTCTTATTTCAGATAATACTAAGTTTGACAATGGGCGCACCATTTAAGCAATGGCAAACAGATACTGTATGTTTGACAAGGGGAGAAACATGAAGTTAGATACAAGGTATTACAAGATGCAAAAGACAGAGAAGGATTGGGTTTGTTGGATCTAAAATTGTACTTTGCAGCTTGTTGTTTAGTTTGGATGAAAGAATGGATGATGCTGAGAATAAAAGAATATTAGAATTGGAAGGGCATGACCTAAAGTTGGTTTGCAAGTATTTACGGTATGACAAATTTGAAGGTAATGTGTATTCTAAAAACCACTTTGTGAGCTGTGTTTTGTTGATGATATGAAACCTATGTAAACTCAGATTGTGCCCAAAAATGCCTTAATGGATCTCAGCACAAAAAAGAGAAACACTAGGTAGAAACAAATGGTTATTGTACTGGAATTTAGTGGAGCTGCGCCAAAGAGAATATTGAATGAAACCAAGAGAGCAACTAGAGTTAGAGGGATGTTCTTTTCAATGGTTTTCTTGTTGACAATTATTAGAAAGATTTAAAATGGACAAAAAGATGAATGGTTTTGAACAAGAGAAGTCAAAATTTGAGTTACAGTTGTGTACAGATGATGAACATGTAATTTCAAAGATATATAAAATTCTGCTGAAATTTGAAATAGGAGAACAGCTTAAAGAATATATAACAAAATGAGCTATGAATTTTGGATATAATATGCAAATTGATCAGTGGGAACATATGTGTTCAAACAGATTGAAATTTACATTTTATTACAATCTTGAAGAGAATTTCTATAAAATTATATACAGGAGGAATATGATGCCAGGTAAGTGGTCTAGAATATATAAAAGTCTTTCTAATTTACATTGGGAAGATGAGCAACATGAAGGTACACGTTATCATATGTGGTGGACCTATCTATATATTGGTACAGAAGGTGCTTACATAACAAAAATCAACTTAAACTGGAAATATTTCTTTTGCGATTCTTGGATGCACTGCCAGAGAAGACCCAAGGAATGAAGAATCTCGAATTAGCTACTATGGAAGAATTGTTGAAATTGACAGTTGTGGTGGAAATGGATGAATTAACTTGTTTGATCAGAGAAAGGCAATTAGTGGCTTTTCTTAAAGAATGGGAAAATGTATTGACTTTTTGTGGGGAAAATGAAATACTAATTTGATGATTAGTATGCTCTGATCATGGGAAGAGGGAAAAGTGATATAAAAATTAGTAAGTGAGGTATGAATAACTTGTTTGTTAATGTAAATATTTTTCTGTTCTTTCTATTTCTTTATTCTTTTTTCCTCTTTCTTTGCTTTATATATCCTTTATTGCACTGTTACAATTTATAATAAAGAAATGTTTAAACATGGGGAAAAAGGAATTTGTTAGACAGTCTATCCTTAGTAGAATTAGATGAAGAAGATGAACCCAGAAGATGAAAATTTGCCATTTCCCTGGATGTATGGAGATAACGTTGCCTGCCCTTTGCTCTATGCCCTGACAAAATCAAGAACAACTGCCAGTGCTGTTCAATAAGTCTTTATTGAGAGGAGTCACATTTATGTCATGAATTCCCTGCACAAGTTTGAAATGAGGTACAAGCACTCCTCTCCCTGAGGAGGTGGTAAACACTTAAAGATTCCCACATCCCCAGTGCTTAAGAACAAAAAGTCTGAAAAACCTACAAAAAGAAATAAAGAAGTACATGACTTGTCCACTTCCAGAGTACAGCTAGAGCAAATGTCTGGTGGGAATTGACTACATTTCCTTCTCCACTTCTGGCGTCATCCTCTTTCACAGGCTGTGTATGTCTGGTATCCTTTCTTTCAGCCCTCCCATTTGTGTTTCTCTCAGCCTGGATAATTTCTCTGCCAGCCCTGGCCTAGGAACTGGATCAGTCTAGTAGGGGTTTTTTACAGCTGGGACAGGATATAATCTGCTTGGCATGCCCTTTCCTCCCATCAGGTGGAGAACAGAATGGTGGTATCAGTCTTCCCTGGTCCCATAAGCCCTGGTCTTCTTGGGATTCTAGGTGCACAATCCCACCAAAGTCTCCTTTTCCAGGCATGCCTCCCAGATCTGCAGTGTCATCTTGCTGGGGTCAGTGTTCGTTGCTTCTTGAAGTCACTCCCCCCATCAGTTTACCTTCCTCTACTTCTGCAACATTTTCCCCTCCCTCTGTCATTGGCCTCCATATGTCACTCACTATCTCACCCACTGTGTGTTACAGACTATCATAAACTCTGTTTTTAATAGTCCTCTTACTGCTTTACCCTTCTGAGCTCTTTCCTGGGCTACTTACCAGGATTTCCTTTCATGGCATAGCTAATATACTCAGCACACAGCATCCCTGGTTTGGTTGTTGCTGGATGCCAATACTGTAGAATTCTTTTTGGGAGCATGTCAAATGAACTAGTTAGACTGATTCAGAAGAAAATCCTACAGTTTTTGGTTGGGTTTCCTTAATACAGAATTATGTCCTATTGAAAACTATGGGATCTTCTGGTCAGCTATAGATTTACAATTTTGTAATTCCATTTTATACTAATGATCTATAGACCTTTGTCCCAATGTTTTATTGCAATCTTTTCTTCCTTTAAGGATCATCTATTAAATGAAAACATGTTTTTTGTTGTCAGCAAGTGAGTTAGTTGATTTAAAAAAAAACTGGCACAGTGGTGGTTTTATATAACTGTTAAAAGTATACAGGTTCAAAAGGACAGCAAGATCACAACAAGATCTAATCTCCAAGTGGATATCAGTTTCCATATTTGCTAACTGTATAAAACAAATACTGTACTGATTTTACTGCTGTGTCTGTTAGCAGAAACAGGCCAAGACAATAATCCCTACAGTTTTTGCTCATCTATTTTATATGTACTCTTAATCCTTATTTACCAGGAACAATCTCAATTTTGTGGCACCTAGCTCTACTTTTTGCAGGACTAGGGAGACATTTAAAATTTTTTTCTCAAAACCATTATTTTTCAAGTGTTAGTACTTGCCTCCCAATCTCTAGTGGTTACATCTCTACTTCTGGGAGATTGGGGAAAATATCTCATTTTGCATATGTTTGAATATTAATATACCTTATAAAGTACACTACTATTTCACATGCTTTTAAAAAGTTATAAAATCTGTACGTTTAATATCAGAGGTGAATTATTGTATTTTTTGGTTTACTTTCTGCTTAAGTTGTGGTTATTGTAAGCTGCTTAAAGTACTTTATTATGCACAGTGCATAAAACAAGATTGTAATGTTTTAAATAAATAAAAATACTTAATTTTAATGTGGTAAAATATGGAATTTAATGCTGCAAATAAATAAAAATACATACTCCAATAGGCAATCTTAACTTTGAAAGACTGATAACAAGGTATTAGAACACAATTTTTCCTATGGTATGTACAACCTTTTACTTTGAAAATATGCAAGGCAGGCTATTGCAAAGGAATTACAACATAGAGATTAAACAATATTTAACAGTGATCATATACAGAAAGGTACTGTTGCTGTGGTGATAGCTTTGAAAGGGCGATTCAGAAATACTGTGAAATGTTTTAGTTACAATCTGTAAAATTCAAGAGATGTAGCAACAATTATGCCAGACTCGATTTGTTTCCAAAATTTTTTAGACTGGAATACTACCTACCGTATTTGCTGGTGTGTAAGACACACCCGGGTATAAGAGGCACCCCACTTATACACTCGCAAATACTAGTTGTTGGCATATAAGGCACACTGGCATATAAGACGTGCCCCATTTTCAAACAGTATTTTTTTTGGGAAAAGTGATTCTTATACGTCAGCAAATTCAGTCATCTAATATATAAACACATCTAATTTAAAATAGGTATCATTTTTATTCAAATAACTGGGTATTATATACAACTTTACAATTTCACATTTTGCTATGCCTTTTAAAGAAAGCCATCACAGGGATTGTTAAATTTAAGCTGATCTGACCATGGAGTCCAGACATATTGACCATGATTATAGTGCTTTGGAGAGCCACCGCAAGTCTCTTCCTACTGTTCAGCCCTGACTATTTGATGAGATGTACATCAACTAAAACCTTATGTGTACCCCATTTTTCTGTCTAGACTGAGACTCAAGTATTGCAGTTCCTGTTTCAGTTTAGTCCAAGATCAAATGTCTTCAGATAAATTCTGAGGTTTTTCCTGAACTGTTATTTTTATACAATCTAGCAACAATGATTTTCTATACGTAGAGCTTACACCTAGATTCTTCTGTAACAATATCTTCTACAAAAAAAATAAAATCAAATAAAAATAAAATCAAACAAGAATAGAGTTTTCTCAGCTTTTCCAGCTTGTTCCTTTTTCCCCTTTGGCCTTTTGGCACATAAAAAGTACCTAACTACAGGTAATGTTGTTATTTCTATTGTGTTACTTCTGAGATTTTGCTAGATCAACTCTTTGGGCCTTTCCACACTGTACTGTTAAAAGTACTATTATTCCACTTTCAACATACCATGGAATCCTGAGATTTGCAGTTTAGGGAGGGGCATTTAGAATTCTTTGCCAGAGAGCCCTTTGGCCTCAGTAAACTACAAACCCCAGAATTCCACAGGATGTTGAAAGTAGAATAATAGCACAATAACAATGTAGTGCAGAAAGGCCCTTAGTACTATGATTCCTACAGCTTAGGAATTTAATTGACTCCACAACCAGACACAAGATGAATGAAACCAACTATAACCAAGATAGCCATAAACAACTTACAGTGAGTACAGTATAGCAGACTTCTGGACTACTCAATTATAGGTATATAAACAGTATATACCTATAACTGAGTATATAAACAGTATATATACACAGTAAAGCAGTGGTTTTCAACCTTCCTAATGCCGTGACCCTTTAATACAGTTCCTCATGTTATGGTGATCCCCAACCATAAAATTATTTATTATTTACAATGCCTCCCCCCCCCCAGCAAAGGCCACCTCGCCGGCCAGGAATGGGGGGGCAGGCAGAGAGGGAAAGAGGAGCCACGCGTCTCCCCCGGGAAAAAACTCCGAGAACTCCCCCGGGCTCTGCGTCTGCTTCGCTCTTGTTTCCGCGGGGGGGGGCAGTGTGGGAAAAGTTTCCAGAGTGTTGACCCTGGCCGGGGGGAGGAATCCCAGCACCTTTGTCTTTTGTGCCAGGCGCAGCTCGCCCCCCAGAAAAGCACCACCTTGTGGCCCCCCGGCCCTTCCGCAGCACCCCCCTCCGTGGCAAGTGGGGCAGGAGCCATGGTGAGGAGGGGGCCTGCCCCCCGTGCTGCTCCCGCCCCCCAAGCTGGCCTGTCAGACAGGAGGTTCTCCCGGTAGCGGAGAAGGGGAGCAATTTCAGTCCCTTCTGAACAGGGGGCAGGAGGACGCGAGCGCGTGGCTCACGCTTGCGCACCACCACTCCTGCTGTGGTGACTCTGTGGCTGCACGCACTCCTGCCAAAGGGGGCAGGAGGACACAAGCGCATGGCTCACGCTTGTGCACCACCACTCCTGGGCCTTTTCCGCATGTTACCTTATCGCGGAGGTGGGGGCTGCCGTTTGCGCAAGCAGGTTCTTGCGCGAGGTGCTCTCTTTGCTGCTCCTTCATCCTGCAGCTGGCTTCCTGCTCACGTGACCGCCCCACCCCTTCCTCCCCCAGCGCAGCCTAAAGCTCCCAGGCTGCACTGTGGAAGGAAGGGGCGGGGCGGTCGCACAACCAGGAAGCCAGCTGTGGGACGAAGGAGCAGCAAAGAAAGCACCACATGCAAGAACATGCTTGCGGGCCGCACACACTCCCGCCAAAGGGGACAGGAGGACGCGAGCGCACAGCTTGCGCTTGTGCACCACCACCAAGGAGGGAATGGAACCTAAGACCATTGGAAATACGTATTTTCTGATGGTCTTAGGCGACCCCTGTGAAAGGGTCATTCGACCCCCAAAGGGGTCATGACCCACAGGTTGAGAACCGCTGCAGTAAAGCTTTAGGGGAAAAACAGATAAAATAGAGTGTTTCCTCAGCCTCCTATGCTACCAATGGACAAAATATGAAGTATATTGATTAATGCAATAATACATAGGCTGATTAGAAATCCTAATTCTCAATGCTCTGTTAGATGATATTGTTACTTCGATGGAGAAGCCCTACCCCGGGGTCTACAATTTTGATATTAAAATTTGATTCAATGTGCCTGAGAGGTCACCAGATGGGCACGTAGGCAGCAATGGTCAAACAATAAAAAACCAGTTCAGTCCAGTAAAATCCCCAGTCACGTAGCCCTAGGAGACCTCAAGATGTGTAAACTTACTATAAACAAAGAGTCCTCAGCCCTGAGACGCTGAATTGAGAGGATTAGCGTGTCTGCCCCAAGTTGAGCAAATATTCCATCAGACGGGGACCATTTACATGAAATCACACCACAAACAACACAACCGAAGATCCTGAGACCTTAGCAACACCTTGCAATCCCATCACACAAAGGAAATTGCCATGGTGGAGCGTCGCTATTGCTCCAACACCCATTGGTCTCCCCGGGAAAGGATTAGTCCTCCAGGTACTTTTTCCCTTACAAATAGTCCCAGTTTTTGAGCAGTTCTTTGGATCAGCCCCAGTCATCCCAGCAGACCATTGCTCCATCCGTTGAGTGATCCCCTCAGCCCTCTCCGTGCTGAGCCCCACTTCTCTGCTGTTTTTCCTGGACCAAGGACTTCAGGACAAAGGTGCAGTATCACCCCAGCTACACCCCTTGAATATTCCCCTATGAAGTTTCCTCTCTTTTGCTTCTTAATAGGTCTTGAGTGAGTGTGTGAGTGATTGCGTTGCTGTGTGAGACTTTCCTTCAATAAAATCATTTATTGGACATTTTTGTTTGGGTTTTCGCTTGGCCTGACCCTGTAAAAACTGGGTAAAAAGACCCCGCTAGGTTACCCTGCCTCTTGCATTGCTATTGCTTGTGCTCTGGCTAGTTTCCATTTCCTATCACGTGGAGCACATTAAGGTGTCCCCCAAGAGAACCCAGAAATCAGGGTAACAATATCACATATCCTAATGATTTAACCTCTCAACCAAACAGCTTAGTATTCCTATTTCAACCCAGAGTTTGCTTGGCTCTCTTCCTGTTCACAGTCTTCTTAAAGAAATGCACATTTCAGCTTCATAAACTTCCAGTCACCTGTTCTCATCTGCAATACAGTCATCTCCCTACATTTGCTAGGGTTGGGGCACAGGATCCCCGTGAAAGTGGAAAAACAATGAATAACTCCAGGTGTTCCCAAACCATATTTAACACTCAAAAAAAGTATGATCACCATATTCAACCCACCATGGATTCTTTTGAGGCACCAGGGTTCCTTCAGAAGGCAGAAGTAGGTGGCTGTTGGGGCTTAATAGCACTTTCACTGCTGTCCCACACCATTTTTAATAGGGACTTACAAGCTTCGTTTGCAGTTTTTCAGTCTCACGAGGCTTGCAGTCCCTATTTAGAATGGCATAGGAAGGCAGCAGAGGTGACAGCAAATAATCCATAAATAAATCTGCAAAAGTGAAACCCACAAATGTGGAGGGCTGACTGTACTTCTAACTGGAAAACAATCAAGTACCAGTCAGTTCAAATGTATGGTTGATGCCATGTATGTTTTAGACTGCAACTATTTAGTGTCCCGTTCCTAGGTATCCTGCTTTAGGTCAGATACACTCTGGTGGGGAGATCTAAACAATCCAAAAACTAAACCAGATGGTTCTACATTATGAGCATGCTTTGTAGCAAGAGCAATTTAAGAAGCAAGATCAAAAGGCAGCACACACACACAAAAATAGGAAACTCCTCTTAGAAAGCAAGGAAATCAGGTGAAAGTGATCCAGAGCCAAAGCAATCCAGGAGATTAAACTCAGTCTAAATTCAGATATCAGGTTTTCATTCAAGTTAATGGCAAGTATCTAGAGCTCTTTTTGCACCATACCTTAATTGTGTGGTGTTCTGGCATCATCATGGGATTGCCAATTACAAATTGGGCCTGGTATATAGCCTCCTTTTTTCCACAGACATCTGGGCATTTGCAGGACACACTGGCATTGCACCTGGTGCATGTTCCGCAGCTCCACTTCCTTGGCCACTGCCAGGCCCTGCACCATCACCGCCCCACTGCTCCTGTTTGGTCTATTTTTAAAAAATGTTTTCCTGGCAGACGTGCTAATATTAGCATGATAGATAGTGGTAATGGTTTATTGTGTCCACCCCAAAGGAAGTTCAGGAACAGAACTTCGGCTGTCTCCAAAATGGCAACGGGGATGGGTGAGGGTGGGGTGAGAGGAGGTAATCCTTGTGATAGTTCCCAGCCATCTCCTTTGTAGAGCTAGACCACCTGACACCCACAAGCGCACACTGGCAGGTGCTATCATGCTAATGTGCTAACAGTGGTGTTGGCTTTTAAAAAAACTTTTGAAATTTGGCCGGACTCTGGGGGCTGGTGTCATCGCAGGGGTCAGTGGTGATGTCGCCTCCAGGGTGGTCTTCCTGGCTGACATCTCCTCTTGTGTTTGCTGGTGCAACGACAGCAGTGGCCGGCCTGCTGCTGGTCGGAGCTTCCCATGGGGGTTGCTGAGGGAGGGACAGGCAGGGACTGCCCACACCTGCCCACTCTTTGCTCATTCATGGAAGGACACTGAATGGAGCCCCCACATGGGCCCAGCTATTGTGACTGCTGTGGGAAAGGCCAGTTATTTTCAGTTTTTCCATGTAGATGAAAAACAGTGGGATTACTGCCGCCTGCAGCCAGGATAGCACCTGATGAGCAACGATGACATGCTGTAAAGCAGCTCCTCGAGCGGGAGCAAAGCATGGCTGATGCGAATTTAAGACGCCATGCGAAAAGGGTGAAGGTCTGGACACATTGCTTCCAGAAATCCATTCAGCCTGCAAACTCACACACTTGTAACTGAATTACATGGGATCAACTGTAGACCGTTGGTTATAGAGTTCCCCCAAGAGGAGGGCCTCCTGTGATGTCGTGGACTTTCAATGAAAATTGTTGCTTTATGTATTAGATATTACAGCATTAAGTTGAGGAGAAAGTGGGAGGAGTGAGAAAATGGATTTTTTCCCCTTATTCCTTTATTAAACTTTAAATTATTTACAGATTCTCCCTGGTTTACAGTTGTTGCTAGATTCACAATTGAAAGAAAAGCATGAGAACAAATTTCCATATAGATCAAAAACAAGTATAAAAAATAAACAAAACAGTACAGCCGCTATAACAATAATCTAAATCAGTCTTTATGAGCTGTAAGCTAAATCACTCTTTTTAAGCTATAACCAAAGAATCTCCCCATTTTTGACCCAAATATATAATTAGATCCTCTCATTCTTTCCTAAAGTTATCTAAAGATTTATCATTTAATAACTTTGTTAGTTTGTCCAGTTCTAATATTTCATGAATGTCAACAAGCCACATATCTATATTAGGAATTTCTTCCTTTTTCCAATTTTTAGCATATAGGATTCTCACCTTAGTTATTAAGTTAAGTATCATTTTTTGTGCTGTTTTTCTTTATAATTTCCCACAGAGCTAAACATATTTAATAAGTACAATTCTGGTTTCATTGGGAAAATTTTCTGAATAATCTTGATAATTTTTGAATGTATACTTTTCCAGCATTTTCTTGCCTTTTTACAATTTTTACAATTTTACAATTACAACAGTGGTTATACGAGCCTCTTTCTGATTTACACTTCCAACATTTTTCGTTGCCTCCCTTGTAAGTTTTTGCAATTTTAGCTGGAGTTAGATGCCATCTATGTAGCATCTTGTAATAGTTTTCTTTAAACACTTGACAGGCTGTAAAATTTAAGTCTTTCCAAGTTTCAAAGAGAAAATGGAATGTTGAAAGTGAGTGGTGATTCGTGGAATGTCTGAGGAGATTTGCATAAGGCTGGTGTTTGACAGTTGGTATAATTAGACAGAGAGATTGACAGGACAGATTTACAGGTGAGAGTCAGTCAAGTTTGGGAATTAATGAGTGATATTTAAGAGACTGAATAAGATATGGGAAGAGTGTGAATGAGACTGAAATATTTGTTTTAAATGTATTAAACTATTAATCTATTTTGTTATGTTCAACTTCTATTAATATTGTTTTTGTAACATATGCTTTTGACCTCCAGGAATGCTAGATATGTACAGATTGGATCCAGACACAGTGTCTGGGTAGCAGCAGAAAAGAGAGAGAGTTGGTGTCCAGTGGAAATAGAAGTTGCATAATATCCCTCACAGGAACCTTGAGGGCATCCAGCAGGTCCCTACAGTTGGTGGCCACAGCAGCAGGACAGGTGGAGCTCCTTACATGGATGGCTGAGGTGGGAATAAGGGAATGCCCTCACTCTTGGTGATTGTAATGAGGGTTGTGGAAGTCCTCATAGTTGGTGGCAGTGGAAGTTAGGCAGAACCTGACATGTGGTGGGCAAAGTGGTGGAATAAGGGGCAGAAGCCTCACACCCTCCTTTTGAGGAGACTTCTGCTCCTGAGAAGGCCTCCCTAGCAGCAGAGCACTCCAGCAGGTCATAACCAGTCTCATTAATACTTTCAACCTATCCCACTCTCTTAAGCTAGAAAAATACCATGCATCATTGCATGACTCAGGAACTAGATATACCTATTCAGAAGGGGATTTCACTATTTTTCCCCATGACAGTTCTGCTCCAGAAATAGTCTGGTCCTCAGTACCATTTGTTCCCGGAATGCCTGCATCCTGTTGAAAAGAGGATCCTTCCAATTGGAACAGAACACTGTTTTTCAAGTGTTCAGTATTTTATTTCTGAGTTCCTAAGAAATTTCAAACAAGCTATTCTGTGAGTTAAAAATCTTTGAATCTATTCTGATTCTCTCTTACTAGCTTCTTGCAAATTGTTAACTACAATAACTGTGTCTAGAGTCAATGCCATAAGATAAGGAAGCAAGAGCAATTTTGAAACTGGCTGTCCTACTCTGAGAACATCTGTTTGTTCACAGGAAGGATGATGCTTATGCTAGAATGATCATGAAGACTCTGTTCTCTAGGTTAAACAACCTTCACGTGTGTGCATTTTTTCTCAGTTCGTGTAATACTGAAAGTTCTATAAATATGCTGATAATTTCATATAAAGTGTGTCCATCTGACCAGACTACTGCTATGCAGTTGTGCTGAAAGCAGAGTCTGAGAAGATGTTCCCACTTGGCCAAAAGTAATTTTGTTTATCTCCTTCCTATCTGGGGTCAGGGTCCAATCCACCTCTGTGCCATACCTGGGAAGGCATGGTAGGAGTGATATTTCAGTCTAACCTAACACACCAGGCCCCTTTAGCAATGATTCCCAAGGCAAGCCCTATGCTTTACATGTATCTGTACCACAAACTTAAATGGGCTTAAGGGCGATTTCAGAATCTTATGAATTTTCTTTATGTAGTTCTAATTCCATGGGGAAGAAACTGGAACAATGACTGCCATTGGGGAAAATCATATATTCTCAATAACCTCAGACTACAATTATCAGGAACTGGAGTGGGGCAGAGGCATGGTTTACAGATCTAGTACTTTCCAGTTCTGTTTAGCATGATAAGCTTCTTTTTAAATGATAACACCATTCTTTCTGCATGGTATCACTGGTAGATTCAGTTTATTTCAGATTGTCACCAGATAGTCAGGACTACTGTATGGTTCTCTCAAAGGGGCTGCATAATTTTATGTATGTCATCACCACAGCAACTCTGCAGTTTAATATATATTGAGGCAAACCCTGTAGAGGATACATCACTAATTGCAGTCTAATATTAGCTCTCCAAAAAGGACTCAATGTAGGGGAAA
Organism: Ctenosaura bakeri; assembly: GCA_948474755.1. Lineage (NCBI taxonomy): Eukaryota > Metazoa > Chordata > Lepidosauria > Squamata > Iguanidae > Ctenosaura > Ctenosaura bakeri. Next base: position 486,196 of record CAOLHI010000607.1, on the reverse strand, counting down.
AAATTGAAGTTGCATACAGCAGCACCATTTGTTAGCTGGTGAGCTGTTCTGGAAACACTTGGGCTGAAAAAATATAAAAATTGTCTCAAATAAATAGAGTGAATAAAATAATATGAAAATCTCCCCATTGAACACAAACCCTGTCAAGAGGTAAAACTCAGCTGTGGTAGATGAGAATGCAGAGGATAGCTGATCCTTTCTCTGCTGTACTTGGTAGACAATACAGTCCACAGCCAGCCAAAAACAGTTTGACTTGGCCCCTTGAATAGAGTATTCTGTTTATTTCAGCAACACAACAAATATAAATAAAATGCAAAATGTATCATTAACTAGAACAAGGAGGAAATATATGCTATATAGTGATAATATATTTCACAGTGTCATACTATATTATAATTTTTTTCTTTTTCCCAGACTTCTGTAAGCCTGGCAGAGTCTTGCCCATTGTAGAGTAGCAATTAACTTGGACTTCAGTATCATTTACTATCTAACTTGCTGTTACCCAGAGAAGCCAAAATCAAGCACTTTTACATTTTGGAGAGCCCTGTTCTGATTTCAGTACAGAATCAGAATCTCTGAGGAATAGATAAGAGCTTGTATAGATCTTCTATAGGGAGAAAAATCAGGCAACGGAAACTAATTTGAGAAAATGGTAGGAAATGAACTAATCCAAGGTCAGTTTGAGGGAACAATCCAAACAGAGTAGAAGACATTTAGCAAGCCAAGAATGAAGCAAAGTATTAAGATTATGACCAGCAAATAAGATACACACCTCATTGCACAAGGTAAGAGTGCTACTAGAAACAGCACCTTTTTGGATTACAGGCGCCAAAATCCCCAGAAAGAGGATGGTGTAGTCCAAAAAGCAACTTTCCCAATTTCTGCTAGAAAGGGGAAGTTATCTAAAGTCAGTAAAGTGCAGCGATCAATCTGAGTGGAAAAGAGAAATGTGAAGTGTAGGGTGGTAAAATTAAATTTATATTGTTCCAGTGTAATATTAAATTAACTGGTTTTGATTGTAATTGCCCACGAACGATATAATTGCCAGTGTTCTATTACAGAGGTGCAAACATAGAATTTTCTTATGTTTCTTCATGAACAATTGTGGTCAGTGACATCTTTTATTTAATGCAAGGAGTTTTGGCCATGCATGATTCCTTAAAAATAAAAGTTCTAGCAATGTGTGACATTTTATTGGTGAAGCTGCATAGGGTCCAGAGGGTTAATTACATATTTTTAAGGGCTTGAGTGGTAGCTTAGGAAATGAGGCTCAAACATGAAAAGATCTCTGTCTCAAGATTCACTGTGTCCCATGGTCATGCTCTGAGCTCCTCCTGCCTTTTTAAAAAATAGGTCAAGAGAATGAAATTGATAAAAGATGAGAGATTACTAGCTTGTCTGTTCCAAAGCAATGGATCCTACTTCTTAGTAATGTGACATTGGACAGGGATCAGAATGACCAAATCTAAATTACTCAAAATGAAATCTGTGCTGCACTTGGTAAGGCAAACAAGCTCTGCAACAGTCTTATGCATTCTGTTTTGTCTGTAGATTGCAAAATAGAATCAGGTTACATTTAAACAGACATCAAATGCAACAATTACATCATCATGTTGTGGGATTTAGCATCCTCTAACCAGATGTTTTCCAGTGCACCTGTACCTTTGAAACATAGATCTGGCTTAGCACCTGTTCACTCTCACTAGAAGTAGTTTCATTTGGAGTGAAGCCATCCCAGTAGTTTAAAATTGGTGTGGTATTGTGCCTGCTCTGAACAGACAAATTTATTACATTCACCAAAGCAGACATTTCTGTTTTAACTTGCTTAGGATAATTGTTGTAATATAGACCAATTATTCTCAAATACAAATAAGGCTGCCAGATTGAAAACTGGAAATGCCTCCTGTATCTCTAATGGTGCTGTGGAAGAGAGAATTTTACCAAATGCCACTTGTCATAGAAAGATAGCACCTTATGAAATTCCCACTTCTACACAACTATTACAGGAGCAGTCACCCATTTTCGCTCTGGCAACCAGAAATATGAACATATGAGTATGTGAGGAAAGGACTTGGAATATGACCACTTATTTAAAACCGCCAACCTTTTTGAAAAATTCAAAGATATTTTATAAGCTATTCTGGAAATACATTATGTTTTGAAGGTTGGGAATGGATAGACATTTCTAAAATTAAGTAAATGCATAATAAAGGAAAATTATTATAAATGAAAATGAAAATGCGTGAGTGTTTTACATCTGACATGCTAGCTTCAGATTCTGTATCTGTGAAATCAAATACCATGGGTTTGTATATAAAAATGTTGCTTGGCTTATTGTGTATGTGGTAAGTAACTGTTGGGAGGGGGAGAGAATAACATGTTGAAGTGGATTTACATAGAACAGTTGATGAATGGCAGTCAGTGTTTGAGTTCAGCAGTTTTTAGCCTGGGATTTGAGAAGAGAGAGTTAGGGGGCTGAGTAAGACTAGGGCAGAAATGAGAGAAAGGGGTTTGAGTTGAATGACTGCTAAGGGGCTGCTTTAGTCTGAGAGGAGAGAGTGTGGTATTTTAAATGTTGTATATAAATAAAGCTGTTTTATGTTTAAGTTCTGCAAACAAAGATTTGTTTTGGATTTTATACATTTTTGGCCTCCAGAACTGCTATCATTCTGAGTTGGGTTTCAGACAAGTGTCCATGATGGCAGCATTGAAGGTGGAAGGTGATGTCCTGCTGGAGATAAACATAGTATTAATCCTCATATAACTGAGGGCATTTAGACTGACCCCGTAGTTGGAGTCACACAAGAAGGAAAGAAGGAAATCTTACATTTGGCAGAGATGGGGGTCAGAGAATAGCCTTACACTGAGTGTTCACAGCGAATACCATGGAAGGCTTCACATTGGTCACAGTGGTGGGGCAGCCTAAGATGAATCCTCACACTTGGTGGCACACAATTGTTGTATACATTGTGGAATAAAGGGTGAAAATGGTGGAAAACCCAAAATTCTCCCCAAGAAGGCAGCACACTTCACCAAATTGTGAGCTGGAAGTGGCAGAAGATAATTCAGGTTTCTTCATTGTCTCTCTGTGACTCACATAAATGATTTGTGTGCCTTGCTTGGAATCTTCTAGACTTGAGTAGCTTTTTAATGGGAACCCTGTTAATTCTCTCACACCAAGCTACTCTCCTCAGTTCTCTTTCATTCACATGCAAGCAGCAGTGTATGGACCTTTACTCCTCTACATTTGTAACTTTATTTCCCCTCCCTCTCCCCCTCCCCCTCCTCCTCCTCCTCTTCTTCTTCTTCTTCCTCTTCCTCTTCCTCTTCCTCTTCTTCTTCTTCTTCTTCTTCCATACAATGTTTCTTTCCATTTTAGTTGGTTTTATTTCAAGTTTTTTCCTTCTTTGTATGGCCTCTAAGGTATTCAGGAAATATACTTCTCATGGGAGCATGATTGCCTAGTTGGACACAATTGGACATAATCCTGCTCCATCTGCAGAGGCTTTACCATTTGCCAAACAAGGTTTCTGCAATCATATTTCTTGGCTGAGGCTTTCCACTTGGGACGCGTTTCATTAATAAAAATGAATGTATTACCAAAGATAATGTACCTATTCCAGACCATTCTGATTATTCTCTCAGATATGCCATTTAAAAATTGGAAAAAAGATTTAGCAAAATTTATTTGGTTTGATAAGAAACCAGGAATAAAAGGAAAATTGATGATAGATTTAAAAGAAAGAGAAGGATTGAGTTTACCAGAACTACGATTTTATTTTGAAACTTCAGATCTAGAATGGTTAAAGGAATGGATCTTTCTGGATAATAGAAGACTGTTGGAATTTGAGGGCCATGAACTAAGATTTGGGTGGCATGTTTACTTATGGTACGGAAAGGTGAAACAGAATTCACAGTTTAGGAATCATATAATTTGGAGGTCCTTAATAAGGATTTGGGGAAAATATAGAGATAACTTTGGTATGAGAATTCCAGTATGGCTATCACTGCAAGAAGCCTTTCATAGAAGAGAATTAGGACCTCTAAGGAAATGGATTAGATATGTAGATTTATTAGAAAATGAACAGGGAACCTGGAAATAAAAGGTTTTCAGAAACTTGAAGAACAGGACATTAAAATGCAGTGATTATTTTATTTTCAGCTATAAGAGAGATTTAGAGATTTTGTGAAGATTTTGTAATATTTCCACTATATGAAAAAAAACTCGTTTGCTAATTTCCCCTTGATTTTTCTTTATCCTTTTCTCCAAATACCTATCAATCATTGCGTCAACCACTGCATTAAAGTCTCCTAATATATACTATTTATCATATTCCAATTCTACTATTTCGTCTTTCAATTTTCTAAATAATATATGTTTCTCCTGTACCAGGGCATAGATTCTTAAACTCAATATGGTATCCTCATTCATTACAATTTCTACAGCCACATTATCTCCCCTTTTCATGTGAATAAATTAATTTTGGCCTTAAATCTTCCTTTACATACATCACCTACCCATTTCTCTTTTTTGGGCCCAAAGAGGAAAATTCCCTGCATATTTTTTCTGTATTAATAAATTGTTATATTTCTTTTTGATTCTGATCTTTTGTTAACAAAATATATTCACATTTAATTTCTTCATGTAATGAACTATTAAATTCCTTTTTAAAATTGTTAATCCTTTTCATATTCCCAGTGATAAAACTACAATTCATACCTTACCCCCATCTCCTTATTCAGAATTGCTTACGTCCAAAAGTGACACTACCGCTTCTTTCTATTGATGATTTGTCTCTTTCTTTGAGATCTTCTTTTTCTCCTTTTTGTCACTTTTTCCTAAATCTTGGAGAGATCCATTTTTCTGAGTTGGAATCTCTTCATCCTCTTCCCCAGAGACATCACCCTCTTGTACATCATGTACATCTTCAGAATCTTCTTTCAGTTTCTTTAGAAACTCCTTTGCTTTCTCCATCGAAATTATTTTGTATCATTCTCCGTTGAATGACAAATTCATTCCCTCCAGTCTGTCCCAGCTGATTTACCATCAATCATAATTCCCTTATGGTGATGTACATCGAGGATAAAGTCATGCACATTCTTCCTCACACATTGAACAATAATGTCCGTAATAGATTTTTCCTTCTCACACAGGCCGAGTTCACTCGATGTACGCGGTCAGTCTCTCTATCCATTTCTTCCAAGTTCCATTCCAAACTCTTTGCCAAGTCCTTAATCATTATTATACTGATATTTTCTGTGGGCTTCTCCGCTAGTCCTCTAAACTGAAGCCAAGACTTCTTCCCTTTCTGTTCCAGTAATGCCAAATGGTTGAGCTGCTTCTCTAATTCTGTATTTAAGTTTTTAGTGTATCTTTTAAGTGCTTGGATATCTTCTTTATTTTCTTTTTTCTTCTTTACTTTTTCCAGGATCCCACATGCCACGTTAAATTTCACATTCATGTCCTCTAGTCTAGTACCTGCTTCCTTCCTAAATTCACACATTTTCTCCATAAATTTAGTTAAGTACTGTGGGACCCCTTCTTCAATTGAGTCTCTTCTATTTAGCAATGTATGTGTTTCTGTAATCTTCTTATTTCTTAGATCAGATGCCATTTTCTTCACTTTTGTCTTTTCCACCTTCTTCCATTCTTTGAATGCTATTTCCTCTTACCTTCTTCCACTTACTTTAGCCTCCTTTCAGTCTATCTTTTCCAGCACCTTCTTTATATCTCTCAAAACCATTCTTTATCTCTCTGCGAACCGCCACTACTGCTGCTGCTGCTGCTGCTGCTGCCTCTTCTTCTTCTTCTTCTTCTTCTTCTTCTTCTTCTTCTTCTTCTTCTTCTTCTTCTTCTTCCTTCCCTCCAAACTCCTTCTTTTCCCCTTCTTCGACTTCTTCTCAGTCCTCTACTATATGCTTCTCACCTCTTTGTACTGGTGTCTTTTTTCTATTCTTCCTCTTTAATATGAAAAAAAGTACTTTAGTTATAACTGGCTTTCTATCAATCTGCATAAATAGTGCTTGATCTCTCTTCTGTCTTCTCTCAAAGTAGACAATCACTTCTTTAAGCAGGTTTCTCTGCTGCACTACCCTGGAGTCTAATCTGTACACTTTTTGCAGTTTCCAACAAAGATCTCTCTGTCTTTTCAGGAGATCAGCCAAAGCAACAAATCTAAGGCAACTCTCCCTTTCTTTGAGGTTGAGTAAAGCCATCACATCTACATTCTGTTCTTGTATCATAGACAGTTTATTAGTCATTTATTCAAATCTCTTTGTCTTATCTTCCAGTTATTCCATTTTTTCATTCATCTGTTTGATCTCTGTTGTTATCTGAGTCAAAGATTGCCTTATATCCTAAAGTTCAATCTTCAGCTCAGCCTTCAGGTCTTGTTTAAAATCTCATCTCCTTCATATCAATTCTTTTTTGAGTCACATCTGCTCTCATTTGTTTAATCCCTGCCAAAATAGCTTGATTTGAATCAGTATCCTTAGCTTGTTTGACTAATCCTCTCCTTCAGCTTTATACACTTGCTGCTTAGATCTGCTTAGTTGTCAGTCCTGCAGTGATTTGACAGCTATAAAACTCTTTACTTTAAATAAATTATTTTCTGTTATGTTATTCCACTCCAACTTCTAGAGGTCAGTACATGTCTCCATACAATTCTTTCTAGTCACACTTCAATACTCACTCTCCAGTGAACGTGAAGCTCAGCCAGTTCACAGTTAGTTCACTTCTTGTTTTCCATCTGGCAGCAGCATCCTTGAATTTAACTGCATTAAGTAAACACTTTTTCTGTCCCATGGTAGAGATTTATTAGAAAATTTAAATTTTTTAAATTAACAAGAGTTCATCAGTGAGAATTAAGGGGCTTGAAGCTTCTAAGGTTAGCAGCATATTTAGAGCATCTCATGATTTATTTTTAGCTCAGTTCTAACATGTTGTTCTCAATGTTAAATAAAAAGTTTAATTCAGATGTTTTCACTCATGCAAAGGTTACTGAAGTATTAGTGATTACACTAACTGTTTTCATCAGCTGGATAACTTCCTTAGATGTAGAATTTTATGTTATTAGGAGTTTAAAAAAGTTGGTTTCATAGCACTAGTTCTGAAAAAACAGCTGCTAGTATATAGTTGTGCTCATGTGCCATCCCAGTCTCCTCCAATCCACCCACACTGTCAGGGATATCTTCTGTGTATCCTAGGTGTCAGGATCAGATGATTCTCTGAGTCTCCCATGCTAGGGAGACAATTTTAGCTGGTTTCCAATGTTCCAAACCAGCTCTTGCCATTTCCAGTGCCTCTTCCCTTAACAGATCTTGCTAAGGAATTGGGCTGTGTGATGCCATTCCAACCCAGAAGTCCAAAAATACCTACATTTTGTGATAAGTCAAGGTATGTTCCAGTTTCAAGTTCTACCCTTCTGACTATCAACTACTCTGAGCATATGCCTCATCCCTATTGTGATCTTTCTTTGCACCCAAAAGAGATTGGTGTTTTGCTACATTGATGATTGGTGGTTGGTGGCAGAGTCCTGTCAGAAACTATACTAATAGATCCTCATTACACTTCATTGATTTGGGTCTTTGTGCCAACCTGGGTTAACTTATTCCCACTTAGTCTATTCAGTCCATCAAGACTTGATTGGATTCCCTCCAGTGTCATGCTTTTCTGCCCCTAGATAAGGCTCAGAAGCTGGGCACCTGGTGTTTCAAGTCATCAGAGTACTTGCACCCATGGTCAGAGTAATTTAGCAGCTGTTGGGCATCGTGACCGCAACTACAAATGTCAGCTACTTGCCACATCTGAGAATATGCACTCTACAGTTATGATTTATCGTGTCGTTCAACATGGAATGTGACAGCCCTTTCAGAAAATTAGCCCCCCGCTTGTCAGAAGGGGCCTTCTGCAGTGGACTTCTCTGTCAAACCTTTGGCATGGCAGGCCATTCTAACAGCCCAAGGCAGTCATCATAGTCACCATTATTGTCTCTCAGTCAGACTTGAGGGGAGGCACTGTCGCTGTCTGAGGATTCATGGAAAATGGCAAGACTGTGACAGATGTCTCCACATCAACATGTCAGAGTTTGTTTGTTTTTTTGCCATCTTCAAAGCTCTCAAGACAGTAGGGTCTACTTTGTGAGACAAAGTCATTCAGGTTTGTCTTAGAAGTACTAACTGAACAAGCAGGGAGGTACCCATTCCATCTTCTAGGCCTCTTGCTTCTGGTGTGGGAGTCATGCATATGCAACTATGTTATTCCTTTAGCCATCCATTTTGCTGCCACAGACAACGTTCTTGCTGATATGTACAGTGGGCTGGAACAGACCATGCATGCCTTTGACTCCCTCACAAATGGGCCTTTCCTGTGATAGATGTCTTTGCCTCTCCTCCCTACCCAAAGTGCTCTTCCTTCTGCATCGACGGGAGAAGGGTGTGGGCTTACTAGGAGATGTCTTTCTCTACAAATGGATATTCCTCTATTTTTTCCCACCATTCCCATTCATTGTATGGACTTTCGTCAAGATTAAAACAGATTACTCCAGTGGCATCCTCGTGGGTCTGTGGTGGCCTCAGCAACTGTGGTTTTACACTCTTTTTGTCATGTTGAGGAACAAATTCTTTCATCAGTCTTGTCATCAGACTTTAACATCAGCCAATGGTATGCTAGTTCATCTCATTCTGGTCAAACTCAGACTAACCATCTAGAGATTCCATTTCTGATACTATGGAATTTTAACATGTGGAAGATTGAGAACTGAAGAGAGTAAGCTGGCACATTGCAGTATGTCTGACTGGGGTTGGGGCAGGGTTCTAGAATGTTCTGAACAAGCCTCTGTGCAAGCACAAAATCCATTAATGTGGGTTCATAGATGACCACTGGAACTACCATTAGAGGTAAGCAGTCTGTTCATTCTAAAAACATTATCTCTCTCTCCCCCTCTCTCCCTCTCTCATGCACACACACACAAAATGCAATGTGTGTGTGTATGTGCACATGCCTTAGTTTTAGAGAAAATTGCAATTCCTTCAGTCTTCCAAGACTGAAGCATTTTGAAATCAATTTTTTGAATAGTGGGATACCTTGTAAGGGTTCCAGGAGCTTCATAATCAGTTGAACTACACATGGCCCACAAACTGCATGGTAGCCAGGCATGTCATAATGTCTCTATATGGTATTTAGCACTCCATATTCCAGTGGCTCTTTCTGACTCCATGTCTATGCTATCCTCACTGTGGGGCCATGTCTGAGAAAGGGCAATGCATCAAATGTGCAGACACTGTGCAGAGGCTATTTTCTTGTGCTAGAACTCTGTGTTAAGTAATAGCCAAGAGAAGCAAGCAAGATTGATTTGGTAGGCTATCTCTCCACAAACACATTTCTAGTTTTGGACCACACAGAAATAGGGTGGCAGTGAATGTGTTAAAAGTCATAGAGCCAATATGTGCAACCCTACTCTCTTTCTCCCTTTATCCATCAAACACAGGCAATTTCCATGGACATGTTGCCTTCTGAACCCGCTCAGGGCTGCATTATTTTTGTCCCCACTGCTGAACTTGGGCAATGTATTCTCCACCCTGGCACTACATGTTTATCATGTGGAGTAATAATGATGGAATACAGCTCCAATTTTCCCTGTTTACTATGCATAGTCCATATTATCATGGGCCAATGTCCCCATTTTCATCACTCCTGAGTATTATGCTGCAGCTCCATGGTTTTTATTTTTCTACTTCGTTCTGTTATGTTTATCAGTAGATTGAGTCAAAAAGTATGCAGGGCTTGACACATCCTTCATATACATTCCTGTATTTCTAGTGAAAGGAAATGGTGTTCAATTTTATATTAGTCATGTTTATGATATATATTGAATATCAGAAGGCTGGCAAGATCTTCAGTTTATTAGTAAATCATAACCTTTACAAGAAGATTGGGAAATGTCAGAACATTCTGGCGTTTACTACTAGTAACTAGAAAATGACTTGCTCTGCCAGTAAATGTTGACATTTACTAAGCCAGGTGGGATATTTTCCAGGTTTACCCAAATAATATATTTAGTAATGACATGTATTGGTAGATCCCATTCATTGCTGGATAAATGACACCTACCCTGACCCAATTAGGTATATTTTGCACAATAGGGTTTCATGTGCAATGCCTTCTTCAGACATTAGAAATTGCTCCAATTCCCTGCCTACTGGGGAGAGGAGCCCAGCACTCCAATTCCCATCCAGAACAACCACTGATTAGTGATTTTGTGTAAAACTAGTGGAAGCAAACAATGGTCCTGATGACAGAGGAATTAGCAAACCATAACTGATATGCCAGTTGTTGGACAATCTTATCATACAAGACTTTGGTGGCTGATTTAGAGCATGTGTGAGATGGGATTCACCAGGCCAAGCTGAACTCCTGATAGGTGCTGCTATGCACGAAGGCTTCAAAAGCCTAGATTATACTGCGGAAGCTGACTGCAACATTCATCTCTGGATGTGGCTCTCTATTTAGCTAAGGATCTGAATATGGAAGCTTTCTTAGATAAGCACATGGCCTCCTGCTTGATTTGGTGGGAATATTTTTTTTATTATTATTTTAGACCATTTGGGAGACTTCTGCATTGATCAAGTCAGTGTTTACATGAAACTCTTCAAATAAAAAATCTTTTCATTGGGTGTCATCAATGTGTTTAGCCACCAGTATGAACAGCTGATCAATATGCAGCTGACATCCTGCTGTGCCTATCCATTCTAATTGATTCCAATAAGGTTGTGGAGATCAGGAGTGTAATAGCAGACCACGTATGATAAGTCCAAAGTTCAGTCCCTGACATCTTCAGGAAAGACTGGGAAAACCCATCTGAATCCCTGGAAAGTAGCTGCCAGTCAGTGTTTGTATGATTTTGTTAAATGGATGCATGGGCTGATTCAGTATAAGGCAGTCTCCTCTCCTGAACGCAACAAGAGATTGGATGTGTGCTAACAAGCTAAGGCTTAATCTGGACACAAGAAGGGATTGGATGTGGCTAACAAGCTAAGGTTTAATCCAGACATAAAAAAGCTCTAGTGGTGAGTAGAAAAACTTATCAAGGATGGTTCTAGACAGAACTGCCTTTCAAGAAATGGGCTCTCAGTCAGAGTGACCCTGCCCTAATTTGTTGTTCCTTCTTGGCCAGGTGAGTAGTTTGGTCAGTAACGCTTTTGCTCAACTTCAATTGGTGTACCATTTGTGCCTCTTTAGAGAGAAAACTGATCTGATCACAGTTACTTATGCTTTAGTGTCATCCAGATAAGATGTCTATATCTTAAAAAGACAGTCTACCTGGAACTTCCCTTGAAAAGTATATGGAAACTACAGCCAAAACAAAATTCTGCAGTCAGAATAACATCTAGTGCTCTTTTCCAGTCATATTACAACAGCCCTGTTAATGTCACACTTACTTTTAATGCATTTACATTTATGGTGCTAGTGATTACCTATAAAATCTATAAAATCTTGTCTTGGGTTCAGGATCTTTCAAAGACTGTGATATTTCTGCTGGAACCTGCTTGTTAATAACAATTATATTCAGAGGCTCTGTCCTGTGTTCTTCTACCAAAGCAGGCATGGCAATCTGCCGGTGGGGATAAAGAACAGAGTCTTTTCTATGGCAGCGCAGAAGTGTGTGGTTATTTTTGTTCCATCATGCTTTTAATGCATTTTAACACTATCTAGGTATGAGTTGGTTTGCCTCTTTTCTTTTGACTTTAAGATGATCTTTTTAATTGTGGTTTTTTCCTTTATTTGTGAACCACATTAGGGGTTACTTTTAGCCAAAAGGTGGTATAAAATGTTTTGTAATAAAAAAGCACCTTCAATACTAAATATTGAGGGATATTTTTATTTGTTTTGCTGAAGCTAGAAGTACAAGTAGATGAATTCCATCACCTCATTGTAAAGCTGACCTTGTGAAACAAGCATCGACAAGAATGTTATCCAAATGTGATCTCTGAAGAAGTTCAAATTTAAACAGTCATCTTTTAATTGTGCTCAGGGTCTTGAACCAAGAATTATACCATCAAAGCTGAAATGTATTACTCATCACTCTGCATACTATGGCAGGAAGAGATGTGTGATAGAATAATCAGCTGTATCCAGCTTTTATTGGACTCATATTACCAAAATTTCATTTAGGAGCAGCTCTTCAATTTACATTCAGCTCTTGACATGTCTTCTGTGGGCATAGATTTTAGAACATGTGTGATGAATTTACAAGAGACCCAAAATATCTGCAACAATAATGCACGCATTTCTTTATACTTTGTGCTGAGAGGAAGTACAGCTCCCTGAGATCCAAGAAAGTCATTGTTGCCTTAAGCAAGTCACTCTTATATTCAGCAGTTAATTTTTGAAACAAAAGTCTATATGTTGTCAGGGAGTGTAATGTACAAAGAAGCCTGTTTCACAGTTACCCTTCACATGTCCAAGATTGCATAGGAGCAAATTGAAACCCCATACCAGTGCCTCTGTTTCTACTAGCTCTACCTCTAGACCTCCTTTTGGTGAAGTTCCTGATGCATGGAGGCTGAATGTATGTAACTTCCCATGTCAGACCTTCTGCCCAGCCCATAAGACTATAGGGATGAACCTTGTGTGGATGAAGACATTGAGGTGGGGCAATATCTGTGGGTCTACCCTTTCCATGCATTTTTGAATACATGCATAGTAGCCTCTGTGCTGGGCTTAAGTTTGACGTATAACATCTGAAGGTGGGTTTAGTGTTAAGTTAACAGAGGGCTTAGTTTAATCCATAATTCGATAAAGGGTATAGAAAAGTTTCACCACTTTCTAAAATCTGCTCTTTTGTGACTTAAAACTGGCTCAAGTGAGGTGAGACTACATTTCAACAGCAAATTACACCACGTAGGCCATTATTTTCTTTACTGAGGGTTAATTTTTTTTAAGAGTGGGGGTAAGCTGGGTCAGGCCTATTAGTACTTGAACAGGAGACCACCACTGAATGCCAGGTGCTGCTGGCTATATTCCAGAGGAAGGAACAGGAAAAAATACACCTCTGACTATGCCTTGCCTAAGAAAACCTATGAAATTCATGGGTTTGCCATAAGTTGACAGGTTACTTAAAGGCATATATATATACTCCTGGAGGGCAGACTTTGCCTAGTTAGGATATCCATGTGTAGTTTGCACTTGTGATGATGTCATCAAGATGGCTACCACAGCAAAAAGAATGAAGTTCACATTCACTGTGCACATCTGACCACTGCTTGGAATATCTGTTTCATCGGTGAAGGAGCTAGTGCCATGCACCTTTGGAAAATATATGTGTGGTTCACCAGAACATAAGGTCTGATATCCCTGAAAATCTTTTCCAGACATTATTAGTTAAATGCATAGACCTGCAAAGGCTCATGTCAAGTGTCAAGGCACATAATGAATTCATTTCTCAACCATTCTTATTTACATGTTTAAATTGTGTCAAAAGTGCTAAATGAATAGAACAATCAGATGGGAAAACAGGCATTATGCATACATATCACATTTTCTTTTAACTTAATGAAATATTGAATTGAAAGTAAACCTAGCTAGCATGTTCTGAGACATTTTGTTTGCTTGTAAGCAACTGCAGTTTCTTTTTCTGTCTTTTTTTTTTTTAATGATTGTGCCTAGAGTCGTCAGACTGTTGCAACATCTATGGAACTATCTATCAAAATTAACTTCTTGGAAGAGAAGAAACCAATATTTAACAAATGTTCTGCATGTTATCTCTATTTGTAGTTATAATTAACCAACGGATTTCATAGTACTTCAAGAAATAATGGTTGTGACCCCAATTTTACAATGTTTTACTTAATAAAGAAAAGTTATCATAGATCATGAAGATATGTTTTGTAGCTTACATAACTTTCCGACAGTGTCAGTCCTGCTCTTAGACAGAGGCTTAGGCAACTGATCTGGATGTCATTAAAGGTCAGTAAATGAACAGTCATTTGATTTACTAATTCTTGTATTTTTAGTGGCAGGATGGGGACAGGCACATGGATAATATGTGTCCTCAGGAAAAAAAAATGTATTGAGCTGGCCTTGTTTCCACCAACATTTTATATAGTGAGCAGACAACTTCAGCAGGACTTGGGGCCAAGTTTTCACACCCAACACCCACCAGAGACCACACCAGCCCCTAAAGCAAGTCCCCCAGTTGAAAAATCAAAACCATAAGTGACCAAATGTCTACTTCCATTTTTTATTTTTTTCCTTTTGAGATGGAGAGGTATGAGGTTTGTAAAATCCCAAAGTTGTCCAAACACAAAAATGCTGCTCCTAAAGTGCTGGGGGCATCAAAACAGGCCCCATTTTGTTTTTGTCCTGGCAAGCATCAGTGTGAGTGGGTGAGTGAGGGGAAATCAGGCTGAAAATTGGTCAGGGTGCTGTGTTAGCCTACAGGGTACATTTGCCTCCCCCTGCCATGTAAAATAATCTTGGCCTAAATACACTAAGATGATGGAATTTGCTCTTTTTGCAGGGGGATCTATATGATGATGTCAACATACTTAATCTATAGCTGAGAATATTCATCCATTGGTTACTGAATGGTCTTATTTCATGCAATACACTCAGGAAATTTCATTGCTGCCTCCTGCCTTTGTGGAACAGAAACCCGTTAGACCCAATGAATATTTTTCAAATAAAGTTGCTACCATTCAATTTGATTCCATGGGGTTATAGCAACCTGAGGAAGATTAGTCATGTGACTGCCAAGAGTGGGAAATGCATTTTTGCAAAAAGAAGTTATGCTAGCTAGCCTTACTGTTTCTGTTTAAAGAAGCCCTCTCTGGATCACATTGGGTAATTTCTTTTTTTTTTTTAATAACTGAATCACAAATACAAAAAAAAAAAAATTAAACACCATGTGATATACATAATAGTGAATTAAAAAAAAAATTTTTTTTCTTTTTCTTTTTTTCTCTTCTCTTAAGCAATACTAACTTTCATTGTTATTTTGCACCTTTACCCTTGAATTTATAAATCTGTTCAACTGTTATAATTTCACATTTAATTCAATATTTTTCACATCCCCTTTAATCTATTTCTATTGTTAATTCTTTTAACTTTTTTTTTTAAAAAAACATTAACATCACTTATCCATTTAAATCTATAAATCACAAGTTTGACACACACACCTACTAAGAATTACAAAATATACAACATAAAAGAAAAACAAAACTAAAACTAAAAAATACCCACCCCCCAGAGCCAACTTTTTATTTAATCCACTTTCCAAAATTGCCATTCTTCTTTTGACAGGGTAGTATTACTATCTCTTTTCAGAACTTTATCCAAAAATATTTTCCAAATTTCTTCAAAATCATTCCCTTTAACCAAACCTTTCATAAACCTAATTCTACATGTTAGTTTATCATTAATTGCAATTTTCCACACTTCGTTATACCATTCCTCTATTTGAAATTTTTCATTTGCTTTCCATTTTTTTGCTATTATTAATCTCGCTGCAGTTAACAAATTTGTTATTAATTCTTTCTTTACTTGAGTACACTCAACCTTATCATATATAGACAACAATGCAATATTTGGACATACTGGTATATCCGCTCCTATAATCTCTTTTATCTCTTTAAAAACCTTTTGCCAAAACTCCATTATCTTATTGCAATTCCACCACATATGCATATATGTACCAATTTCTTGACATCCTCTCCAACATAATCTTGAATATTTCTCATCTATTTGATTTAATTTCACTGGAGTCAAGTACCATTTCCACACTAATTTATAATAATTCTCTTTTATTCTTATTGATAATTTTTTTAAATGACGTTGTTTCCAAATTTTTCTCCATTCTTGTATATCTATATTTTGTACTATCTCTTCCTCCCACATTTTTCTAAGAAAATCCTCTTCTTGTTCTTTTGCTAATATTTTATATATTTCACTTGTAATACCTTTTAGTATTTCATTTTCTTGCATATTTTCTCTTTGAATAATAATTTGTTCAAATTTAGTATATTCTTTAAAATCCTTAACATATCTTTTCATACTCTTTGTCCATTGCTCTAATTGTATATAATTTAACCAGGATATTTTAGTTTCCTGCAATCTCTCTTTCATTCTATCTTTATTTATCATTATTTTCATCCATTCTTTTAATCTATAAATTTTTTGTTTTTTTATTTCTTTCTCTATTATTTCTCTTAAATTTATTGGAAATTTTTCCATCATCACTATCGGAGTTAATATTGATATATTCGGTAATAATTTTCTTTTATTTTTTTCCATATTTCTATTATATTTTTTATAAAAGGATTTTCTATCTTCTCCATTTCTTTCTTTGAAAAATTCCTAAAAAATATATTTTCTAATTTTGTCTCAATATTCATATCTTCTATCTCTAACCAATCTAAATCACCCTTTCCTGAAACCCCCTCTATAATATATCTCAATTGATTTGCATAATAATACCATTTTAAATTTGGAAGTCCCAGGCCACCTTCTTTTTGACTTTTATACCAATATTTCTTATTAATCCTCGATCTTTTATTTCCATTACAAAAATTATTTAATATCTTTTGCCACTCCTTTAATTCTTCCTCTGATATTTTTATTGGTAACATTCTAAACAAAAAGTTAATTTTAGGTAAAATTTTCATTTTTACCACTGCTATTCTACCAAACCACGATAGCTTTATATTTTTGTAGTCCTCTAATTTCCTTTTTGTTTCTAATCTTATTTTCTTGAAATTTTTTTCCTGTAATTCTTGTAAATTTTTTGTAATCTCTATTCCTAAATATTTAATTGATTCTTTTATTTTAAGTAATCCTCTTTTACTACTTATAAATTTTTGTACTTCTTCTTTAGTATAATTAAATAACATTATTTCTGATTTGGCCCAATTTATTTCTAATCCCGTCTTCTCCCCAAACTCTATTAAATGTTTATCTATCCTATCTATCTTTTCAATTGGATCCTTAATTGTCAACAATGTGTCATCTGCAAATAAGCTTATTTTATTTTTTCCCTTAACTCCAATTCCTTCCAAATTCTCATCATTTCTTATCACATTCGCTAACATTTCTATAACTATTGCAAATAAAACTGGAGATAATGGACATCCTTGTCTCGTTCCTCTTGTTATTTGAATCTGTTCTGTAAATCCATCATTTACCATCACTACAGATGTATTATGTGAATACAATTGATTTATTAACCCTTTAAATCTCTCTCCTAATCCTATTTTATTTAAAATTGTTTTTAATGCCGGCCATTCCACACAATCAAAGGCTTTAAATATATCTAGGGCTAAAATTCCAGCTTTTTGTTTATCTCTGTCCATTATATTTATTTTATTTATCGTTTTCCCTATTAAATTTGCCATCTGTCTTCCTTGAATAAAACCACATTGATCTTTATGTATATACTTATAAATAAATTTATTTAACCTCTTCGCCATTATTGCTGTCAAGATTTTTGCATCTTGATTTATTAAAGATATTGGTCTATAAGAACCTGGATCCATAGGATCCTTATTTGGTTTTAAAATTAATATTATTAGTGACTGCTTCCATGATAATGGAATTTTTTCACCCCTCAATATACTATTATATAACACTTTTAGTTTAGGAATTAAACCTTTTTTAAATGTTTTATAATATTCTGGACCTAGTCCATCCAATCCTGGTGATTTTCCTCCTTTTAAATTATTTATTACTTCTTCTATTTCCTCTTCTGATATCATTTCTTCCATCAATCCTTTATCTTGTTCTGTTAATCTTACTTTCCAATTTTCATTAATATACTCCTCTATGTTCTCTAAAGATTTATCTTCTGCTGAATACAATTCTCGAAAAAATTCCTCAAATATTTTTAATTTCTCTTTCATCAACCTTTTTTCTTTACCAAATTTATCTTTAACTACGCCAATCATATTTCTAGTTTTTTTTGATTGTACTGATTTAGCCAGCATTTTAGAATTTTTATTACTATATTCAAAATATTCCCTTTCCAAGTATATTAGATTTTTCTGAACTTCGTCCATTTCTATCTTTTCTAATTCATCTCTTTTTGCTTGTAATACTATCAATTTCTGTTTAGTTCTTTCTATTATATAATCATTCTCTAGTTCCTTTATTTCTTTTTCTAATTTTAATTTTTTTTCTCCTAATTGTCTCTTTAATTTGCTTGATTCTTTAATGCATAATCCTCTTACCACTGCCTTCATTGTATCCCATAATACATCTTGTGTTACTTCCTTATTGTTTATATCCCAAATTTCTTGCCACTCCTTCTCTATTTTATTTACTATCTCCTTATAATTAAATAACTTAGTATCCAGTCTCCACCTTTTTGCTTCTCTATAATTCCTTTTCATAGTTATATCCAAGTTCATCAGAGCATGATCTGTCACTTTTATTGTTTCAATTTCTGTATTTATTAATCTAGGTATCATATTCTTTGAAACAAAAATATAATTTATTCTTGAGTAATTTTTATGAACTGATGAATAATACGTATATTTCTTTTCTTCACCCTTTATTAGCCTCCAAACATCTATCAGTTCATTTCTACTCACTAATTTATTCAAAATTGTTATATTATTATATCTATCTCTAATTGATGAATCTGATTTATCTTTCCATCTATCCATCACCATATTAAAATCACCTGCGATTATTGTATAATCTCCTTTCATTTTTTTGATCTTATTAAATATTTCTTCATAAAACTCTTTTTGCTTCTCATTAGGTGCGTAAATATTCATTATGACATATGTTTCTCCATCTATTTCACCTTGTATAATTACATATCTACCTTTTTCATCTAACTCCACACTTGTTACAATGAAATTGCATCTTTTGGAAATTATTATTGCAACTCCTCTTGATTTGGATGTACCAAATGCTTCCTCATAAATAGCTACCCAGTTCAATCTAAGCTCATTTTTTTTATCTCTTTTCCCATGTGTTTCTTGTAAAAAAATTATATCGGCCTTATATTTTTTTAATATCGATTCTATCCTTTTTCTCTTTATTATTGACCCCAAACCTTTCACATTCAATGTTGATATTCTCAATCTATTCTCCATTTTTCATATTTTGAATTTTCTAATCCCACTCCCCATTAGCTCTTTAATGTGATGGTGCTCCCCTTCCCCTTCCCTTCCCCCCTCCCACTCCCCTCCCCCTTCCCGCCCTCCCCTCCCCACACAAACATTTGTCCCCCCTCTTCCTCCAAAGCGCTTCTGCCTTGGAAACGACCAGCCATGGTCCTGGGGGGTGTGTGTGAAGGTATGCCAACTCCCGGCATAGAGACCAATACCCTCTCCCGATTTATTTTCTTTCCCATATTTTTTTTCCCTCTCTTCCCCCTCCCTTCCCTCTCTCTACCCTCTTGCTTTATATATATATAAATCTATCTCTATGCATTTATAATCTATAAGAATATATTTTACTCAGTAGTCATCTACCCTTCTCCTACTCTATGAAGTTCTCTTTCTTCTTCTTCTGTTATATCATATTGTTTCTTCCAGTCCTCCTCAGCCTCTGTCCTTTCGTTTATCTCCCCAAGTCTTCTTCTTTGCTCCTGCTGTTACTCCTCCCGCTGCTCCTTCTTCAATTACTCCTCCCACTACTCCTTCCTCGGTTGCTCCTCCCGCTGCTCCTTCTTCTTCCTTTTCCTCTTGCTGGATCAGTTTCAGTTCTCTCAGGAGTTGCAATCCTTGTTCAAGAGAATTTATTCTGTGGTATTTGCCAGCATATTGGAATTTCAGAAAGATGGGATATCCCCAACTGTATCTTATCCCAACTCTCTGTAGAACTATGATGCAGGGTTTCATTTCCCTTCTCCAATTTATTGTTTCGCGGCATAAGTCATTATAAATTTCCACTGTGTTATCTCGATACTTCAATATTCCTGGATTCTTTCTAACAGCTCTCATCAAATCATCTTTCTTGTTGAATTTCGCAATTCTCATTATAATATCTCTGGGAATTATTCCTCTTTTTGCAGCTGACACACGATGAATTCTCTCTATGTCATGATCTTCCCATAAAATCTCAGGAACAATGCTTTTTAGCCATTTTAAAACTTCCTCTTTCAAGGATTTTTGACTTTGTTGTGGCTGCTCTGCGAATCCACGAATCCTCACATTGTTTCTTCTGTTCTGGTCTTGGAGCTGGATAATTTGTCTCTCTAACAAAGAAATCTTGCCATCATGTTCTGCTAGTCTGATCTGCTGATTCCCTTGGGTTTTTTTTATATCATCCACTTTAAGGTCCAATGCTTTTAACTCCTGTGAGATTTTTTCCTGCAATTGCCCCATTTCTGCCCTTATATTAGATGTTATTGTAGTAACAAGAGCTTGATTAGACTCTGTAATAAGCTTGTGTATAAAAGTTTTTATCTCTTCATTAGCTCCGTTCGCAGCTTTCTTCGCCGCCATTTTAATGACTTTTTCGTCTCCGTTAGAGTTTAAGTTTATATTTTCAAAATCTCTAACTAGACGATTATATGTTTTATCTGTTGCTGTAGGTCGCTTCCAAACAGGGTGTTTATAGACCTTTTTTTTAGGCGGCATATATCTCAAGGACCACAAAGGGGGAAAAAAAAAACTGTTTTGCTTTCGGTCCGTTTCAACAGTTATTTGCAGTTTAAACAGAGTCTTTTATTTTCCCTCCAGTTGGAGAAGAATCGAAACCAATCCACTATCTTATCTTACATTCTTTCCCACATTATTCAATTAATTACTCACATTCTTTCTTTGTTTTGAAAAAGGCTTCTAGAATTATTTTATAATCATCTGTTCCGGGAGCCGAATATTTAGCCTCTCTCTGCCATCGTAGTTGGCTCCTCCCCCCCCACATTGGGTAATTTCTAACTAGTGTCCAGTTTGCCACACTGGGGTGCGTGTGGACATTTCACCTCTGGACTCAGCACTTATTTTCAAAACATGTTTTGTGTTTCAATTGGATTTCAGGCCCAAGTATGGGAAACAGGTTTAGTCATTCTAGTAGATTATCTGTGTAGGAACTAGACAGGGATAGTGTATCCCAGGATGCCTCCACAGGATCATTGACCATGGTATCCATCTCCATCCTGGCAAAAGTAATTTTGGAAGTTTCTGTTATACAGTGATTCTAACCCTTTCACAAGGATGAGTTTCAGAAAGGGATGTTGCAGGGAACACCTATGTGACTGGTGTGTAACTCCCCAGAGTTTAGACTTGTCTCTCACATTATTTAGCATCAAAATGAAACTGCTGGGACAGATTCTCTATGGATTTGGTGTGTTTTGTCACCAAAATGTAAGGACACACAGCTGTATTTTTCATTATCAAAAATTATTATCAGGAGAGCAACTGAGATTCTGAATGACTGTCAGTATTGTACTGGATGAAAGCTAACAAACTGAGGCTTAATCCAAACTAGGCACAAGTGCACCATGTCAGGAGACATATGGACTCAGAATAGGAATGCAGTGCACTCTGTCTTGGATGGGGTGGTGCTGCCATCAAAGCCCAAAGTTTCAAGGTCCTTTTGGACTCAGCTTTATGCCTAGTTGCTCATGTTGCAATTATCAGCAGGAATGCCTTTGTCCCTCCTAGGCTGGGGCACTCACTGCATCTGACCTTGATAAGGTCCACCCTAGCTATCATGCCACATGCCTTAGTTACATCCTGATTGGGTCACTACAACAGACTTTACATGTGGCTGCCTTTGAAGAGTCTTTGGAAACTGCATTTGGTCCAGAATATAGGAGCAAGAATATTGATGATGTTCATTTACAGGATCATATCACACCTTACCTGCAAGATCTGCACTAGTTATCAATTTATTTCTGGGCACAATGTGAAATACTGGTTTGTTGTTGTTGGTTACTGTCATGTCTACTGTGAGGTATGGTGACCTTGTCAACAAGCAACCTCAAAGTCACTCTGTCATCAAAGTCACTCTGTCACTGCGCCCTGGTGGCGCAGTGGTTAAATGCCAGTACTGCAAGCCACAAGGTTGTGAGTTCGATCCTGCTGGGCTCCAAGGTTGACTCAGCCTTCCATCCTTCTGCAGGTCAGTAAAATGAGTACCCAGCTTGTTGGGGGCATGTATAGAAATGTTTCGAAATACATGCTATTTGTAAGTTGTTCGCCGCCTCGATCCATATGGAGAGGCGGGATACAAATAAATAAATAAATAAATAATAAATAAAAAAATCAACTGCTCTGCTTAGGTCTTGGAAACTCAGCCCTGCGCCTTCCTTCATTGAGTCTCTCCACTTTCCTCTGTTCCTACTGCCTCCTACTTTGTGTTTTCTAATGAGTTATGTCTTCTTATGATATATCCAAAATGTGAAAGTCTCAGTTTATTCATTCTCATTTCTAGAGAAAGTTCAGGCTTGATTTTCTATAAGACCAATTTATGTGTCATTTTGGCAGACTGGTATCCGTAGAACTCTCCTCCAGTGTTGCCTTTCAAATGAGTTGAATCTCACTTCCTATCAGCTTTCTTCACTGCCCCACTTTCACAGTCATATATAGAAATCAGAGATCTGATGGCATGGATAATCCTGACTTTGGTATTCAATGATATATCTTTACACTTGGAGATTTTGTCTAGTTTCTTTATAGCTGCTCTTCAAAGTCTTGGTCTTCTTGTGAAGATTTTTGACTAGAGTCTTCATTCTGACTTATGACTGAGCCAAAAGATGGAAAATCTTGAACGATATCAACATCTTCGTTGTCTGCTTTAAAGTTATGTAAATATCTGTAGTCATTATTTTTTGCTTTCTTAACGTTGAACTGTAAGCCTACCTTTGCATTTTCTTCCTTGCCTTTCTTCAGTTATGTTCCAACTCTTTGCTGTTTTCTGCTAGTAGTATGGTGTCATTTGCATATCTTAAATTGCTGGTATTCCTCCCTTCTGCTTTCACACTTCCTTCCTCTGAGTCGAATCCAGCTTTACAGTACAAGTTAAACAGGGTGATAAAATGCAGTCCTGCTAATTGGAAAGCATTCTGTTTCTCCATAGTCATTCCTTATAGTGGCCTTTTGTCCTGAGTACAGGATAGGCATAAGGACAATCGAATGTTGTGGCACACCTCTTTCTTTAAGAGTGATTCATAGTTTTTCCATGATCTGTACAATCAAAGGCTTTGCTGCAATCTATTAAGCACTGACTGATTTTCTCCTGAAATTCTTTGGAGAGCTCCATTATCCAGTGTATATTTGCAATATGATTCCTAATGCTTTTACCTAGTATTGGTAATGACCTTTAAAGTCCTAAACGGCTGAGGTCCAAAATATCTTAGAAGCTACCTCCTCCTAGATCTTCTGAAAAGGTCCGTTCCTTGTGTCCCAGCTATAATGGAAGCACTGTTGATGAGGACTGGAAAAAAAGCCTGTTCTGTAGCTAATTTTAGCTCTGGACTTTCTTTTCCAAGAAGCTACACTGAAAGCCTCTCTGACTGTATTTTACACCATGGCAAAGATCTTCTTGTTCAGACAGGTATTCACTTTATGAGTCTGGTCAAAAATTCTATTTGCATTATTCTGATTTTATTACATTGTTTTTTATTGTATTCCATTGTGTTTGTTATTGGTTTCAACTGCTGTTAAAACTTTGCTTTAAAGAGCAGTTAAAAACAATTATTGGAAAGAGGTGTGTAAACATTAGAAGGCCAAGATACGAATTTTTATATAAAATAGTTACACTGGATCTCATAGTTGTGCTCAGAATGATGAAATACTTTGCCATCTACTGAGTCAACGGTGTGTGAGAAGGCCGGATCTGAGCTCGTAAGACAATTGGCTGAATGAGGAATTGCATTTGCACAACCTCTGAAAATAGCTTGGGCAATTATTTTTACACTAGCTTAGTGTTCCAGCAGGATTATAGCCAATTTCCCTAGGCTTCTTGGACAAATGTCTTGGCCTTAAAGATGAAGGCTCTACATCACTGCAAAATCTTCCTTAGCATTGTTAACTTTCCTATTGGAAAAGTGGGTTGTCAAAGTGTCCTCATGAATAGTTTCTCTCTCTCTCCCAGTTATGCTGTCTTGAAGAACTCTTGGAAAACTAATGAAGTTCTCCCTGCAAAAAAACTTGGGAAATGAGCTTGAAGTGAGCTCATCTATCTATGTGTTTTTCCACCTACCATACCAGTCTTGAAAAAGGAGTAGAGTTCTTTGGTTGTGTTTCTCTCATATTATCTAACTCTCTCACACACACAATTTTATTTTAAGATGTCAGCTTATGCAACTCGCTGGAAAAATACCTTTGCTCTGGAGAACTTTTGGATAAACAGTTTACCCAAGGACTGAATTCAGATTATTAATTCTCATAAACAAAGCCTTATATGTCTATGTTAACCAGGGACAAATGAGTGCTATTCAAGGAGAGCTTACATAGCTTTTTTTAAAAGTCCACTATCAAGGCATGTTATTAAACATTCCTTTGGATCATTTGTGTTTCTTCATGTTACATCTATAAGTGTTCCAAACACATATAAGGAAGATCCTTGCTATTTAGCAAAGGCACATTGTAACATGGACAAAGAAAAATTTAACTTTCAAATCATGAGGGTTTTTTTCAGACTAAAAGCAGTTTTCGCAAAACAAAAACATACAAAGATAATGTTAAGAAAGATGCCACAAGACTTTCTTCAAAAGATAAGTTACTCTTACCTTTACAGAGTTTACATTTTAGGAATCCTGTATTTATAACTTTGTTTAATTAAACTTGTCATTATTCACCCACACTGGTTCATTTTGTCCCCTTCTAACCTGGATGGTGTGAATGAATCTTTGTGTGTACCAGTTAGGGCTGAATTTGAGGAGAATCGTTAGCATTGTGGGTCTACAATTTTTAAACTGTCTCCATTGTCTTTCCATAACAATATTTCTAATACTGTTTGATTTACTGTAAAACAAATAAAAAGGCACATAAAAATAACATCAAAGTAGCAATAGAAATAATGCATAGATAAAGTGAACTGCCAATATGTGAAAAATTCAGCAGAAGTCAAGGTAAAGAAATGTGAGCACGCGCTTGTCTCCCATGTGAATGGAGTAGTGAATCCATTCCAAGTTTTGACTAGCTATAAAGGAGAACTCAAGTGTACTGAAACTATTTAAGAACACTGTTCAGCACCTTGGAGAGCTCCTGCAAAGCCTGGATTAAAAACTCCACACTGATCTAGGATCTACCAGCCACTGCTGGAATTCAAGGAAAATCAAGGATAATGATTCCTCAGTGTACAGAATGTAATA
This sequence comes from Ctenosaura bakeri, assembly GCA_948474755.1. Classification (NCBI taxonomy): domain Eukaryota; kingdom Metazoa; phylum Chordata; class Lepidosauria; order Squamata; family Iguanidae; genus Ctenosaura; species Ctenosaura bakeri. Next base: position 460,928 of record CAOLHI010000607.1, on the reverse strand, counting down.
ATCACACTAGGATTCTCCATACAGCCCAGAGAGGTTCCCTCTAAGACTGATCTTTTTTCCATTCCCTCCCCAACTCTTCTTCTAGCACTATAAAAAGACTGCCACTGGAAATGGAAGTGGAAAGCACAGTTAAGAGCAAATACTTGTAGCATATAAGAAAGCAACCCTCCTCAGAACCGAGAATGAACCCTGGTTCTTATTGCTGATTTGAGAATGGAGATCTGCTCTCTGGAACAAATGTTCTATTGCTTCCCAGCCTTTTGGCTAAGATGAACTGTAATCACTGGCCACATCATTAGGACTCAACAAAAGGATTTTGTTATATATATATAAAGGCTGCAACAAACATAACTTTTTACTTCAAACAGACAAGAATGTGCTGTGGCCTGACTTGATATCAGCAATGCCTTTGGCTCCATGCCTCATTACCATATCCTGAAAACTCTGGCTGAACTGGGCATACCATCAGCATTTTTTAACCTTCTCTGTAAGCTTGACAACAATTGCAGCACCATGGTGCACACTGTGGAAGGTGAGACCACAGAAATTCAGATTCACTGCAGAGTAAAACAGGCCTGCCCATTCAGACCAACTATTTTCAATCTTGCTATGGAGGCCCTTCTTCATTATATCATCAATGCATATATAGTAACAAATTGAGCATTTTAGCTTAAACTGATGATTTGTTTCTAGTAGCTGAGAAGAGCTTCAAAACATGCTGAATGACACTGTACAAATTCCTGACTGCATGGGTCTGCCCTTTAGCACTAAAAAGTGTGTATTACTCCATATCAACAGAAGCCTGAAATATAAGGTTCTGCCAACTATTTTTAACTACTCAATGGGAACACAAGACCTTTCTCAAAGAAAGACATACCTATCAACATATATGTACTCTAGTGGGCTTCTGAGGCTGCCAGACCACTATGGTCACTTTCCAAGCCTTTGTGACAGATGCCAAGAGGATAAATGTGTTATTCTTAGCCCCATGGCAAAAGACAGATGTGTTTAGGACATTCCTCCTCCCAAGGATCAACTTTGCTCTTCAGAGATCACCATTCCAGAAAACAGCCCTTAACAGAGTGGCTCAAGCCATAATTGCTCTTCTTAAAAAGTGGCTAAGCCTTCCTAAATGTGTCACTTACAACATTTTGGACACTGCTTAGTGACACAAAGGAATAGAGATTCTTGAACTGGGGGATTTATGAGATGCTGTGACCATCAGTCATTCATTCCACCTCCTTACTTGTCTTGACAGGCCTATAAATCTGTTGCTCTAGGTTGCTATAAGGAAGTTGTTCAAAAATATATAGCAAGAATTCCATCTTACAGTAATGTGGCAATCTATCTTTGTGGCTCATTTGAAAATAAATTTGGATGCAAGGGTAGTGATTTTTCTTCCCTGTTCACCCATATCCACAAAACAATCCACTGCCTTAACAAATTGGTTGCCAATGGGTCTGCGATATTGAACAGGGGCCACAGCTGATCACCACCAAAAGGAACCTTTCAGTAATGCAGACTTTCTCATACAAATCAAGACCCGTTCTAGAAAGTTCCTTGAAAAAAATTTCTAAATGAGAAATATACCACTGTCCTAGTGAGTAAACCTGAGCAGGGCAAGGTCTTTGAGGTAACATCACAGTGGCACTCAAGCAGCCATTTTATATCATGAGGAGACTTTACCCATTTTGTTGGTTAACAATTTCTTTGTTACGTCTGCTTAAACATTGTGCCTCTTAACAGTGCCATCAAATCTGGCAACTATGACGAATGTTGTCATCACTGTGGCCACCCAGATAAGATACTCCCTCATGTACACTGTAGTAGTCTTGAGCCTGGAAACATTGGCATGATGCAGTGATGAATTGTCTGGTCAAAACCATCCTAGCTTCAATGGGCACCATTTCTTTCAACAACTGTGCCTGAGACAGATAGATAGCTGAGACCAGATGTAGTGATCATGGATGAAGGCCAGGAGAAGATAACTGCAGTGGACTTAACAATCCCCTTTGAGAATGAAAGATCAGCCATGGGAGGAGCCAAAGAACGTAAATACCAGAAATATGCCCCTCTAGTTGATGAACTGAGACAAAGGGAGATATAAGGCCTCTGTCCATGCATTCTGTGTTAGATCCCTGAGTGCCTGGGATCCTGCAGATGACTCCATATCGAGAGTCTGTGGGTGGGAAAGCACAATGCCAAACTTGTGATCAAGCTAATGGTATCACATACCATTAAACAGTCCTGAGGTATTTATGTAAAGCACATTTTGGGTAACAACCAGTATGAGGAGCCAGTCTCTACATTGTATATAGGAAAGTATGATAAATTTGGAAATAATTTTCTTATATTAGAAATTCTTTGTATTCTGTGTATTGTATACACTTATCTGGATATATTAGTGTTCACCTATCTGTGCTAAAAGTAAAATACATTTTCATCTCCTTTAGTATGCTCTTTTTTCTTTTAGTGTATACTTTAAGATTCTAATGTATCCTAGGAATGACATTTGCTTTAAGTATACTATTTATATACTATTTGCAATTGCATTCTTTGAATCTGATATATGTTATTTTATTGTTGGAAATTGTTTTTATGTAAATATTCTCTAATAAAAGGATTATTCTGTTCTTATCAGTTTAACAAGTGTTCCACAGGGCTAATAGATGATTCCTGCTCAGTTAGTGTTGGTTTCTGTTCCCAGTGGTGCAGAAAGGTTGTCTCAAATGCCTAACAGATTTTTGTAGCTCTAGGAGTAGATTTCCTACTCTTATGCATGGTTAGTAGTAAGAAGGGGATTTTTACTTCCAGTTCTATAGGAAAACTGCCTCTAGCTCTACTACCTCCGAACGTTGGGAGATCAAGGTAAGTGCAGAGATCAAAATAAGTTCTATAAAAAGGTAGCACTAAGGACTTTCCTTTCTTATATACCATGACAGGATCAAGTTTTGAGGGGTGCCTGGGCAAAGTGGGTTCTGGTGGATTCCCTTTTTCACCAGTAGACTCTGAAGTAATTTTGCCTAGGAGCAGGTAGCAGCAGCACCCTGAGCAATTGGGTCTTGACTTCATTTAAGTTTCCCAGAATCCCTTAGAGTGACCCTTTACTCAGAAGGCTGGGCCATTAAAAAAGTAGTTGGGGTCCAAGGAGGTTACAGCAGCTCTACACAAATACCATGTGTTGATTACAGCCCAGTTCCATGCAGAGAGAGGCAGCAGGGATTGCTCTGTGCCTTTCTCTTCAAAGAAAAGGAGGAAGCGCTGTGGAGATCTAGGGTCAGCCAGGGCTAGGACAGACTAGGCCTGCTTCATTGTCTCCCTTTCTGGAGAAGAAGCACCCCTTTTAATATTATTAATATTATTAATACTGTGGCTCCTTCCCCACACTTAACCACACACCTGCTTTCCCTAAATCCACAACCTTTGTGGATAAAAGGACAAATTGTCTAAACGGTTACCCTAAAAGGAATGTATAACCTGTAGTACTATGTTGTAAATGGATTAAATCAATTGGAAAGTACTCCACTGAGTCCAGAGGTTATAAAAATAACATGTGATTTTTATTAAAACAGCAAACAAAGAAAAGGTATTGGGTAAATAAATAATTTCAAATAGCACAGAACTTCTCTCCATATACATAGGCACAAAACTTCCATATATTCACAGGCCTTTGGCTTTCCTTCCACTCATAGACTTATTTTTCCAAGTGTAGGTCAAATCTTATGACCTAACTCAGTACTAGTTTGGTCTCTCCTCTGTCTTTCTCTCTAGAGTCTTGAGTAGACCAACTCTAATATTCAGACAGCCCCTCTCTCTCTGATTGATTGAAACACACTCTCTCTCATATCTTACTGAAGGAATTCTTTTCTAGACCATGCTCCTGGTATATATATGTGTTCTGTTGACTCACCCACACAACCCCTCCCTCTGCTTAAGGCTGGGTTCTTCAGTCAGAGAGCCAATCAGATTAGATCACCCTCTGTTACCAGGCTGCTCCACTAGCAACACACCTCCAGGGTTCATCACAAGCTGTCATGCCCTGCTTTCAGGACCTAGACATAGAGTATGACTCAGAGACTGAAACAGTAGAACCTGAACAGGGGGAGACAGTACCACCCTCCCCAGAGACAGAACAGGGGGCAGTGCCAGCCCTAGCAGAGACCTCTGCTCCTTCTGACATGGAAGATAACTTATCTATACCCACCTTTGCTGAGTGTAGACACCAAAGGGAAAACCTATGCAGATCTTAGTGAATGTTTAACAGACAGCAGTTATTTAAGCACCAGCTGAGCTGATCTATGAACCTATAAAAGCTGAGGCATTCCCTTCCAGAACTTGTCAGTGATTAACTGACCATTTCTCCTGCCATGTCTCTGACGTCTGCCTTAGGATTGTATTGACTGTGCTTTGATGTATGAATATTGCTGGAACTGTTGTTATGCTTTGTATTTGTTTTGAGTCTATTTCTCTCCTAGATTAAAATAAGGAATCGCACTGTGAGACTGTGGCTTGCTGCTGCTGCTGGCTCTTATCAGCTGTTTTTTGGCTGGCTGCCTGGACTGTGCCTGGATACAAGCACTTTTTCCTCCCTCTCCAGAGAAGCTGGAAGGATTATTTGTTGCTCCTCTGAATATAGAAAACAGCACGTTTAAAGGAAGAACTTTGGGGAAAGGGCTTTAAGAAAAGAGGCCTACCTTCTGATACCATCCAACTTTGGAAGACAATCTGGGTGCTGCACCTGATCATACTCTTCTCCTAGATGATACTAAAGCATGCTGGGGGTCTGGGGGTCTTGTCACTCAAGAAAATTCCCCCTTCAGATCTCATTTCTGCAATAAAGTGACTGGGTGGCCTTCAGCAAGTCACAGTTTCTTGGCCCACACCCCATTCAGTATAATAACAGCAACCTACCTTATAAGATATCTGAGGATGTCTGAGGTAATATATGTAAACAGCTCTGAATGCACTTTTGGCTTCAGGTAAGAGGGAGAAATGGGAAGCAGAGATGCTCCATCAGCTGTGCTGAGAGACCAGCTCCATCTGATTGTTCCTTTAACCATTTCCATTCCAGATGATCATTCCAATATCTACTCTGTAACCTTCAAAAGGTAGCCTTTTCTCTTTCTTGTTTAATTCTTTTGTCCTTGTGTATCATGCCTTTTACACATGAAGTGGCAGAGAAGGGAAACAAAAATAGAGCAGGAGAAATCTTCCAGAAGTCTGTGATGGAATGAATTCTCAAGGGGGGTTCTGCTTCTGACAAGTGAGGCCTGCCTGTTCTCCTTGTGGAAAACTATAGGTAGTCAGTAGAATCAGCATTCTTACATAATGAGGAAGAAACCCAGTTTGGCTCTGACAGAAGAGTAGGTGATCTCCTGCACAGGAGTGAAGAGATCTTTGACTTTATGGAGAAAGGCAAGACAGATTTACATTGCTTCTTTTGGAAGAAAGATTACCTGTATGCAGTATCTCCACTGTCAAGCATCTGTGCTGATTCAGTGAGGTTTGACGTGACCCAAAATTTAGACTGATGGATGTGCTGACTTCAGGGCAATATTGAAATAAAACATTGTTAATATGACAACATACAAATGAAGACAATAGCCCTGGCAAATTAGGACATTTCCAATAATGCCAGGTATTTCTGAGGTATAAGTTGACCTATAAATAAAATGGTTAAATGCTTTATATTTTATCTGTATTTCATCCGTATTTTTATGTCAAAAATAATTTTAACACTAAGGGACAGCTGTAGATTGCTAATGACTCAAATACAGTTTGACTGTTTTCATGAAGTGCTCTGTGGGATGTCAGAATATTTAATTCAGGATGTTAAAAACATCCCCAAATGTCACAATAATTATATCACAGCAGGCAATTAAAACAGAAGAAAATGCCAACTGGCTGAGAGGGTTCCTTGTTATTTAGAAAACTAATGAGTGACTGACACCTAAAAGCAGAAAATATAAATTAAAACCACAAATTCCAATGCACACAATAATTAATTTTAATAGAAATATATATTAAAATTAGAAAGATCCTTATTGGATCAAACAAAACATGGAGAACGGTTACACAAGCCTTTGATGCTTCATAAAATTAATTTAACAACATGCACACATAGAGCACTTTGCCGTGCAATCCTACACATGTCTGCTCAGAAACAAGTCCTAACAAATTCAATTAGTTATTCCCAAGTAAATATGTATAGGATTTCATCTGTATTTATTGGTATATATACAGGTAATAGTAAATATATACAGCTAAATAATATAAAATAGAAGAGATAGCTCCTTAGATATTTGTGGGAGTGGGGGGCTGTACTAAAATGCAACTGTGGAGTGCTATCAAATTCTTTAGAGCAGAAGAGGATTTAAATACTCCTTCCACGTGACATTTTCCCAGTTGTATGTGCTATGCACTCCATCCCCTGGTATGTTCTTGGAGGCGGGGATAAAAATACTCAGATATTTTCTCAGTGGGATGCAAACAGTAGCTGAGGTGGCTTGGTTGGGGAAACAATTAAAGTACCCTTCCTTCACTACTCCAAAAAAATTGGAGTTTCCCTGTATTAGGAAGAGAAAAGTGAAAAATTCATGTTATGGACCCCAGAACCTTAGTTATTGAGTTTGTCATGGGAGGTTCCATAGGGAAGAGGCTGCCTGGCTTCCCCTCTCCCCCCAAGACATAGCTTTCTGCAACTTTTAGATTGCTCAGGCAAATGTCATAGCGTGTTGTGGACAGATGTGTGCCATTGTCCATATAAAGAAGGAGTAAGTTTAGAGTGATGCCTGGATACTGTTTTGCACCACCTCACCAGCTCAAATTTCTGATGGTGTCTCAGTTGGTGTTCCTTCCAGTTGCTTTAACTGAATTTGGGTGATGCATCCCTATCCAAACCAGAGAAAGTTTGTGCCAGGGAAAAGGGGTTTGATTGTCCAGAAGTCCACCACTGCTATGGTCATCACTTCTGGGCCAGATATCTCCATGAGGTTGTTTTTGCAGAGATGTAGGAGGAAGAGAGCTGCTTGCTCATTCAGCTGAGCCAGGAGGGCATGCCAGTTCATGCTTCATTTTCCCCAATAATAAATGTTAGTGTTGTGGTCTGCACCTAGATTCAAGCTTCTGCCTGAAGTGACCATGCAGCACCCCATCCAGAAAGCAAGGCTGTGTTCACATATGCAGACTTTGTGCTGAGAAGTAATACAGATAGAAGCTGGGGAGGGGGGAGGCAGTAATGACAACCTTCTTCCAGAACTCAGCCTAAATGCAATGGTGTTAAGTTGCAGGCCTCCATCTTCTCCCATTTTGTACCTTCTTTATAGGCAAATTGCCTCACACAACAGTTGTAGTGACTCTGATCTGGAAGGAGTGTGACGACAATCTCAAAGGGAGGGGCATGCCTAAGCAATGTACCAAAAAGCACCCCAACTGCTGAGTGGATGGCTATGAAGGCCTAAAGAAGTAAATACTGCATATTGGCATCCCTGCACCCTCATGCAGTTTAATTGACCAAAACATCTCTGATTGGTCTTAGATTGATGGATCCAAAGTTCCAACTCATGCAGAACCTAGTGTAAATTTTCTACTGTGAGAGCCCATCCTTGTTGACTCCAATTGGAACTAAGGATCAGTTCAGCTACTCTGACAGAGGTTAAACAAATGCCAAAACAATAGCATTGTGGGACAAGGTAGCCTCACACAGGTAGCCTCACACAGGCCTCACAGGTGTGTGGATATAGGGGTATATGTATATGCATATGGGAGTCTGTCAAAAAGATCTAGAAGCAGACTGGGAGAAAAGAATGGGGATAATGGCAGCTGGTGGTCCCTTGCGCAACACATCCTGTTTGGAGTGCCAGCCAAAGTCCACAGTCCTTAAACAGAGTCTATAGAAGCAGCCATGGTGGAGGTATACTGAAGTTATCAGTCAGTTACCATTCTTGTTCAGCAATCCAGATCAGCAGTAAATCCAGAGTGCCAGTTCAAAGAAGTATATCCAGAAGCACAGTCAGCACACAAAGCAAGGTTCAGAGTTTCAAAAACATGAGCCAGAAGAACATTTTGCTTCCAGTGGAAATGGCAGAGTTTTTTGCAATGGACTCATCCTCACCCTGTTTCTGATATTTATTGGCCAGCAGCCTCCCTCAGCTGTTGCCTGATTAATGAATCTTTCCTGTATAAAAGTGCTCTGAGACCCTGTATAAAAGGGTCTTGTGGGCCCTACCTTCCTTGTCTATGCTGGGCTGTAGTAAGTATTGTCCTGTTCATATCTCTGTGGTGTGGCTGTTGGGAAGGCTCCTTTCTCTATCTGCACCTGGGTCCTGAGACTGAGGCATGACACTGAGAGTCTCTTGCAAACTCCTTGAAAGAAAGTCTGCTGTGGAATTGCTGAACCCTGGCAGTCTAGTGTGACAAGAAAATGATTCCAGCTGTCAAGCTATTTGTGTGTTGGTAGACTATATGTCTAAGGATGTCTGGAGAGATATCAGCTAAGATGAGCCTCCCAAAGTTCTCCCTAGAATCTCCAGAAGATGTTCAAATAATTGTCATAGGCAAGATGGATAGAAGACAAACATGGTATAGTGGTTTGGGCACTGGACTATGACTCAGGAGACCAGGGTTTGAATCTCTGCTCAGCCATGGAAAATTACTGGGTTACTTTGGTCAACTCATGCTCTCTCAGTCTCAGAGGAAGGCTTGTGAACAGGACCAGAGTAGGGCTGTCTATCTCTTTGCATGGATCATTTCAAATTCACAAAAATATCAGTTGATGTTGAATGTTTGGTTATTTTACAGTCTTCTTTCTTTACATTCATCTCCACCACCTTCAGTAAAATGGTGAGCAAGATAACAAATCAAGTAGTTATCTAACAGAAAGGGAGTATTCCTGGACGGGCCTCACTGAGGGATGGTTAACCCCTATGCACCCCTCAGTGCAATTAACATAGTCATTGTATGGGCTCCAAAAAAGCAAATTTTATATATATATATATATATATATATATATATATACAAATTATATAAAGCTAAAATAAGGAACTAAATTATGCAGCTTTTGTGATTAAATGTTGGTAAACATATGTTTTTAAAATTAAAAGCCAACCATTGGGACGAGGAAATTGAGATGCCTTGGCTCTTAGCCCCAAGAACAGGAAATTATTAGTTATCCCACAACAATTCAAATAAATTCAAGTAAGTTCAAAACATTTCCCTCCTTAATGCAACAACAATAATAATACATAACTAAGGCCAGTAAATTCTTAGGTTGTTTTTTTTTAAAATAAAGACTCTGTCTTCTAATATGTGCCTTCTCAAATTTAAGAGCCTTGAAAGAGGGCTTTCTTCTGATCCTGCCACCATCCCAGAACATTTGGTAAGGGCATTGGGGGGGGACAATCTTCTTGGCGGCTGCTCCCTAGCTTTACTACCATGGGAAACTAGCTTGGCTCTCTCTTTGCTCTCTTATCATGAGCAGGCAGAGACTTTTATGTTCATTTGGGGGTTTGAATGTCAATTGTCTGATTCATAAGGACTTTTAACTGGAGTATGAGAGCCAGTGTGGTGTAGTGGCTTGATCACTGGCCTGTGATCCTTGAGATCAGGGGTTCAATTCCTTTTTAGCAATGGAAATCCATTGGGTTACCTTGGGCACTTCAGCCCCAGAAAACCTCATGATGGGGTTGCCATGAGTTGGAAATTACTTGAAGGCACGTAACAACAACAATGCTGTATTGTATTTTTTTAAATACTTTTTATTAATATTTCAATAAATAAAAGAAAATACATATTAAACAAGGTACAATTATACAATCTATTGTAACTCATTTGGTGTTATAGTTCTTCCTCACATCTTTACCAGAGCATATAATTATTAATGTATATCTCATAAATAAGTACTTCTATTAAACAAAAAATGTTATATATGTTTGTTCCAGATTAATCGTATCTTAGCCTTAAGTATATTTCTTAATACCTTGTATGTTTAATTTGTTAATACTTGTACTGCTTCGTATTCTATTGAATCTTATAGTTGATGTATTGTATTTTTAACCATCACCATTATTATACATTAATTCCTTTAAAAAAAACTTTGAATTAATGTTTAATCTTATTCTTTGCTTAATTGTTTTTAAACTTTTCTACTGTCCATTGTTTTAACTATGCTTTGTTTTTTTGCATTATAATTTTTATCAAGTATTAAGCACAATAAGACTATATTACAGGTTAAATATTTGATATCATTACAGAGAAGAATGAAAGGAAAAACAGTACAACTGAAATTCTTTACATGCAGACCTTTATATTTATGTTATTTTCCATGTCACACATTTCTATTATACTAATTATCTCATTATTTCCTTACTTTCCATATTTAATTCTTTAATGTATCATTTAAACAAGCTAATAATAATAATAATAATAATAGATGTTTAATATTAACTTCCATCCAACCCTTTGTTGAAAGAACACTTAACAAATCTTTTCTGTCAACTTCCTTTCCTTAAACAACTTTCTTTTGACCTCTCTGCATGTTTCTCTCCTATTCCTCATTTAGTCTCTTTTAGAGATCTTGATATTTATATAGTTTGTCAGATACTCCATTAATACTACCTTACTAAGTAACAGATACTAAATCCAAATAGGTCTCTAATCCATAACTGAATTTCCCCATATTTGTTTGAGGAACTCTGTAACTGGTAGCCATTCCTTCATTGCCTTATTCCCTTTTATCTAAAGTGAGTGATGGTCTATTCTTTCATTTCAATGGTTTTTATTAACCACTGTTCGTTCACTGGAACTTCATTATTTTTCCAAAATCTAGCTCTTAGTACTCTAGCTGCTGTAACTAAATACAACAGAGTGTTCCACTATTTCCTTATATATGGGGATTCTATTTCTTGAACCATATTCAAAAGAAAAATTTCAGGTAGTAGTGGAATTTGACTTTTAAACATCTTATTTATTGAACCATGTATCTGAACCCCAAATTTTTTAATCTTAGGACAACTCAGATTAACTCAAATTGTAAACTGTCTTGAATCTCATATTGGGAGAAAGGTAAGATATACATTGTAAAGCAAATACTGTTATTGCAATAGATGGGAAGTTTTCATGGAATTTCCTGTTTCAGTGGCTGAAATAACATGGCTGGGCATGGATGGTGTGCACCTTGTCTGGAGAGCGCACATTTGCCACATCCATTAGTAAAAATCGTTGATTGTCTTGTCGTACTAACCTATGAAGGCAATTACTTAGATAGTGAGATTGTATCTCTCTTTTCTTTTTAAAGTCCACATTTCAAAATGTATGAGACTGCATTATTTATAGCATTTTGCTATGGAAGCATACTTGGGAAATTGCCATGGAAGCCCTGAAAGTCCAGCCTTCAGTTTTCAGTCAGTAATCAGGGAAATAAATAAAAGAGAAAAAGAAAGCACTTAGAGTAACCAAATTAATACATTAAGAAATTGCCAGTTTGTTTAGCCAATGAAAAGAAACCTTGACAGACCAGGCGTGTACTCATTATGAAACTGTTTTAAGCCATTGTGATAGTAGAGTGAGATATTTATAGATGACCTTTCAAGATTCACAATTGGTTTAATCAAAGAACTTGCATATTTTTAAGACTAAATGTCTGATCAGAGTCTTATAGCTGAAGTTATTTTATTATTTCTAATAAAAATGACAATACATGTTTCTTCCCAAGACCAATGAATTCATATGAAAACCATAATGAAACATATTTGGTCACCAATTTATTTTTTCCAATTTAGAAAAATACTACATTATCACTCTCACCTGATAGATCTGTCTTAATGGACATTTTCCAAACAAATATTTGAATATATAACACATTTTTGTTTGGAAAGGTTCTGTGAAGACAAATGTATCAGGTGATAGTGTCAAAACAATGTCATATAATTTTTTTGCATTTCCCTCCCACCTCCAGAAAGGGCTTTTGGCATTTTTCTGTGTTATTTTGATAATGGTTGCTGCGGGACAGCTAGTAATTCATTGGCCATAGTTTAAAATCTGGAACTATATATCCAACAGCACAATCATCAGCATTTTGGTTCTATTTTTTTCAGCATGGCTTATTCAAATGCAGTATTGCACAAAGGATTGTAGGTCAGATTGCTATCAGTGTTGGTCATCACTACAAGTCCACTCAAGTGTTTGAAAATAGGAAATGGCTACATAATGTACAATTCTAAACTAAGAATCACTGTACTCTATGTGAAATGATGCTAACTTCTCCTTCACTGTGTGGTAGTAAATGTAACAGTCTTTCTGATATGGTCAGTCCGTTTATTGATAAAACATAACATTCACCTACATCCATTTGTTAGTCACAACTAGAGCAGCTCCATTGAATCCACACACAAACATAAACAGAACAATACTTATGGCAGTCCAGTGTAGATGAGAAAGGGGAAGCCTACAAGACTCAGAAAATTTATAGAGAAGATGTATTAATTAGGCAAACAGCTTGGGAAGGCTGTTGGCTAATAAATACAAGGGATGGGGTAGGGAGAAATCTGTTGCAAACAACCAGTATTACTGGACAAAGCAACATGTTCTTTGTTTGGATCCTTGGCTCATGTTCCTGGAAAACCTTGACCCTTGGAACAACTAGCACAAAAATTAGATAGAATGGGAAAAGATTTGGAGTCACTGTCATTTAAAAAAATTATCTGTTAGGATAAAAGAGAATTATTATAAATTGGTTTGGAGATGGTACCTAACACCAGTAAGGTTAAACCATATAAATAAGAAACACTCAAGGTTATGTTGGAGGAGTTGCCAAGAAATTGGCACATACATTCATATGTGGTGGAATTGTGAAGGTGTACAGAAATTTTGGCAAATTGTGTTTAAAGAGATAAAAGAGATAGTAGGAATTGACTTACAAATATGTCCAATTATAGCATTATTATCTATATTTGAGAAGGTTAATTGTACCCAGGCAATGAAGGATTTAATTTCAAATTTATTAACTGCAGCAAGGTTAATTATATCAAGAAAGTGGAAAATGCAAGAAGATTTTCAGATAAAGGATTGGTATAAAGAAGTGTGGAAAACAGCGATTAATGATAAGCTAACATGTCAAATTAAAGTAAAAAAAAGAATAATGAAAGGGAATGATTTTGAAGAAATACGGAAGATATTTGTGGAAAAAGTCCTAATAAAAGAGAGAAGTGTCACACCTCCACAAGAAGAATTACAATTTTGGAAAGCAGAGTAAGCTGAAAGAAAATTAGCTCAGGGGATGGGTTTACACTTAGTGTTAGGGCTTACATTTAAGGTTTAATTTAAGGTTATATTTAAGGTTACTTTTAAAGTTAGGATTAGTATTAATACATTCAGTAATAGGATAATATTTAGCAGCAGCAATAGGTTAAACATAGTTGAAAAGAATGTAACAAAAATATATAAGCAATATAACATGTGGAATAAGTATAAAGGATCTGAAAAGAAATAACAATATAAGCTATTTTGTTGTAATGTCTTCTTTTTCACTTTTATGGTAATCACATGGTGTTATGTTTTGTTTGTTTTTTCTTTATAATTAATAAAAAAAATTTAAAAAGGAAAACCTTTACCCTTCTTTGTGTGCCAGCTACGCTGCTGGATACTCCCTGGTACTGACACTCTGAATTTATTATTGACATGGATTGCTAAAACAAAAAATCAGTAACTGACTGATCAGCTTTTGTAAACCTTGTATGTGGCTGCTACCGTACAGTCTATTGGAGTACTGTGAACCATGGCTGGCTATCTGGACAGGACAGTCTTAAAGAGGTGCACTGGCTATCAATTTACTACTGGTCTGAATTCAATGTTCAGATGATGATATTTAAATCTTTAAATGGCCTGGGACCTCAGCAGCTGAAAAAGTACCTCTTCTTATGCATACGTGCCTGAGAACTGAGATCTGCAGGAGGAACCCTCCTCTATTTCCCACCATTGGGGACAATACTAAGACCATTTCTGCACTACACTGGCCATTTCTGCACTAGAGTGTTATAGCACTATGATTCCACTTTCAACATCCTATGGAATCCTGGGGTTTGCAGCTTTGGGAGGGGCCGGCCAAGTCACGCCAAGTCACGCTCAAAGCTCTCTACTACACTGATTCTCAGCACTTTTGTGCTTGGGCATAATTTTCAGGGATCTTTTTGACTCCTCATACTCCATCCCTGCTTTCAAGCCAAATGTTTGTCATACCAAACTTTCATCTCATACATATTTGTGTAATGCACTTCTAAAAACCATTTTAAATTGGCTGCAGTTTCAATTAATATGTGTGCATGTGGGGGGAGTATGGGGCTGGAAATGGCTCCCTAATAATATTTCTAATGGTTTGCAGTTATATGCCTTCAAGTTTTTTCCAGCTTATAGTAACCATAAGACAACCTTATGATGGGGTTTTCTTGGCAAGATTTGTTGAGAGAGTGTTTGCCTTTGCCTTCCTCTGAAGCTTAGAGAATGTGACTTTGGCCGTTTCCAGACATTTTGGGGGGGGGGGAAACGCCCAAACACGCTACTCACCAGATTTTTCCTGCATCCGGGCGAGTCCGTCGCAACCAGGAGCAGCGCGAGTTCACTGCTCCACAGTTCTTCGGCGTCCTAAATGGTGGCTTCTGGTTGGTGGAGGCTCTCCAGCAACCGGAGAAGCTCACCAGCCGAAAGCCCACCCCCGGAAGATCTGCAGGCACGCATTTGCATGCGCCTGCAAATCTGCTCTGGAGCCAGACGACAGAGTGGCATGGGGTTGCGCACCCTGTGCTTTTTAAAAACCTCTAAAAAGAGGTTTTTTAAAAAACACACTGCTTGACCAGTTCCGGTCGCTCCTGCGTGGACTGAGGTATGGAACTACGAAAAGTAGTCTGACCCAGTCCACTCCACGGTGCAGAAGACTCCTTCAGAGGTCTCTCTGCACCGTTTTAATAGCCCGGCGCAGAAAGGGCCTTACCCACTGTCACTCAGTGGGCTTTCATGACTGAGCAGGGATTTGAACCCTGTTCTCCAGAGCAGTAGCCCAATGTTCAAACCAGTTCATCATGCTGGCTCTCCTACCAATGGCTACTATGGCATAAAGGGACCTTGCTAATCCGTTATTGTCTTAATATTGGAATAGTTTGGCTACTAACAGTGGGAATGTATTGTATCTGATATTAATATGAACATACCATCTCTATAAATGGCATAGAGATAGAAGAACATATGGGTTATGCACAGTTCACTTTCTGGCTTCCATCTGAATTTTATCAGACATCAGTTGCAAGTTCAACATTTAATGAAAGTTAGAAGTTTTGTTTTAGGTACTAAATGGTTTAATATACTTTTAACCTTTAAAAATTATTTGTATTCTTCCAAACTGTTCTGAACTAATCTTACTATATGCCACCTTGATACTCCGATATAGGATGGGATACAAACATTTTAATAAATAATTAAACAAGTTGGGAATGGTAGATGCAGAAATTTGTTTTATGTTCTCTTGTTCTTTGAAATGCTTGTCCTCCATACTGAATGAAGACCAGTATGGCAGAACTATAGTTTCATTGAGAGTGAAATTCCTTATGACGGTGTCTCGCTTTTGAGTTCCCTATAATTTTTTTTTATTAAATAAAAATTTAGAGAAGTACATTTCTGAGGTATGAATGGATAGAATGCATAGTACATTTACTTCAAACTGTCCTTGCTCCTAAAACATATGCTTATGAACAGCTGGAGTTGTTAAAAAAAACATAAAACACAACCTCCTAAAAATGAAACTGTTACAGAAAGCCACTTTTGTCTCATTCTGTAACAGGCACCATATGGTGACAATAAACAGAATCCCACCAGTTCACCTATATTTAGTGCAAACACAACAGATGCAGAGACAAATGTTTACAAGAAGAACAGAAGCTACTCACTGACACATTGTCAAAACTGTCCCGAATTTTATTTCCCCCCAGATGTGAACCACTTGTGTATTTAATCTTTTTGCCAAATTCTGCTTTGTAAATTAATAAAAACAGCACTGCCTTTCCCTTTTATGTAATATATTTTGGTCACAATGCAGACATAAATATATTCCAAATATATATAAATACAGTGACACACAGACTCTTGTTTCAGACCAGCCCTACCATTAGGCTACATGAGGCCAACAACTCTGCTGTCATATGCTGAGAGATGACTGCAAGTTGCTGAGGGAGAGAGCTTTTTGCCATGCTATCTGTTCTGAATCCCTTTTGTTAGCCTGCTGTCTTCAGGTGTGGAGGACAATGATGTCCCAAGATTGTCATGAAAAATTCAACAGGTAGTCGTGAATGTTTCTGTTCATGGAATGAAGGGGAAAGTGTGCCATCTTGTTCTCCAGGTGACAAAATAACTGGGTTGGCCTGGTGTCATTGAATTTTGCACAGTATCTTACCAACTGAACCATCTGTAAGAACAATCTAATGTGGTCCTGAGATTTAAGTTTTCCAAACATTTTTGTACCAGTTAGAGTGTCCATTCTTTTCAGAAAGCACTTGAAGCGAATGAAAACATTCTCAAAGGGAATTTCTGGGTATTTAAAATGTAGGGCATAGACATAAATTGGTATTCAGCAATGAAACTTTAAACATTTCTTCATGTACATTTGCACATGGCAGTTGGCTTGAAAAAGAGTCCTTTAATGGACATTATTAGCATGCACAGCAATGGCCTTAATAAGGAGCCTTTTAATTCTGCACTTGTTTTGGAAGCTAGGTGTGTATGTACATTGGCACACAGTAATTTTTTTTTAAAAAAGAGTCTATTAATGTGCATTAGCATTCACACCAGTTTACAACAGCATGAATGAAACAAAGAAAAAATGCAGATAATATCGTTTCAAGGTTTTTTTAAAAAAGTGGCTCTGGAGCTGTTATAGGATGAAGGAGGAAAGAATGATTCCAAACCGGTATGGAAAGATTTGCAAAACATTGGAAGGTTGGCCTTTGAACTGGTAAGCTTTTGCATTGAGTATGATTGTGCCTTGTATTGACCATGACCACATCCATAGAACAAGACTAATACCTGAAAGTGGCTTACAGAGCTGACAGAGTCAGCAGACAAGGTATAGTGAGATTTGGAACTCTGTCATGGCCTTTTATCCCTGGGACAAAACTTTCCAGGCCCTCTTACTTCATGAAGACTGAAGACACTTAAAGGATTACTCTTCTAACCTTAGAGCCTATCACTCGGCTGTTTCTCAGCCAACTTTTTTGTTATGCATGGATCCCAGAATATGGGACAGGAGAGTGGGGGTGTCAATTTGATCAGACAAATTGAATCACTGGGACTCCTGTGTAGGTGTGTTTTCTGAAGAATTATCAATCAGAAAGGTACTAAGTGATCAAGAACACACACAAAATGTTAAGACAGAAAATTGAGCCCTTCCAGAGGCTGAATGCTGTCTATTCTATGCATGTTTGTTTTTGAGTAAGCTACATTGAATACCTGGAGGGGGCTTCTAAGTAATAGTCGTGTAGGGACGGGGTGTGGAGGGGTGCGTTTTCCCCCGGTTGGCAATGTTTTTGGCATGTCCTGGCCTGTAGCCATGCCCCTGCGCACCCTGGCCATGCCCTTGCATGCTGTGGCCACACCCACACCCACTGCAGCCACGCCCCCATTCTCTGCAGCCACGCCCTGTATGCTGTAGCCCCTCCCCCCTCCACACATTTCAAGCTCCACCACTGCTAAGTAAACATTGTACATGTGAGTGTCTTAATATTTAAGGATGATTGAATGATAATAAATAACATGCCAAAGGTCACAAATGGGTTTCCATGGTCAAAAGGGGATTTGAAGCCTGGTCTTCAGAGTTGTAGTGCAATGCTTAAACTACTACACCATGCTGGCTCATTGGGAAAAGATGGCAGTGCTCAATAAAGTGGAGGACAGCAGTAAAAGGGGAAGAATACATTAAATATGGATTGATTTGATAAAAGAAGCCACAGCCTAGAGTCTGTAAGACCTGAGCATAGCTGTTGACTACTGGGGCTCATGGATGTCTCTCTTACATGATTTACTATAAGTCAAAGCTGAATGGACAGCGAATAACAAAAACAAATGCCACTGGTACCACTGGATGATTCACATATCACAGCAATTTTTATTGGTTGTTTCTGCTGCATGAGAGTCTCGAAATATATAGGAAACCACTTTCTATTTTAGCTTGCCAAGTAGCTTTTAGCCATAAATTATCCCCACACAGGTTACCTTCAGAGTTTGGAAAAGTTACTTTGTGGATTACAGTTCCCAGAATCAACTAGCTAACATGGTTAATGGAAACTGTATTCTAAAAATAACTTACTCAGGCTCTTGTTCAGTATTAGTAAGTTGTATATAGTGATACCAATCATTATATTCGAAGGATCGACATAAGTGTATATATTTCCAAACAGTTAAGGGATCTGGTACTCTAAAGTTTGGAACCTAACTTAGCTCCAAATGCTTAAACCTTAGCAGCTGTAATCTCTCTCTCTTATTAATTCCAACATTACTGACTCAGATTTTGGTTTCTCTCACTCAGGTAGGTCCCCAGTCTTTCCCTGACCATATCTTTATTCTATATTCTGTATTACAACACTGTTTTGAATTTCACCACTGATTAAACTCTGCATATTTGTACTAGTTCACAAAAAATGAGTGGTTTAAGAATGAAAGTAGTAACCACAAGGGTGTGTATGTGTGCTAACTTCTTGGACTATCCAAACGGTGCTTGCAGAAATTGATTGTGTGTTCCCTTTGGTATACTGGGCAGGCTTCAACAGGCTTCAAAGATGGAAAACAGAGGTGGATGCTCTTTTTAATTACATGAAGGAATTGCTTCAAAATAAGAACATTTTATGTATATAAGGTAAATTAATAGGATCCCCCCTCCAATGCAAATTTCAGCTTCAGGATCAGTATAGGAGAGAAAAGGATTACGTTCCTCTTCTATATCAACTGTGATTCCAACTGACACCCTTATTTCATATTATTTGTACTAAAGCATAAACACACAATTAACATCAGTGTGCCCATATACAATTGCATATAGTTGATCGTGCTCTATCATCATCATCATCATCATCATCATCATCATCATCATCACTTCCTGCTGTACTCTGTATTAATTTGCTTTTAACTGCCTGTCTTGCAGGAACTCTAACAACTAATTAGCTAACTAAATGCTTTCAATATATACTCCACTCTGGAAACCTCCATTCAGAAGAAAACATTTATGTTTCATCTTACAAAAGTAACACTGAAATTTGTTATAGAGTACTGGAACACTTGCTATCTGGATTGAGTTTGGGAGGAGAAAGGAAGCTGGTATAATCTTGTGCATATGCATACATGCACTACCAGCACCAAAAATCAAATACAAGACATCATTTTAGTATCCTTTCCAAAAGGCAAAATAAAGTCAGAAATTTATCAGGACAGGAACCAGAAAACAGGGATTGTACCTGCAAATTAGGATAGCAAAAGTACATGTGTTCTATGTTAATACATTTACTTAAGAAACCTGACATGTATATCCTATTGCTTGGTTTGCTTTTCTGATATTTTAAAAAGCAAACACAATGAGAGATCTTTCCTCAGTTGGATGGAAATCCAAATTTCCACTTCCATTATGTCTTCAGCGCATCTATGCATAGTGCCATATATGAGGGGCTGTAGCTGTAAGTAGCTGGTATTGTAAATATTCTTCTTTTATTTGAGGATCTTGTATTTCAGTAAAATGACATGAGTTTGTAATAGCCTTTGTTTCCTTGGTTTCATAGCTGTCACTTTAAATTGCTTAGATATACTGTGCTTAGCCTTGCAGCTCAAGTATGGTATCTATTTTTGTCAAAATCACTGTAAAGTATTTATAGAACTAAACTCTGCGCAAGAAGCAGGGCTATTTCACACATCACAGATCAACACATTTGGGTTTGCCATTGACGTTGCTGATGTAAACTCTATGGTCTGTATCTTATTGGTCAGTCCTAACTTTAGTAGATCCACAGAATCCATTGTGGAATGGTGGGGTAACTTGGGTAGATCCCATTTGACTAAATTGCTCTACTCCCTTTGGGATTGACAATAGAATTCAGTCCACAAAACTTAGATGACTTTCACATCGGAATACATTTGTTTAGGATTATGTTGCTTGCTGTACAGAAAGGAGCCAGAGCCAAACCAATCTATCTATGGATTGCATCCATCTATAGCACATGTTTTCAAATATGTGGTTGCCACACTTGCACTGTACATTTTTGAAGTTGAATACCGAAATATAATTGATGTATATTGTATCAGGTACCACATAAATGTAATATGGCAATACCAATTTCCCTCCAAAGAGGTGAGTGGGGGTCCACATTTTTCTATTTTTCAAGTTGTTTTTTTTCTTTGCCCAAGAAATCCATGTCTAGATCACTGGAAATGCTTAAGATTACTGTGATTACTAAATTATTTTTACAATGACAATTTAAATAAATTTTAATAAATAACTTTATTAATAGATTTACAAAAGAATTTTTCTTCATTTTCACTTCAAGTATTCAACGTATTGGATTTCTCAGGAAACATATTCAGGGGTAGGTGTGTTGGCCATATAGCAAAATAAAAGAAAATCCACAAGACAGTGATACTTTTATTAGTCAACCAAAATACAAAACACATCATGCAAGCTTTTGAAGCTTCACTGGCTTCTTCAACAAGCAAAAGATATTTTAAAAAAACACACAGAAGAAGAAAAGTGATCTACATTTTGTATCAGACTTTGTTTCTGTTGTAGTTCAGCCAGTTTGGAAGAATCACAATGTACACAAAGGCTACTCCTCTCTTGCCCACGTAGGGACAAAGGACAGTAAAATTTAAACTGCATCAGCAGCAGTAAAGTAACCCCTCTTGGGATCCAGGGTGTTTCTGGTCATTTCCTCACTGCACTATTATACTGCTATTATTCAACTTTTAATATCCTATGGAATCCTAGGGTTTGCAGTTTAGGGAGGGTCACTTAGAATTCTCATCCAGAGAGCTCTTTCGCCTCAGTCAACTACAAACTCCAGAATTCCACAGGATGTTGGAAGTGGATTAATACCTCTATAACAGTGTAGAGGGGAAAGGCCCTCTGTCACAGGCTCCTCTTTTAGGCAGAGGATGCTGAATTTTTCAGGAAGCCTGTATACTGCTGCATCTGAAAAAAAACTTTTGAGTGCTGATCTTTTGCCTGATGAAGAAGCCAGTGGAAGTTCAAAAGCCTCCATGACCTTTTGGGGGCATTTTGGTTGGCCAATAAAGGTATCACTCTTTTGTGGTTTGTGGATTTCCAGAATTCATAATAGCAATAGTACTAGTAATAGTAGCAACTGTGGCAATAGCTCAAGATAAATCATTTTTTAACAAAATAGTGGTGCTTGAAACAATGCATTACTCGGGGAAAAAAATGGAGAGAAGACAGGACTCAGACTGTTTAGCATTTGGTGTTCTGTCCTAGGTAATGGGATCTTACTCAGATGTTCCCAGCAAAAGCAGTGATCTCTGGTCAAGAGGTCAGCTCCGAGCAAGAGCAAGCCAAGCCAATTTTAGTTCCCCTCCAGATAAGCAAAATCAAACAAGGTAGCACTGGGCAGCTTCCAATTAAGTCCTAAGTCAGTTATGTATTTTGTTTTGGCTTAGGAAAATTTCCATTTGGAAAAGGTCTAGGGATTCCATTCCATCACTGGCTTGGGCCAAAGGCAAGACCAAAGCAAACTGAGTGTGGCCAGATGTCATTCTACAATAATTTAGGCATTTCTCCATCAAGTGTACAAAACACAACTCAGCTTTATCACATTTAGTCAAGAGAAAGCCCCAGTGCAACAAGTTTCCTGCCTGCAAACCATGGTTCAGTTCTACACAGGATATTTAATACTTAAAAACATTTAAATGTCATCTTATCCCTAATTCCAGAAGCAGAAGAAGTTATTTGGGCTAGATGAAACCCCATGGGCCACCTTGGATCAGTCATTCCTTTACCCTGCCTTAAACAGAGTAGTTGCTTCATCTGGATGGCTAGTACCATATTTGGTAAAGAAAACTTGGTTAATAGTGGCTTCACTGATTTCAACAGCCTGGGGAAAAAGTGGTCTGACAAAGGCTTTGAGATCAGTGTCCTCAATCAAAAAACACCTGCATGAATATTCCTTCTTGACTAGTGGCTGGCTATAAATATTAACCACAATCTACCCAATGAGAAAAAAGATGGAAATTTGCAGTACCTCACAATACACATCCCAGAATACAGAGCAGTAGTCACCCATAGCTGCTTTCTGGAACCAAACTCTCTAACTGGAGCCAATCTAAGAACATCCTGCCTCTGTCATATGGAGTGCAGAGCAGTCACTTATAAAAAAGAACCCTGCTGGGATAAAAAGTCTTATTTATGCTAGCTTCCTACAACCAATTTCATCTGTTAGGCATATTATCAACGAATTTGTCTAATTCCCTTTTATAGCTAAGTTGCTACATCTTGAAGAACTGAATTCTATAGGGCTCCCCCCCCCCCGTCAACTGTAAGCTTTAAACAGCTCTTGGTAACCTGACTAATTTATTTGCAGCTTCCTGGCAGAATTTCTAGCACAGAGTTGAACAGAATTTCCCTAAGAAGCTAAGGTTCTGCTTAAGAAAATAATGCATAGTTAATTCACTATACTTGGTTACAACCATGTGATGAGAATGGTCAGGGAGAGTTGAAGCTTCATGGTATAGACATAGTAGGAGATGCAAAAAAGATGGGTGGAAGAACCCAAAGGGAGCAGAGAGGGCTGGGTTTGATTTAGATAGGGATGGAAGCAAGTATAGGGGTTTGAAAAGAGTTCACATGACTGAATGCTGAGACTAGTGCATTATTTTTTGGCAGCAGAATTCTTTACAAGTAAGAGGATTGTCTTGTGAAAAGGAAGACAGGCAGAAGAAGACTGCTGTGCTCAAGCCTGCAGTCAAAAGAGTAAGCATTATTGTGGTTGATAATGGGATTAATCTGTTAATGACCTCCTTTGTAAACGAAATACTTCTAAGTGGTCTCCCTGCTGAGAGAACAACAGAAAAGGAATGAGGTAATGTGATAAGTCTCAGCCAAAGATGCTATTATCCTGCTATAAGTGTGGTTTACTTGCTTTGTTTGATAAAGCCTTTAGTCAAAATAAATAAGGCAAAAATTACTAGATATTTTTCATATATCTGTCACATAGTGCTTGTGCACTATGTAATTCCAAGTCGGTGAGAGTTATTCTGAGGTTACTTTGAAACATACTCTGAAGCATATCATGAAATATTGGCAATGTAATCTAAGTATCTGCAGAAGACTGAGGTTCAGGAAATTTAAGGTTCAGTACTATTACTGAGCCTTAAATTTCCTGAACCTCCGTCTTCTGCAGATACTTAGATTACATTGCCAATGTTTCATGATATCTGATGTATGTGGCTGTCAAAGGTTTTTCCCCCCGCTATTTGAGACTGAGAGGTCTCAATTCATGTTTAAGAACTGCATGAATATTTTCTTGCAGACATAAACATGAGTGCTCTCAAAAGAGTTACTAAGGAAACAGAAACTATAGCAACTTAAACTGCACATAGTCTTTCTTATCCTAGAAATGTGAAGGGGGAGCTAGTGGTTTGATGGGTTCAGCAGTTAAGGGAAGTCCGTTTTGGGAAGGATTTCTGCATTATGAGATCAGCCAAAATGGGAGCTCAGAAAAAGAACAAGGTAGCCTTAAATATATGAAATGAATATAGGGTGACCAGGTGTTCTGTAGTCCTCTGTTTAAGGGATTATCAAATGCTATTCAGCTTAAAGCTAAGTAAAGAAAGAGTAGTTTAAGTTGTTTACCAATGACATCTTCATAGCAGACTGAGTAGGGATGGAGCTACTCTAATTTAGTATAATGCACTGGATTAGTATTTAGCAATCAATTTAAAATTTTAATCTGTACATATAAATTAGCATATGGAAATTTGGAGGAAATGTGTATCCTCTTTTGACTCTTATTTTTGTGTGTGCTATGACTGACTACTTAAGGAGGAGGATGGATTGCCTTCTAAGTAATCTGAAGGCTAGAAGTATTTTTCATTATTTTATTTTTTTTAAAAACACAAAACACAACAAACTACAACACTGCTTAACTACTGGATGAAAGTTTCTTAAAAGTGAGATATTGAAGGCACAATTTATAAAAAATCTAATGAGAAGGAAAAATGGGAGGTATCTAAAGAAAGCAGGAGCAATGTTTAAAGATGTACAAGATCTGTATGTACAAGAAATAGAAAAAGGGGGACAACATCAAAGAGGATGTTATTGTCCTGCACACACCCCAGATTTGATACAGTTTAACTGGCAAAATATGATTTAATTGGCAAAATACATTAATTGGCATTGATAGAAAATACATTCTGAAGTTATTGTAAGGTTGAGCTGGGCAGGGGACAATTATTGACTGAACACGTGTGCTGCAAAGTAGGTCAGAAGGTCCCTCTAGGTGTAGCCAGGATCACTGTCAGGCAGATTGCCAGATAATTCCAGAAATAATAGGCTTCAGCTGAAGCTGTAACATCTCTGATACCACACAATAGCAAAGGGAATTTTCCATGAAAATGCTGATTGTTTCAACCCTTCTTCCTGACACCTGGATATTTCCCTGCATTGCTCCCTTAGCTGTCTACCATTACAGAGCTATTACTTCAGCTGTTAACTTTATATCACCTAACACTAAGGCCATTAACTCTGTCCGAACCCCATTGTCCATGTGGCAACCTCCATTGTTTGCTCAGCCAGAGAGCCATTCACACCCATTTCCTCCACACAGATTTTGGATATAAAAGCCATCTGTTTTGAGCAGTTCAATGCAGTATCTCACTTGCTGAATTCCATACTGTCACTCTGATTCCCAAATGAGTACTGTCCTTAAGTACAAGTCTAAGCCATATTGCTGCTTTCTTTGCTGCTCTCTAGAGTGGCAATTTTAGCCCATTCCCTAAAACTCTGCTATCAACAACTTTTCTTCCTTTATCCTTCAGTTAGCTCTTGTGCAAGTATGTGAGTGCTTGAATTTTTTGCATGCATGACTGAACCTTTCAATAAAACATATTTTAGCTTATTTTGGAATCTTTGGCTGGTTCTTTCCTGCTAGGATCCCATAAACATTGGTGGAAGATCTTGTTAGGTCACCCTCCCCTCTTGCAGGCCTCCTAAATGGAGCTAATCAAGTCCCCATTGTCACGCAAAGGTACTGGCATTGCAGGTGGATGCCTGAATCACCCACATTTTGGGTAACAAGGAATTCAAATGAATAGCCAGGCCCTTTACAGAGAAAGTCAGAAAAGCTAAACACAGAATGAGCTCAGACTTGCTAGAGAGTTTAAAAACAGCAAGAAGGGGTTTTTTGTTTTATTTTGTTATGTCCATAGCAAAAGGAAGAACAAGGAAATGGTAGGGCCTCTTCATGACGAGGAGGGTAAAATGCCAGCAGGAGACAGAGAAAAAGCAGAACTGGTCAACACTTTCTTTGCCTCGATCTTCTTCCAAAAGGAAACAATACCCTACCTGGGAAAAATGCAGCAGATGATGTGTTAGGGGAAATGAGGCACAGCATAGGCAAAGAGATAGCACAGGAATATCAGGCTACTTTAAATGAATTCAGGTCTCCAGGACCAGATGAACTACATCTAAAGATATTAAAAGAACTGGCAGAAGTAATCTCAGAACTGTTGGCAATAACCTTTGAGAATTCCCGGGGAATGGGAGAAGTCCTAGCAGACTGAAGGTGGGCAAATATTGTCCCCATCTTCAAAAATGTGAAAAATAGAAAAAATTAATGCCCAGTCAGTATGACATCAATACCTGGAAAGTTCCTAGAGCAGATCATTAAACAGACAGTCTGTAAGTGCTTAGAAAGGAAGGCCATGATCACTAAAAGCCAATATAGGCTTCTCAAAAACAAGTCATCCCAGACTAATCTTATTTCCTTTTTTTTTTTGCTAGAGTTACTAGCTTGATAGATGAAGGGAATGCTGTGGATATTGTGTATCTTGAGTTCAGTAAGGCTTTTGACAAAGTCCTCCATGATATTCTTATGAATAAGCTAGTAAAATGTGGGCTAGACAATGCCGCTGTTAGATGGATTTGTAACTGGTTGACTGACTGAACCCAAAGAGTGCTCACCAATGGCTTCTCTTCATCTTGGAGAGAAGTGACTAGTGTGATTCTGTCCTGGGCCCTGTGCTGTTCAACATCTGTATCTGATTTGGATGAGAGAATAGAGGGTATTATCAAATTTGCAAAAGGCACCAAATTAGGAGGTAGCTAACACCACAAAGTAAAGGATCAGAATTAAAAATGATCTTAACAGATTAGAGAGTTGGGCCAAAACTAACAATAGCAATTCAACAGGGAGAAGTGTAAGGTACTACACCTGGACAGAAAAAAATGAAATACACAGGTATAGAAGGGTGACACCTGACCATACCACAGCACATGTGAAAAGGCTCTAGAGTCTTAGTAGATCACAAGCTGAACACGAGTCAGAAGTGTGATGCAGCAGCTAAGAAAGCCAGTGCAATTCTGGGCTGCATCAAGAAGAGTATAGTGTCTAGGTTAAGGGAAGTGATAGTACTACTCAATTCTGCTTTGGTCAAACCCCAGTTGGAATACTCTGTCCATTTCTGGGCATCATACTTCAGGAAGGATATTGACAAGCTGGTACATGCCCAGAAAAGGGTGACCAAAATGGTAGAAGGCCTGGAAACCATGCCATATGAGGAGAGGCTTAGGGAGTTGGGCATGTTAGAGAAGGTTAAGAAGTAACATGACAGCTATGGTTAAATATTTGAAGGGATGACATATGAAGAATGGAGTGAGCCTGTTTTCTGCTGTTCCAGAGACTATGGCCATTTCCACAGTACACTGTTATAGTGCTATTACTCCACTTTTGACATCCTATGGAATTCTGAGATTTGCAATTTAGGGAGGAGCATTTAGAATTCTCAGCCAGAGAGCTCTTTGGCCTCAGTAAACTACAAACCCCAGAATTCCACAGGATGTTGAAAGTGAAATAATAGCACTATAGCAGCGTAGTGTGGAAATGGCCTTGGGCACAGAGCAATGGCTTCAAACTTTAGGAAAAGAGATTCCATCTAAACATTAGGAAGAACTTCCTAATGATGAAAGCTAAAAAACGTGGATTGTTCTGCCTTGGAATGTGGAGAATGCCAACTTTGTACTTCACCTGGAAGCTCACAGCAGCTGGAAATTCTAATAAAATATTATGCAGACTGTGCAGCCATTAAAAATATTACTTCATAAAAGTTGTTTTTGAAAAAATAATAGAGCTTCACAACAAGTATTCCTGATATTGCCATTCTGCTCCCATGCTGAATTGTTTAATTCTCTGGGGTTAACACAGATTTACAGAAAAACCTTTCTTTTTTAAAGCCTTTTAATTCTTGTTTCTGACAATCTGGTTAGATGTATGTTCTCTTGTGGTCTCAATATGAGATTTGTAGTGTCTTAGCCTTTTTATTTCAAACCCCAGGTATTATCCAGTGAGTTGTCCAAGAATGCAGATTCATGGTCTCTGTGCTTTTTATTCTTAACAAACTCCTGTTGTTCTTTGAAGATATTTATAATGTAAAGTCAGTAGAATCTTGATGCACAGGTGTTCACTTTGATAAATGCATAGACAACATGAAGGCAATCTATGAACAAATTTGCCTTTAAAAAAAAAATCAAACACATACACATGGACACCCAGAGCAAGAAAAGAAGGACTGGCTGTCTGAAGTTTGTTCAAAGAAGATCTAATTTACCTCCTCTATTTGGCGTGAAGGTGACCCTGTGCCTTTGAGGGTTTCCAGTAGAGAAGAACTCTGGCAAGTTCTACCAAATTTACAAGGCTTCAAGCACAGTCCCAGACTGTATGTCTATAGGTAGATGATTGCCCTTCTCAGGTATTCTCCACACATGTAAGGTCTACATATGAAGAAAAGTGTGGAGATAAGTGTATTCATATCCTTCCTCATTGTTTTTTTTCCTGTCTACATGTTAAACAGTATTCAGTTACACAGTTATGACCACCATGATGAAAACTAGGCTAGAATATTTGGAATCCTAGAATGTAACAAAAGCTGGCTATTAAATATGGTAAAAAAAAAAAAAGGAAAATTCTTGAACTTGCTCTATAACAACAACAACAGACTACAGATTACACAAACATGCACACATATGATATACAAGTTGATATAAACAAAGCTTGTTATAAAAAAGTATTTAATCATAATTTCTCATGACCAACCAGCTCAATGATATCAAGTCTACCTCAATGGTTAAACTGTAAACACAGTGAGTTCCTGTTTTATCCTAAGCATGCTTGACAGACTGTATTGCAATTTGTTGGCATTTTTTGAGAATAAGCATAAAGTTGTGATTGTTACTTATGCCAACAAGGTGGGAGAGACATTTTCCAAAAAACATGCCAATATTTGCATCTCTACAGTCTCAGACTCTTTTCGCACTTTACCTTTTCCCGGTGCTGGAGTGCAAGGCTCGCACAGGAAGACTTCATAGGAACGCTCTCGTTTGCCTCCTGCTTGGGCTCCTCAGCTGCTTCCTGGTCATGCGAGCACCCCACCTCTTCCATTCGCAGTGCAGCCTGGGACCTCCCAGGCTGCACTGAGGAGAGGACGTGCAACTGTCCCAGCTCCCAAGGCTCGGCACACAAGGTAAGTGCACGTGGGGCCCCGGAGCGATGTGCGACCATGCAGCATTTTCGGCTTTGAGCCAAAAATGAAAAAATGCGTGCGTGGTCCATGTCAGGCTCTTGAGCGTCGTGCAAATGTGAATGTGTCATGTGGACCACTCCTCACATTTATGTGACACAGAAATGCCGTGCAAAAAGGGCTTCAGTCGGTTTGAAATGGAAGGAAAGAGGGCTGGATGCGGGGAACTTAAGTGAAAATACAAGGAAACAATTTGGATAATTAGAGGAATAGATAACAATTCATACCATGTTTCAGCAGGAATTTTTGTTTCTCAGTACATACCTGCTTAGAAAATGGGCCAAATGCACTTCAGTTTCCCCACCCATATCTTTTGTTATCAGCTCCATATGTACTGTAAAAATGGTCAGTAACTGCCAGACCCAATTTGTGTGAAGCTGAGAGTGGGGCCCTTTCCGCAGCTTATCTTGTCCTGACATGGGCGCACGGGGATGACGTGAGCAGCCTCTTGCAAGCCTCTTTGCTTCTTCTCCACAGCAGCTCCCTGCTGGCCAGCAGCAAGCATGAGGGCTCCACCTCTTCCTTCTGCAGTGCAGTTCGATATTTTCCCAGGCTGCACTGGGGGAGGAAGCATGGGGGCCATGTCTCTGGAGGCTCTGCATGCAAGTTAAGTGTGTGTGGGGCCCTGGAGCGATGAGCGATTGTGCATCATTTTTGGCAAGAAGCTGAAAATGATATATTGTGCAATCGCCACCTACTGGCCCTGGTAGCGTCACGCGATTACGAGGATGTCATGTGAAATGGTCCTTGCAATCGCGCGATGCTCTGGAGGCCCTTTCACATGTGAAATAGTGTGCAAAAAGGGCCTGAGTCTGTGAGAGCAGAAGTCATTACACACTTTCGGAAAGGAATGACTTTTTTAAGAAAAAGCAGCCGTACATCTCTTCTTGTCTTCCCTTCTCCTTGTCTCATAAAACAAAATGCATTGTTAACAGGTATGCTCTCAAGACACATGTATAACTCAAACATGCTATGAGTATACACACCTGGTAACAGTGTGTCTAGTAGGTTGGTCTCATTAGCCTACATTCACTGAACTATTTCAAAAGGGCAATTTTATTGAGCACTAAAGAATCAAAATACACACATTGGTACTGGGCAAACTGTTGATAAAGTAAATTATTAGCTAATAAAACATGGTTGCTTCATAATGGAGAATTAACTACAAAGAAACATTGGATCTTAAAATTCAAGTTGTGATTGCAAAACCTATGTAGACAACAGAAGGCTGGCTTCAGATTCCAGGAGGTTGTAGAAACTAGGGACAAGCAATCAAGCTATCTGGGGACGGGCAACAATTTTTCCGTGTACGAATAATAATAATTTGTGCTCTTTGGGTACCATTTTTTTTCTGTCCTTGGCCAAGGACTGACTGCCATTGGTTCAAGAACAGGCACTGGTCCCAAGACCACCACATTGAGCAGCACTGCATCAGAGAATGCTGGGAAGAAAAGGGAGAAGGGGAGTACTTATGGGAGAGACTTTGGACATTTCCGCCCTACACTGCTCTAGTGCTATTATTTCACTTTCAAGATGTGGTGGAAGTCTGGGGTTTGCAGTTTACTGAGGACAAAGAGCTTTCTGGCTGAGAACTCTAAGTGCTCTTCCCTAAACTGCCAACCCCAGGATTTAATAGGAGGTTGAAAGTGGAATAATAGCACTATCACAGTGTAGTGTGGGTATGACCTTTCTATAACATATGAAACATACACCCCTCAAAAAACATATCAAACATATCATACAAAAACACCAAATAGAGAGGGGAATAGAGCAGGAAGATGTTTTGGCATGTCACAATATGACATGGTTTGTGTTAACCATAGCTTGAAACTTAAGCCACAAGTTGCATAGCTCATGACCTAACAAATTATGTATTTCCTTCCTCATTTCTCTCCATCCCGTTTTGTTAACATCTGTTTTAGTATGAGCAACAGGGCAAACAAACCAGGGACAAGAGACAATTTTGGGTTCAGATATATCCTGACAAGCCATGGTTTAAATAAGGCAGAGTTCCAAAGCAAATGGTTTAGGCTGCAGTTTGTGAATGGTTGATAAACCATCGGTTCTTAACAGAGGCAGTTTCCACATCTCAGAAAACTGGATTTCAGCAAATTGGATTTCAGCAAACATATCTTGTTGTGACATATGAATGCAGTGTTTGATACAGAAACCAAAACTCTGATAATAAAATCTGCTAATGATTATTGCTTATTGTAACCTCTGGTTGTCATTTTTTAATCTAATATGGACTTTTACTCTCATGTAAACTTTTATTTCCATTAATTTGAAGATGAAACCTTGATTTTTCTTATCAGTTTCTCTTTTACTGAGGCACTTAACACCATGTTATAGAAAATTAGAGAAAAAAGTCAAAGAGTAAGTTTGGTGCTTGAAAAGTACTGTGCAAGCCACTTCAGTATCACTCTTTGTGATACAGAGGAAGGAAACCATCTTCAGGTGGGAAATGTTACAAAGAAATTTTAGCACTTTCAAGAAATTGCAAGAGTATCTTTTGGAGGTGTAGGCAGAAATCAAAGTTTCCAAGCAAGGACATATCATGATAATAACTCCTGAAAATGGCCATTTCTGCACTACACTCTTATAGCATGATTATTCCACTTTCAATATCCTATGGAATCCTGGGGTTTGCAGTTTCGGGAGGAGAAAGTTGAAAATGGAATAATCACACTATAAGAGTGTAGTGTGGAAATGGCCAATTACTTCTATAGTGCTCCTTTAAGTTATTATTTTTTGGTTCTGTTGAGTAACAAACATGCTTAATACCATCAGTCCATTTTTGCCATTCCTCCCTGTTGTAATTTTTAACTCTCTTAAATTGCTTCTTTGAAACAATGGAATAACTTGCATAGTAAATGCCTTACAGTATAACTAAAGATTCCAAAATGAAAGGAGTCTTTTATATGAAAATGTGTAGGCCAGAATCTTTTCCAGAGCCTCCAGAAATGGAAGACAAAACAATCTTTTGATACATTTGGAGTATGCATGAATTCTATATGTTGCTACTGTGATTTATTTGTTCTAAATTTAATTTCTTTTAAATGTGCAGTTAAGCAAGGTTTTAAAATTACCTTACTCTTCACAAAATTCACTGCATTAAGATAGGCAAAACCATTGCACATTTATTTTATCAATTGGAATGTTACGTTACATGTGAGCTTGCATTTCAAAATAGCAAAGAAATTAACAGAAATTTGTCCTCAAAAAGTGAGTGTGCACACTCAAAGAAATACCTTTAAGAAATGCTTTTGTTATGAATATATTAGGTCCTGGAATTTCTATTTAAGGCCCTTTCCGCATGTGGGGGGGGGGAATGCCTGAAAACGGAGCTTACCGGCTTTGTTTTCTGGCCAGCCGAGTCCGTCGCCATGAGGAGCAGTGTGAGTTCGCTGCTCCGCAGTCCTCCAGCATCCCAATGACGGCTTCCGGTTGGTGGAGGCTCTCCACCAACCGGAAAAGCTCACCAGCCGAAAGCCCGCCCCCAGAAGATCTGCAGGCATGCACTTGCGTGTGCCTGCAAATCTGATCCGGAGCCGGGCGACGAAGCTACACGGCTTCGTTCGCCCCATGCTTTTTAAAAACCTCAAAAAAGAGGTTTTTAAAAACCATGCTGTGTGACCAGTTCTGGTTGCACAGAACCAGACTGAGGTGTGGATCTACAGAAAGTAGTCCACCCCAGTCCACTCTACGGTGCAGAAGACCTCCGTTGGAGGTCGCTCTGCACCATTTTAAATTCCCAGTGCGGAAATGGCCTAAGTGTAGCATGAGCTGTCTAGGGTCATGGAGTAAAACCAGTTGTGTGTGGATAGGTGTGTCTGTCTGTCTGCATTTTTGCCGAACACACACTTGCCAATTTGGCTAAAAAGCAGAGTTATAAAGGTACTTCTATTTTCCTCTCAATGGAGCGCCCTGTGGATAGGTCGGGAACTTAACTCCACCATACACTTGACTGCTTTAAACCCATCTATCCACACAGAGAGACAACAGGGGCAAAATGTTGATTTAACCCCCAGTTGCTCTTCCCAAGATACCTAGGGAATTTTGATTTAGGGGAGGGCTCTAAACCTCTCTAGTAGAGAATTCTAAGTAACTCCCACAAACTACAATTCAATGTTTCCAGTAGTATGGAGCCACGAGCATTAAAGTGGTATCAAACTAATATAATAGTATTGTGTAGGGACACATTAACAATCTTCTACAAAATGATAAGCCTTGTTATTATAATTGTAAAAGTACTTTTCAAGCTCTGAATTCAGAGGGTGTCCTTGCTCCTTTGTGGATAATCTCTCTGATACTCAGGGACACTGTAGACTATTCTTTCTGAAGCTATGGGATAATATCTGTTTAAAGAGCACTTGTCTTGACAAAACTATCTATAATATACTTAAGGAAAGGATCATGTGCTTCCTTTTCCAGCTAGCTTCTTTTGTCCTCAAACAAAACAGAATATTTAAAATAGTTGTTAAATTTAAGTAACAAGGGACCTTGTAGTAGGCCAGTTAAATAAAATCTAAATTTCCTCACTTGTTTAAATGTTATTTCCTGTCTCTAGGGATGTATCATGCATTTCATTCTGGCAGGCAAAAATGAATGATTTTACTATTTTCCCCCTTACTGTAAGAAAGTCACTGAACAATTATTAGTCTTCAAAGAGTATTCACATTTCAGGATTTATTCTGTTAAAAAAAAAAAAAAGCACAAGGATTTGTGCAAGTAACGGCATCTTTCAGTGCAGAAAACAAATTCTGTACATAAAGGAATATTTCTCTCTCTCTCTCACACACACGCACACATAGCAAATGGCATTTTATATGCATGGAACTTGTTATATGTTCAGAAATGTTATTTTCTGAAGAGAAAATGTCATTTTCTTTGCAAACAACCCCACATGTATTTTTCATGTAGAATAAGTGTCAAACCACAAAGATTCTTGCCCTTCTATGATTCTCTTTTGCTAGGATTTCCCGATACTTAGGAAGACTGTTTTTTGAACATTTTCCAAATACTTTTGAATATTCTTTCCATTCCTATCTGTGACTCAGCAGTATTTGAAGAACATCAGTCTCCAGTCTTTACAGAAGACAAGTCCTTGACCTTGTCCCTAAAATATCTTTTAGTTGCAGGCAGTGCTGCTAGTTGGTGCTTTAAAATGCATAGAAAGCACTGGCATGTTTTCAGATACTAGTTAGATTCTCAAGTTGTTGTAGGCATGATAGGAAAGCAAGAATTGCCAAGAAGCACCAATGAAAAAAGCACTGAATTCCTAAGCATAGTTTCCTCCAGAAGCACATCCTACTAAGTTCAGTAGAACTTATTCTTGTTTGGTATTGCAGACTGAATCCAGGGACAAAGGCAGAATGTAACTTTGAGGAATGAGTGGCAAATATGGGAGGACATTGACACAGAAAAACATCAGACAACTTTGTTTGGAATGTAAAAGGCCACAACATCCTTAGTTTAACGGTTGTAGAATCTTGACCTGCTTGGGCTTGGATCTGGGCACCAGACAATCTGACTGCTGATCTGTACCATCTAGCCTTCCTCCTGGGACTAGTCTGGAGTGACAGACGGACAATCCTGTGTGGGCAAAAGCCACTGTGTGGATTGCCTGCCACTGGTGGAGTGGGGAGGGTGAGTCCACTGACTCCACGATAGGTATGATGCATAAGGTCCACAACTCCAAAGTCCTGTAAGTATATCCCTGAGTAGGTATGATGGAGACACAGGCACCCTCTCCCCCTAGACTAGTTCCAAACCCATGCCAAACCGCCAAGTTGTGACAATAAATTATTATTTGTAAAGCATAATACAAATCCACTTAAGCTGAAGGAGGTTGAGTGAAAAGAAACCTCAGAAGTGAATAAGGCTGAGCAGGGTTGGAGAACATTCTTATACTTTCCAGAGGACCTAAGTGATGCCTATCAGTTTGTTTCAGAGAGCCCACCCCTGGCCAATTAGGTGATGCCTGATTGACTTGGTTTCCCCAAAATTGTGCAGTATCTTGGGAAGATGCTAGTGCCACCTCAAAAATGCTGTCAAACCTCTGTCTCCGCACTACCAGCCACAGAGTGCAAAATGGATTACTAGATAAGTCTGCTACCGTCTCTTTTTTTCATTTTACTATTTACTTTTTTGTAGAACTTATTCCACTTTTCATGTTAAGCAAGTTCTCAAAGAGGTGACAATTCCACTTCTTGAAATATGAATAATGCAACAATAAAAATTAAGTTAAAATTCAAACACAACATAAAGCAGCTGTAAACAGTCAATGAAACCGTAATGATAGCATAAAGTAAAAGAACACATGCAAGTTAGTGGTTATGATGAAGTATCTAAACGGTGTCCTGTTATTTGCTAATAGGACATCATGCTGTGTTCTTTCAAATTAAGCTTTTAAAATACTGTTGTTGTATTCCTTTGACTGAGCATTTCCTCTTCAGCAATTAAAGAAGCAGGTTATCTGCCAAAAGTTTAGTTTCTATGACCTCCCCAAATGTGTACTCCTTGGCAGCTGAAATTACTGGAATTTTATGGCCTGAAACCAGGAAATTTTCCTTATTTTTTTTTTAAAAAAGCAGAGATGTCTGCAATTATTTGAATGTTTCCTGGTGTTTTTCTTTATCTAATAAGGACATTACAAATGATTTGTAAGGGGTTACACATTTTTTAAAAAAATCTGAATGTTTACCTCATAGAATGTCATCCCAGAAGGTTTTAGTCACTTGAATAAAGATAGCTGAACTTTTAAAAGAAGAGAGAATGCGGTAGTCCTAAGATGTTGAAGAATCTAACAGCCTTTTCGCACCTTACCTTTTCATGGAAGTGGGGGTGTTACCCTGATTGCTTGGGGGTCCCTTAAAGGGATTCCCAAAATCTATCAAAATTGTGGGGAAATTAGTTCAGAGCACTGTTTAGCTTTACGAGAGGCAGGGTAACTTAAGCAGGACCTTGTAACCCAATGTATACAGGTTAGACCAAGCCAAGAACTAGGCAAGTTGTTCAGTTTAAAGATTTTATTAAACTCTCAGTAATTAAAGCAAACAATGACACATACACGCACGCATTCATTCAAGAACTACTGAAGAAGAAAGTAAGGAAAATTAATAGGGATTTTGTTCTGGGGTGTTTTGGGGTAATACTACACCTGATCCAGATGCCCAGAGAAGCCAAAGTTGAAGACTGAGGGTTGAAAGTGATGAAACTCAGAACATGGGAGGGGAGGGGGGTTAAGGCAAAACAGAGTGACAGCGATTCAGGAGGAAAAATGTAAATGAACCCACAAACAGATCAAAACATGGGGTTTTTTATAGAAAAAATATACCTTGGAGAGCTAGTTCTCTCCCAGGGGAAAACAAATGGCAAGGAGGCTAGATCAAAGCCTTACAGCAAACATCTCCGGCTGAATGTTTCTCAGTGATTCGTGAATGACTCTGCCCGGGTGTGATAAAGGCACAGGTAGAGTGGAAATCGCCCTCATTTGGCAGGCTGATTGTGATTCTATTGAGCTTCCATAACAGTGCGAAGGACCTTTTGTCTGTTCGATAGTCAGAATGTCTAGAGGGGTCCCTGGCTACGTGACAGGTTGAGTTGACCAAAGTTTTCCTAACTTCCGCCTTTCAGCCTTCCTGCTTACGTGCGCTTTCAGTAACCCTGTCAGACACATGGAGTGATTGTTAATATTAGCCACATGGAGATATCAATTTGAGGTGGTAAATTAATATATTGTAGACCCTGGGAGAGAGCTATTAGACATACTAACAGGGGGAGGCGCTCGCGCAAGAAGCCTCAGCAGGAACACTGCCGTTTCCCTGCTGCTTCAGTTCTGCAGCAGCTTCCTGGTTGTGCGAGCGCCACGCGAACGCCCCACCCCTTCCTACCGCAGTGCAACCTGGGAATTGCAGGCTAGCGCTGAGGCAGGAAGCGCGACCGGCCCGGCTCCCGACACACCGCACGCCAGGTAGGTGCTTGCAGGCTCCATGAGCATTGGGCGACCGTGCACCATTTTCGGCTTTAAGCCAAAAATGAAAAGTTGCGTGCGCGGTCCGCATCAGGCCCTTGAGATCGCGTAAATGGGAGT
Organism: Ctenosaura bakeri; assembly: GCA_948474755.1. Lineage (NCBI taxonomy): Eukaryota > Metazoa > Chordata > Lepidosauria > Squamata > Iguanidae > Ctenosaura > Ctenosaura bakeri. The sequence continues at coordinate 424,018 of CAOLHI010000607.1, read as the reverse complement.
GCATCATGCAGACTGCTCCTCCCATTTACGCGATGCTCAAGGGGCCCTCTTGCTTTAGAAACACCATGCGAAAGATGTTTATTGAGAACAAGCAATACAGTATAGGAATAAGGTCTGTAAATGAAGTCTTTAGCTCCAACCCAATACCTCAGAGACTTAAAATTTAGCCTCTTCACTACTTATCAGTGTATGTTGCATTTAGAAACCTGGAGCTTTGAGGGATAAGAATGTAGACTTCATTGTTCTATAATTCCCTCCATGTCCAAGGTCACAGGTCATCTGTTCCAGCCTTCCTCGACACAGAATAAGAAATGCAGGGGTAGACAATCCATACTTAATCCAGAACCTTTCAGGAAATCTGATCTGGTTCAGGAAAGGGACTGCTGATTAAATTTTGCCAAGAAAAGTCCATGATAGGTTTGACTTGAAGGCACATAACAACAATGTGTAGTAGCCAGCCTATGATAACTCAGTAGCAGAGCATCTGTTAAGTCTCTGGAACCTGCTGCTTGAAAGGTAATGGAGGAGAAGGAACCTGGCCAGAGACTCTGGAGAGTGATAGCCAGCCATGCTAAACAACACTGGGATAAATAGATCAATCGTCTGATTGTAAAACCAAATATGAGTTGTGACTATGGCTGAGTGAAAGGAACTCTAGAAAGAAAGGAAGAAAGAAAGAAAGAAAGAAAGAAGGAAAGAAGGAAAGAAAGAAAGAAAGAAAGAAAGAAAGAAAGAAAGAAAGAAAGAAAGAAAGAAAATGGCAGAATGCAGATCTGTCTCAAGCTGAATACTTTCCTTGCAACTGAAAGGTTGTTTTGTCTAGGCACACTTTGAATGGGACAAGCCCTTGGATTACCAACAAGGATTTAAAAAGTGATCCCTCATTCTGGCATCATTACCTTCACAACAGGGGGTTGGTTTTTGTTGGCCTCAATCCTTTCTGGATTTTAGACTATATTTTGCTTTTAATAATACTTTCTGGGCTACTAAGGGTTAAGGGGTTAAAATTAATCTGATAAATGAAGCAATTTACCATGCTAACAATGATGACTTCGGCTATAAAGATTTCTGTAAACTCACCCACGCACTCACAGATACACAGACACACAAATGCCAGTGCTGCCTCCTCCAAGAATTAAAAGTGGCTTCGTATTTCTTCTCCTCACATCTCTGCATAAGAAGCAGCATGGATGTCTCTGATATTTTGTGTTTGTTGTTGCTGTGCACCTTCAAGTCATTTCTGACTTATGGTGACCCTAAGGCAAACCTATCACAGGAGTTTCTTGACAAGATTTGTTGAGAGGGAACTTGCCTTTGCCTTCCTCTAAAGCTAAGGCAGTAAGACTTGCCTAAAGTTACCCTGTGGGTTTCCATAACAGGGTGGGGGTTCAAACTCCGGTCTCTCAGTGCCCGTGGTCTAACACTCAAACCACTACATGGTGCTGGTACCTCAGTACAAAGATTATCTTTTCAGATTCCAGTTTCTGCTGGCCATTTGGGCTGGGGGATTGTGGAAGCTGTCGTCCACCGCCCAACTTCCAAACACTGACTCAATCTGTGCTGTTTCAGGGTCTCTGTTTCTTTCCCACATGCACATGTTCGCCAGAGCACAGCCTCATAAAGACATTTTGATTTCATAATAATATAATATATTGTTGGTCATGCTATATGCATGCATACACACAGGGAGTATTATATTTACTAATTTTGGTCCCCTCCACTTTTTTGGCTTTACTAAACTCATAATTAAATCTATGCTTTCTCTGCTTAAAAAGTAGTTTTGTATGTTTTTGTTCTTTAATAATCTTTGTCCCTTTGTTGCCAGGCCACGCCCTTCTGAGCACTCTTTGATGCTGCTCAGCTGCATGTGTCCCAGTTTTCACCAGTGAAATGTTTCATCAATAAAGCAAGGTCTGCATTACTACTTATAATTGTTTACTTTAACTGATTGTTTCAAATCATTTTATTCATTGATATATATGGATTTTATTTGTATTTAATTTTATATCAATTGTAGAGCTTTAGGCTGTAAGGAAACTAATCTATTTTAGAAATGGGTAGACAAAGGCCCTTTCTGCACCCTACCTTAGGTGTCCTGTGGGGGTTCCTGGCAGTGGTTCTGCTGAGAGGGGAGCGTGACAGGAGTGCTCCTTTCCTCAGTAGCTGCCTCTGCAATTCAGGAAGCATGATGGCCTGCCTGAACGCAGCTGGGTACTTCTCTGGGCTGCGCTGGAGGAGGAAGCACAACCATTGTGCTTCTGGACCCTCTGTACACCAGGTAAGTGTGGGATGACAGGCAATCGTGGTGTCACCACAGTTCCTAGCCCAAGCTTGGGAGTATTAGATATCCTTTTGATATCAATAATTTGGCTTTCTTCCACCACCTCTCTTCACATGTTTGTGAGGCCACGGGACAAGCACAAAACTAGGCATGGCCATAATCGCTGGACATTCCATTCCCACCCAAGCAGGCCAGAAATAGCCAGATCACCACTTTAGGAGACCTCCCGGCAAACATGCTATTATGTATGCACGATGCTTACAAAGAACTCCCTGCTCCGAGCAGGCAACTTGGCAAGTGGAATCCTCAACTGTCAAGCACTCCACATTTGTATATTGGCTACCTCTTTGTCAATTCAGACTTAATTCAATCATGCTACATTCTGACCTTTCAGAGGCTTTGTCTCCGGGCCCAAACTCATTGTTTTTCCCCAAGTATGGAATAGCCTGTAGTCACATTTCTCCCTATAGAAATCCCTGATTCTGAGACCTTCCTCGGATCGCTCCCGACTTCCATCCCGCCTTGCTGCCGCTTTGTTTGGTGAGCTGTTCCCTCAGTCCCACATACTGAGACTTCATATCTCCGAACTCAATCTGCAGACTACCCTGGCTTCAGGACAGGTATAGTATTGCCCAAACCAACAATCTCTCTTGAAAATTTCCTCTATCCCACTCCAACCTTTCTTTCTACAGTTATCTGTGTGAATGTGCTGCATACACTGTTTGTCTGTATTTTAATAAAAATCACCATTATTCTTAAACTCCGGTTTGCTTCTTGGCTTGGCCTGACCACGTAGACATTGGGTAAAAGATTTCGCTGCATTGCCCTGCCTCTTGCATTGCTAGCTTGTGCTCTTTGACTAATTTCCCCAAACTTGTTTAATTGTGAGCGCATTCAGGTGTCCCTCATGGGACCCCCAGTAAACAGGATAACAGTGGGTCATTGATGGAAAAAAAACCCTTCAATGATTTACTCCTTGATTGTGCTTCCTGGGGACGGGACAAGGAAAGGACCGCAATGATATCGTGCATAACTGTTGTTGTGGTCCCGTCCTTCTCCCATTCCCATTGCAGGATGACAACGTCCTGCGGAAAGGGCCAAATAAACAAGCAGGGAGAACTTGGGAATGAAAGTCGAGCAAGGTAAAACAGGCAAGATATCAACTCCTCTGTTTGTTCTCCTGATGATTCCCTCATCATAGGTCTTTTTTCACATTTAACATTGTTAATTATTTTATCCTTTAGCCTCCAGAGTATTCACTATCAAAAAAGAGGAGACATTTATAACCAATTACACTAAAAGTACAATCATCTAACATCTATCATATCTAAGCAGGTTCACAAAAACTATTCTGCCTGCCAATTAATTTCAACCTTCATATTTCCTACAGTTCTCCTCTGCAGTCTCAGTGATGGTGGTAATAAATCCTTTGGATCACAATTATCAAATGACTTAATTGGCCTTCCCTTAACAAGGGTCAAAGAAAGTACAAGGATTCCAGAGGTTTGGCTTGATGAAGAGTGGACTACATTAGACGAATCTCCATTTTACCCATCAGTCTTAGTGGGAAGTAACAAGGCTAGGTTCAGTTTGCTGCTGTGAACATGTCTACACACACTGGCATTTGCAGGAACTGCAAGATATGGCACATCACAATCATGGAGGATATTTTGAAAATCTGCAACCCTCTTTAATTCTGTACCGGCTGTACCACAGCCTGGTATAAATTGTTACTTGGCTTGCCAGGTTCCCCAAGACGCAGAGAGACAACAGCCATGAAGCCCGAGAGATTAAGGATGGCATGTAAGGACAGAGCTTGGTGGGAAAGAAACAGAGCTCCCTGGTGCTATGTTGGAATATAGTCTCTAAATAGGTGAGGCTGGGAGATAAGACTGGCTTTTGGGTGATATCTCCAGGCTAATAGATGTGGTGGAGAGGCAAAGAGAGCAGAAAATCTTACTGAAATCAAGAACAGAAGAAAATACTCTGCCCCTTTGATTCTGGCCCCTTGCCTTGAAATTGTGTTCCTTTACTGGACATCTAAAAGGAGTTTACTTCAGGTTAAGCTTTGAATTGGGGCATCTCTGTTGTGGGAGGATGTGAGAGACAGTAATATTTCTCACTGACAGAATAATTAGAATTTGCAAGCAGAAGGTGAGCAACAACCAATCCTAGTACCCCCAGGGTCTAGGAGATAAATAAAGCCGGCTTAGTTTTCTTTTTATCACAATCACCTTTATTTATATCCCAACTTTTTTCCAGTCTGAGATTCAAGGTGAGTTACAAAGGTTAAAACAGATATGGCCTTAAAATTTATATCATACAAAAATTAAAAGTATAATTAAACTGGCTACAAAATTAAAAGAAGTTAAAAGTAAGACAATTAAAAAGAAAATAACAGTATAGCATATTCTGGAAGACTCTTTGCTCCCTGAGCAATCATCAGTGATGTAGACTTGAGTCAACTGACTTGGACTCAAGTCAGACTTAAGTCGCATCAGTGACTCAACTCGGAATCGAAACAGCAATAAATGATGCACTGACTCAACTTGGCTCGATACTTGTATATTTTTAGTGACTGACTTGCTGCCCTCAGTTTAGTAACATAACACATTCATCCAGAAACCTTATGACTTTGAACAACACTTCCATCTCTTTTTGCCTACTGGTCACATGACGATCTGTCTCAAGCCCAAAGTGTGGACTCATTGTTCAGAGAGAAACAGCAAATGGGTTAGGCAATGGGCTTGAGGTCTGCTCAGCAGCTTCTCTCTACTGCATATTGCAGGAACCTTCTCAATTTTTTCCTAAGAGCAGAAGGCAAAACTTGTCCCCAAAGCATAGGGCATGTTTCTCAGAGAAAAGCAAGTGTGTTAGGCAGTGGGCCTCAGGAGGAAGGATCCTTCCTTGTAAAGCTTTTGAAGTCTCAGTAATGGGGAGTAAAAAGGATCCTATTCCCTACTTCTGAAAATCCTCCAGCTTTGGAAATGGGAAGTAAGAAGGATCCTATTCCCCAGTTCTGAAACTGCAGAGTCTTTTATGCCCATTGGCACAAAAGTCTCCAGCTTTGGGAAGGGGGAGTAAGGATCCTATTCCCCAATTCTGAAGCTGCAGATGGCAAAATTGCAAATGTGGACAGCTGACTCTGCTAAAATTGTTAAAACTGACTTTATTCAACTCTGTCCAGAAATTCTGGGATACAAAGTTGGGGTACAAAGTTGGCTCCCAAACTTGACTTGAGACTTGACTTGAAAGCATCTTCAAGGGCTTGCTTGACTTGAGACTTGAAGGTAGAGACTTCAGACTTGACATGAGACTTGGAGTAAAAGACTTAATTAGATCACTGGCAGTCCTCCCTCCCTCCCTCCCTCCTTTTACTTATATTTTGCCTTTTTCCCAGTGAGGGACTCACAGCCGCTTACAAAAAAGGAGAAAATACAAAAGAACCCATATAGTTAAAAAAAATTCAGAATTAAGATTAAATCAGTATTAAAAAACAAGAGAATCAACACCAGTTAAAATCTTACTGTACAGATAGTCTAAGTGGGGTTAGGTACCATCTATAATAGATCTTAAAAAAATTCTCTTTTAAATTGTAATTCATAGTAAATTTTTGATTTATCTTCCACGCGAATTGCCATTGTTCAATCAATATTGGGTGTTCTAAATCTTGGGCCCATTTTATCATGTTAGTTTTCACAAATTCATCCTCTAACTCCAGATTTAATAATAATTTATATATCTTACTCAATAACTGTTTGGTTCCCGAATGTATTATCTTATCGAATTCTGTATCCTCCCACATAATTCCTTTAGATTTTGTATCTTCTTTATATCTTCCCAATAGTTGATTATGTAAGAGCCAATGTGAGGAGTAACCTTCTCCCATTAATTCTTCTCTTGTTTTAGGTCTGACCCTCATCCCTTCTTTTTTTAATATATCCTTGTACGTCAACCATTCTTTTATCCTTAATTTCTCAAATTTATAAAATGCTTCACGGGGGGAGGTCCAAGATGGTATTTTTAGATACATTTTTTCCCTAAATTTCAACCAAATTCGTAAAACCGCTTTCCTTACAAAATGTTCTGTAATTATTTTATTAACTTTATGTTTATCATAACAAATATAGGCGTGCCAACCGAAATGTAAGTTAAATCCTTCTAATTTCAATAATTTGTCATTCTCTAATAAAATCCATTCTTTGGCCCATATTAATGCTGAAGCTTCATGATATAATTTTAAGTCCGGAACTCCCCATCCTCCCTTCTCCTTAGAATCTTTTAGATATTTCCATTTAATTCTTGCTTTCCTTCCATTCCATATAAATCTACTTAAGTCCTGCTCCCAAATTTTAAAGGGTTTATCATTAAATATTATTGGAAGGTTTTGAAAAAGGAACAACATTTTTGGTAAAATGTTCATTTTCACTACCGAAATTCTCCCAAGTAATGATAATTGTAAATTTTTCCATTTCCTCAAATTTTCTTGCACTTCCCTCCAAATTTTCTTGTAATTATTTTCAAATAACTCTGAATTATTCTTTGTAATTTCTATACCTAAATGCCTCACCTTTTTCGCTATTTTAAATCCTGAAATTCTCATCAGTTCCAATTCTTGCTTTGGGATGATATTTTTTGTGACCATCAATGATTTATCTTTATTAATCTTTAACCCAGCAATATGACCATATTCTTTTAATGTATCTATTAAGGGTATGATGCTTCTCATCGGATCTTCCAAAATTATGGCCATATCATCGGCAAATGTTTGTAGTTTAAATTCATATCCTCTTATTTTAGTGCCGCGTATTTCCTTATTATTTCTAATCCTAATATTTAAGATTTCTAAACACATGATAAATAATAGAGGAGACAATGGGCAGCCCTGTCTCGTTCCCTTATTTATCTTAAATATATTTGATTTGTCCCCATTAACTATTAAACTAGCCCTTTGAACTCCATAAATAGCTTGTACCCACCCTTTGTACCTATCTCCAAACCCAATCTCTCCCATTACATTGAACATAAATTTCCATCTTAAATTATCAAACGCTTTTTCCGCGTCTAAAAAAACTAAAGCCAATTCCTTTTGATTACATTGGTGATAATATTCTACTATATCTACTATCGTCCTTATATTGTTTCTTAAGTATCTACCCGGGAGAAATCCATTTTGATCTGTATGTATCCAATTCACCAAAACTTTCTTTAATCTATTTGCCAAAATCGAAGTAAAAATTTTGTAATCAATATTTAACAACGAAATCGGTCTATAATTTTTTTTCTCTTGTTTATCCCTCCCCTCTTTTGGAATCAATATAATATTGGACTCTTCCCACGAATTTGGAATCTTCTGATTTTTGATGGAATTAATTACCTGAACTAAAATGGGTGCTAATAACTCTTGAAAAGTTTTATAATATATTCCTGTAAATCCGTCTGTGCCTGGAGCCTTCCCTTCCTTTAAATTCATAATAGCATTTTGCACTTCCTGCAAGGTTATCTCCTTATCTAATTCCTCCCTTTGTAACTCTGACAATCTAGCAATATCCATCTCTTGTAAGTACTTAATAATGCTATAATTCTGTTCTTGGGATTGACTACTTTCTTTAAATAATTCTTCAAAATAATTTACTAATATATTTTTAATCTTTTCTTGTTGTTGATGGACAATCTGTCCTTCCTTTATTTCTGTAATGATATTCTTATCTTTTTCTTTCTTCAATTTATATGCCAACCACCTACCTGGTTTATTTGCATATTCAAATTGTTTCTGTTTTAAATATTTCAATTTTTGTTCTAATTGTTCCATCATCGAAAGAGATAATTGTTTCCTCCACATTTTCGTTTCATTATAAATCTTCATATCCTTAGGGTTTATCTTTAATTGGTATTCCTTCTCCCGTAATTTATTTACAATATATGTTTCCTTTTCTTTTCTGCATCTATTTAACCAAGCCTGTTGACCTATAAAAAACCCTCTCATCACGGCTTTACTGGTATCCCAAACTACATGAATTGGTTGTTCTTGTCCAAGGTTAATTTCCCAAAAAGATTTTAACTCTGCTTTTGCCTTTATCACTATGTCATCCTTTTTTAACAAATTACCATTTAATCTCCAGTCTCTTCTAATTTCGCCAAATTGTAACATTAACAGAATTGGGCAATGATCTGATAAAGTTCTCGGAAGAGTTTCTAATTTCTTTATATTTTTTGTCATCTCCAGGGGTATAAAAAATCTATCCAACCTTGACCACGTCTTATGACAATCAGAATAATACGTAAAATATTCTTCTTTTCTATTTGTTTTATTATCTACCTCTTTTAAGGACAAATAATCTAATAAATCAAAAAATGATTTCGGTAATTTGCCCTGGTTCACTTTTTTCTTTGACCTATTCTCTCCTGATCTATCTGTTTGAGAATTCAGAACCCCATTCCAATCCCCCATCAGTATCACTTTATGATTCTCCAAATCCATTAATCTCTCTAATAAGTTTTGATAGAATTTACTCTTATTATCCAATGGTCCATATACTGCTACAACTACAAATTTTAGACCTGGCATCTTAACTTCTACCATTAGGAGGTGTCCCTTTTCATCACTATATATTAATTCAGATTCAAATTTATTACTTACATAAATTGTCACTCCTTTTTTCTTTTTATCAATTACAGATGAGAAGCTTTGTCCTAATTTGGGGTTTTGAATGTATTTTAAATCTTTATTTCTAATATGAGTTTCTTGGATAGCTATCACGTCAAGTTTCAATTTTTCTAAATAATGGAAAATACATTTCCTTTTATGTGGAGTATTCATACCACGGATATTCCAAGATAATATTTTTAAGTTCATTTTAAATCAAAGCTAGAACAAAACTTACCTTAACAACTATTCTTTTTCCTAATTAATTTCTTCTGAGCCTTCCTCCCCCAATCCAACCAATTCCAAATCTTGAATTGATGGTGTATCTTCCTCCCCTTCTTCTCCTGCTTCTGTTTCTACTCCTTCTTCCTCTTCCTCCTCTTCCTCCTCTTCCACCTGTCTCTTTTCTGATTCTTCTTCTTTCCTTATTCTCTCCAATTCTTTTTTCATCTGTTCTTTTCTTATCCTTTTCTTTAATCCTTGATCTCTTTGTATATTTTCTTTCCTGTTATCTTTCTCTTGATCTCGTAACGATTCCTCAATTCTCATAAATTCTTCTTTGTATTTTTTCCAAAATTCTTGTGCCTTGCGACTGTATTCAAAATCACTCTTTTCTGATTCCATGTAAAAGATATTCCCTCTGACTTCTCCCAGGTGTATCTTATTCCGGAATCTCTTAATCTTTGGGTTATAAAAATATAATCCCTTCTCTTCTTTAGTAGAACCGGATGAATATCCTTGAAAATTTTCACCTCCGAATCTTCTATTATTAGCTTCTTCGAATAATTATGTTGTAAGACTAAATCCTTCACCCTCTCTCTCAGAAAATATAACACGATGTCTCGTGGTACATTTCTACGCTTTGCCACTGCAGAATTTACTCGAAAAGCTCTATCGATTTCCAAGTCTAGTTGTTCCGGTTCCCAGTCTATAAATCTTGCTAAAGGTACAACCAATCTTTGATACAAATCTTCTTGAGCAATCTCAGGCAACCCTCTGATCTTTATTGATTTATTTCTAAATCTTATATCCATTTGCAAAGTTGAACGTTCCAATTGGTCTGTTCTGTCAACATTATTTGTTATCTGAGTCTCAAGCCTTGTGGTTCTTCCTTCCACCTGTACAATCTTCTCATTTGCTTGTCTTATTTCTGTACTTATATTGTCCAGTTTCGTATTAAATATCTCCAACTCTTTTTTGATATCTGTCTTTATTTCCGTCCTTATTTGTTTCATTTCCATCCTGACTTCTTTCATTTCATTTTTGAAGGCCGTCGTTAATTTCCGTAGTTCCACTATTAAATCTGTTCCACTACTTGAATTCGCGCCTTGAGTTTCTGTGGCTATTATGCTTGATCCCACAGTTGGGGTCTTGATTTCCACCGAAGCTCTCCTTTGTGGGAGTGATTGGATTTGGGTTTGGGCTTGGGCTGCTGCCTTCCTTTCCCCGCTGCCATCATCTTGCCCAATTCACTATTTCTTCTTTCCTCCTCTCTACCTAAATTAAATGTAGTTCTTCTAATTACTCTGGTTCTTCTGATTTAAATGGTTATTTCCTGTTTATCTGTTTACTTAATTAATTATGCTGTTTATTTTATTTGTTTTATTAATTCACTCTCACTCTTTTATTATTATTGTTGGGGTCTTTCTTTTTTTTTTTGTATATATCAATGTTACTTATCTGAATGTATATTTATATGTGCATATATATATATATATATATATATATACACATATATATATAAACTCAAAACTTGCCCTTTTAGTTTAATACTCTACTCCCACAATATCTCTACCTAATTTGTTCCCCAAACAATTTCAATAGAAAAAACAAAAATTCTTCTATAATCATATTTAAATTCACTGAGCCAGAATCAATCAAAGAATACCTCACAGAAACTTAACACAGAAATATTACAATCAATAGAGGATTACAAAACCAAACCCCTTTCTTCAATTTTTGAACTCTTTATGCCCAAAACCCAATTCTGTTTTTTATTGTTTCAACTACTCCAATAAACCCTCCTCCCTACTACCACTGCCCCCCAACCGCAATTTTTTTCCCCCAACAAGTGGAATAATGAATTGGTAATGAACAAAAAAAAACAGTCACCAAGGAGAGAAGAAAAAAAGAAAGAAAAAGAAAAAAAAAGATTGTATAAGGAAAAAGAGGAAAAATGATATAAGCAACCCCAAAACTCACATAAGATTGCACAGAGACTTATTGAACCTTTCTTCCCTTCCCCCATCTTCTTCTTCTTTTTTTAATTATCTTCTTCTATCTTTTATTATTATTTCCCACAGCTGTCTTCCTCTTCCTCCAACTTCTGCTGTCTTTTCCCCTTCCCTCTGTCCTCTCTCTCTTCTCTGTCACTCAGTTTCTGTCACTCGTCACTCCCTCTGCCCCCTCCTCTCCGTCGCTCCACCTCCTCTCTTTTCTCTGTCAATCTTCCGTTTGTCCAACCTCTCTTCTCCGTCGCTCCTCGCTCTCTCTCTTCCCTGTCACTCCATCCACTCTCTCTGAGCTCCGTCAGTTCGTCTGCCCTCTCTCTTCTGTCGCCTCACCCACTCTGTCTCCTCCGTCACTCCGTCCACGTCTCTGTTGCTCGTCACTCCATTCACTCTTCCTTCCCCATCACTCTCCGTTCCTTCCGTCAGTCCGTCACTCCCCTCCGTTAGTCTGTCACTTCATTCACTCTCTCTGCTCCGCTCTGCACAGTTCTGCCTTCTCTTCCACCCCCTCCGCTCTCTCTTCCTAGCATTCCATCATCCCGTCCACTCTCTCTTCCAACCTTCAGCACAGCTTCCCAATTCGCCAGCGAGGGGGGGGCGGAGGAATCAAAGGAGACAAACCACTGAAGTTTTACTGAAGACAAACCGCTGGTATTTACTGAAGATGCTACCAGCACTGCGGGCACCACAAACGCTAGACAAAATGGCAATCTTTCACAAGCACCAGCTCCAGTCTAGTGCTCGCTCCAAAAAACAAACAAACAAACAAAAAAAATCTTACCAAATAGGACACAAAAGGGTTCAAAAAAGTCTCAAAAAGGCTCAAAAAAAGACTCAAAAAGAAAAATTTTAAGAGCACTACTCTCCCAACTCCTAAGTCCACCACACACAGTGGCTATAGAAATTACAGTCTTATAATCCTTTATAGCTGTTAAAAGCGCTGCCGCTCTGGGGGAGGGGGCAATCCGATCGCTTCTTCACTTCTTCCCCCTTCTTCGTCTCACTGCCCCATCCCGGGCGTCACAGCGCCAAGAAAATACTGCTCTCCTTCAGGTAAGAAGTTACTTCTTCTTAACTCCAGTAAAAGTCCGTTAGGGAACTTACCAATGGTTCTTACTGCTATTTAAATGTAATGCCGCTTCCTATAAACCGGTGGTGAGACAGCTAGCCTGTCCAGGCTCTCCAACGTGGTAATGGCGGCTCCGCAGTCCTTCCACCCGACCGTGCCTGAATATTTCTTCTTCTTACTTCGCACTAAGGGTGGCAATGGACCCCCAACAAGCCTCCTCCGTGATCCCCTTCCTCCAGGGATCAAATTCCTCCAATCAGATTTTAATTTCCAAGGAATTTCCCGACCACATCGGAATGGAATTCCACAGCCTCGTGGATTCCTACCTTTCACTGTCTCTCCTCCACCGGAAGTCTAAATGAGTATCTAAAATGAGTAAAAAAAAGGAAGCATCCACATGTTGGAAATGCCAAGAAATAGGTTCCTTTTACCATATGTGGTGGAGATGTAGTGAAGCAAATAAATTTTGGATACAAATTCATAGCCAAATAGAGAAAATATTTAATATAAAATTTGCATTCTTACCTGAAGTTTATTTGTTAAATATTTTGACAGGATTAGAAATAATATTGAAGAAAGAAGCCCTGAGGATTTTGTGCTATTTAATATATGCAGCAAGGATGGTGTATGCAAAGTTTTGGAAATCCAAAGAAACACCAAAATTAGAAGATTGGATGTGTAAAGTGTATGAATTAGCAGAGTTAGACAAACTTACCTTAAGGTTGCAAGATAAGACAAATGGTAAAGCCTTCTTGGAATGGGAAAGATTAAAACCTTTGTGGGAAAAAGAATGGGGTGAAGCTGCTTTGATAGGGTTGTTTAGTTAGTTATTTTTAATAAGAGTGAGATAGTTAGGAAGTTTGTTGATTAAGGTTAGGTACTTAATAAGATGGTTAAGGGAAAAGAGTAAATAGGTTTAAATAGGAAAATTAAGTAGAGTGATTTCAGGATGGAGTGGCTGAAGTATGAATAAGTTAATTAACAACGGAATTAGTTAAATTATATTAGTATGACACTAATCTTTTTTAGTGTTATATAATTCGTGAGTAGGTGTAAGGAATTGTTTTATAGGTTTGATATAGAATAGCAAGGTGGAAGCGGGGATACCAGTAAAAGGATTAATTGTATAAGAAGGTTTTTTAGGGATATGAGAAGAATTCGTGTTTATTTTCCAATGGTTCGGGGGTACAAGTCAAGTATGTTTATGTTTATGTCTATGTTGAGAGAGAGTGAAGATAAGAGCAAGAAATTAGAAGAATTGTTTAGGAATGTATGGCCGGTATGGTTTGTATGTAGGTAGGTAAATTTTTTTGTGTATGTGTGTGTTATGTGGGGTGGTATGTTTTGGTTTGTAAGGGATGTTTTTATTGTGTTTTTGTATTTTTTTGTTGTATATTTAATAATGTATATTTTAATAATAATAAAAATTAAATTTAAAATCTTACTGTACAGCACCATAAAAGCCCTTTCCTCATTAAAATCAGTTTCCAAAGGCCTGCTAGACAAGAAAGGTCAAAACCAACTGTTAAAAACAAAACAAAGAAGGAGCCATCCTAACTTTTCTAGATAGGGAGTTCCAAAGTTCCAGTACAGCCTGTGGAGCAGCCACAGAGAAGGCCTTTTCCCACATTCCCATCAACGATGCTTGAGAAGGCAATGGGAGAAGTGCTCCCATGCAGATCTTAAGGCTTAGGCAGGCTCATGAGGTGAAGATATGGTGCTTAAAACAGCCTGGGTCATAACCAGCACTTTGAATTGTCACCAGAAACAGACCTGCAGCTAGCATCAAAGGCCTTAAAAAAAAGTCTTCACCTGTCTACAAAAGGATACAGGGAGCATGCCAGTGTAAGTTCTCTAAGCAGGAAGCAACCACAAAGGAGGTTCTCTCCCATGTTCTCACCAGATGTAACTGTAAAGGAGATTGTACAAAGGAATGGGCCTCCACAGAACATCTCAAGATAAGGGCAGGCTCATATGGGAGAGTATGGTCAACCACTGAAACATGAGTTTAAGGGCTTGGGGTTGAATCCACCAACAATACATCCAAGCCATGGACTTGTAGAGGTACTGTAAGCCCACCCAGCACTGGCTGAATCCCTCTTGCTTTTTACTGGCCAGGAGCATCTCTGTCATGTCTGGTTTAAGTTTCAAATTGTTCTAAGTGAGATCATTACTGATGACAGGCAGTGGCTTAGAACTGAGACAACTCCCTTGGAAAAATATATGAAGCAGCTTTACTTAGATAGACTAAAGACATCTCATGGTGAGAGGTTCTGCAACATATGCTCCTCAGACATGGAAGAAAGAGAAAATTTCAGACTGCAAAATGGAGGATGTACAAACTCAGACTAACTGAAGATGGATGCAGAAAGAGAGAGGGTGTGGCTAATCCCAACAAACAGGATTTCTAAACTCTTAGATAGGCATGCAGACTAGCTGCTACTATGTATAGGCATGTTAATACTTTTTAAAATTATTGTTATTAAAATAATAAAGACAGAACATTAAATGGAAGACAAAAACAAAACAATGCAATAACAATACAATACAATACAATACAGTAACAACTATACTAACAAACCTATTACAATGTGAAGATGACCCTAATAATAATATGACTCTCCACTAATACAAACACACATTAAACTATCAACTAAAATAAACGCCTAACTAAAATTAGTTCCCACCCGAGAAGCATGCAGCTAATGATTATATAATGACACTGCTATTCAATCTAAACTAAAATAATATACCATTTTAAAAATAGCTGTTTAAACTAAATGACAATGAGTAATTAAAAATATCTAAAATCCATTTAACAATTCTATATTATTCTTACCAAAAGAAAACAAAACTTACAGTTATACTAACTAGTATTCCATTTGTGTACTTTACTTTATTAAAACATATATATCTTACTAATTATAACAATTCAGTTTCTTACTATTATATTTCATTCTCAATAAACAGCATATGACAAATAAACTAATATTTATGATTATCTCTAATGCAATATCAAACCAAATACTATTTAATTTAGTAAAGAAAAGGATCACCTTGAATATCTCAAACTTCTTAAATATCTTATTTTAATCTTACTTTAACATAATTCTCATCTGAAGTCATAGATCTTAACCAATATCATTTTTTTCTCACCATTAAATTACCTTCAAATTTCATAGTAAAAAAAACAACCAAAAGTCAGAAAACCATTTTATTTATCCTCGTATATACTATTATTATTAATCTTTCAGATTTCCTTTCAGTATTGCTGAAGTCTGATCTAAAAAACTTAAAAAGTCATTTTGCAGCCAAACCAAGATTAAACAATACTTAGGATTTTAATAGTTACAAATCCTAACTTGTGCATTCCTCAAGTAATTCAACCCATTCACCACCACATCTCTATCCTCAATTTAATTTGGTCTTTCTTCCATGAAACATTCTCTACCCAAATAGAAACATCTTTCAGTTTCTTGATAAAGCCATCATAAGTTTTCTTGGGAATTATCTTCATTTCAATCAGCTTTTGGTGTTGTGTCTTGAGAGTTGGGGATGATGGAACCTCTTTCTTCCTTTCCCCAGGCTCAGAGAATCTGATACAATCATCTCCTGCAAGATCTGATCAGGAATGATATCATTTGGCTTCCACTTTACATCCAAATCCAACTCAGAAACAGTCTCTTGTAACACATCCCTATATCCTTGTTCTTGGCTATCATGCATAGTATCACTCCCATCATCCTCTTTTCATGAAGACAATTTTACTGTAATATGATCCAGTTTTTGATCCAGGGATGATGAGAACTGTCAGAATTCTACCCAGAACTTTGAGAAATAGTCTGGAATTTCATCTGGATGATCTAAAGTATTTTTAATTTGGGTGTAAGGATCCATTGTTAAAATCTTCTTAAACTGTATTCCAAGTCTGGGAATAACGCCAAGTGTTCTTATAGGCATGCTAATACTAATACCTCTAAAGTCTACAAGGGACTGATAAAGCCAAAAACTGGCCAGCAGACGTGCGTTGTGGCCTGCCAGGAGCTTAAAATTGTGTTCTGCTTTAGCAAAGCTTTTGATTGCTCCCTTAACAACAGATTTTCCTGCCCCACTCCTCACACTCCAGCCTGAGAGAACAACAGCTCGAATGTGGGGGCATTTCAAAGCAATTTGCAAAGAAATATAAAAAGAAACTTTACAAGAATCTACTGACTGGGGCCAAACTCTTGGGGTATCTTAATTTTTTTTGGATTGTGGTTGATAATGTCCAACTAGGGAAGAGATTTCAGGGTCCATGCAGGGAAAGCTCAGCTGTGTGGCCATAGTTTCAGGAGTGCCAGGAATCAAAAAAATTACAGCAAAACTTAGAAGCCGTTTATTGTTTACATAACTCACATTAATACTGAATTTAAACCATCTTTGCACCAAGCTTTATTTTGGAAAAATAGTTACTGGAAGTTAAGTTACATATATACAACATGTCACTGTTTGAAAGACAATTTCCAACTATGCTGATTGACAGGGATTAAATTTCTTAATTCAACATTTAGGATTGGGAAGGACAGAGGGAGCAACATTTCACAACTATGATACATATCTAGGTTGAAAGAAGATTATTTTATATACTGTAATGATGATGATGATTGCCATTACTAAATATTAAAAAATAGAAATAAAAAAATCACAGCAACATCTGGACTACTAGATATGTAGTATGCCAAGAAATTATAGCAGAATTAAAGAATAAGTCATCATTGCTATCAGCTATGTTAATTGACTGATTACATGATTCACTAATATGCTTTTTTTAAAAAAATCCTTTTTACACTATATTTCTAGAATCCTTAAAGTAATGGTTGGTAGGCTTTTCTGATGGGTGAGTTATTTTTCTAAAGCTTATTCACCAGTATTGATCTTTCCCTGTAATAAATAGTCATATTGCATTATTTTGGGATATATTTTTGTTTGGCATGGGAAAATAATGAGATTTAAAAATGAACCTTAGAACAGAATCAACCAGCGTCTTTAATAGAAAGAGTTTTCTTGAGACTAAAATCAGTGCAAAATGGATTTCATAGGAACAGGAAGTTTTAAAACCACAGGATTAATGGTTGCTAAAAGGCTGATGTCCCATTATGTACAATTAAAGGAATCCTCTGGCAACCCTATGCATGCACTCTCCTAGATATGAACTGCATGGGATTGTGGAAGAGGCAACATTCTTTTTAATATAAAGTAGTGCACTCCTTCTTACTGGTAACACAAATACAATATGACAG
Organism: Ctenosaura bakeri; assembly: GCA_948474755.1. Lineage (NCBI taxonomy): Eukaryota > Metazoa > Chordata > Lepidosauria > Squamata > Iguanidae > Ctenosaura > Ctenosaura bakeri. The sequence goes on along the minus strand of CAOLHI010000607.1, from coordinate 406,512 downwards.
CAGATGCTGGAGATGTTCCTTCCTATTACATTTTTTTGAAAATAATTGTGTCAGTTCATTAATTCACTAAGCCCCTCTAAGAAACATACATATGTGAGAATAAAAGGTAACCCTCTCCTTGCTAGATCAAGATAGATCAAGATAGTCCTGCAATACATGCATTGCTGCTGCCTCCTTTTTCTTCAATGTTGTTTCACACTGCATTTTGCAGGATCTAAGGCAGTTGCTACCTTCCATAAATCAGAATTGAGCATCTCTGTCCCATCCTAAAGCGCACCTGATGGCACCTGAGTAAGTAAACACAACGGTGGGAATTCATTGAGAGATGGAGGTGGCAGCAAATGGAAGTACGGGAAGGAAGCCCTGACACACCAAGGATGCAGGACAAGAAGTAATGATGGGTGAGCAGGTAGATGTCAAATGAGGCCCATGAACAACACCATGCCAAGGGCCCACTAAAATCTGGTCCTTCCCCAAAATAATTGCTTCTATGCTAGAGGATTTTATCATGAGACACTGCCATTCCACAATTAACTGGAATTATAGCTGTGGTTTCACATAGCACTTAGTAAGCACTATTTCCCTAAGGTACTGGGATAATAAGACTTGTATTCTTCATGTTGTGGGATATTTTTCAACCCCAATGAGAATTCCAGTGTTTTGTGGAGTATAAAAATGCTCCTGAATAAAGGAGTGTTTGTGTGTGTGTGGAAGCAAATGTATTTCACCTGAAACCCTGATCTAGGGAAAAGAAAGAGATGGAGTAAAAGTGAGATAAGATAAACGTTTCAAAGCTCATTGCATTCACATATATCTCCAGTGGAATCTATATTACTGAATTTCATTGTGGTCCTAGATGGTTTTCTGTTTACAGAAAAAAAAAAATCCCCAAACTTGTAGCTTACCGCACCTGTTGGCAGGTAGCTGAAATGTAGGTGTATTGTTTACTATTATGCAGGTAACAATGTCCTAGAGGTCTTCATTTTAGGTTTAGGTTTACATCTGTGTACATTCTGCAAGACAAGAGTATGTCTGGGATACCAAAAATCCCATTGCGGGGCATGTTGTAAAATCTGTGGTCCAGTTCCTATAGCAAAGGCAAAATATAAACAAAAAAGCAATCGTTCCTCAAATAATGGAGAAGAGACCAAATTTGTAAGATATGAAGGTCCTGTATCTAGTTGTAGTAATCAGGCCTAGCTGGGCTGAAATTCTGTTGGTCAGCAGAAAGTTCAGAACAGACGCATTCTTGGATAAGCCCTTTGACTGACCCTGATCACCTTTGCCTTCTTTGGATTAACCTTCAATCCAGTCACCATCATACAATCTGTTAATGAAGATAGGCATTGGTTTGGAAACAAAACAATTTCTTTAGATTTTGACTGAAAGGAGAAAGAGTTGGATGTCATGAGTATACATGTGGCACCTGACACCCAAACTGTGGACCATCTCTTCCAATGATTTCATGTATATGTTGTGTTGTTGTGTGTGTTCAAGTCATTTCTGACTTATGGTGACCCTAAGGTGAACTGATCATGGGGTTTTCTTGGCAAGATTTATTCAGAGGAGGTTTGCCTTTGCCTGAAATTGAGAGAGTGTGACTTGCCCAAGGTCACTTACTGGGTATCCGTGGTTGAGTGGGGTTTTGAATCCTGATTTCCAGAGTTGTAGTCCAATGCTCAGACCACTATACCATGCTGGCTCTCATATATAGACCACAGGATAATGACAAAGACATCAAACAAGAACCTCCCGGTATCATATTTTGGATTCACCTCCACAGGAAGGAGCAAGGTCACTGTAAACAGTGCCCCCAAATCTGATCCCAGCAAGGCAACCCAGAAGGATGCTATGGTTAATGGTACAGAAATTCACCAAGAATGGTACTGAAATCTACAAGAACACAATTGCCAGGAATACCTAGCCTTGTCCAGCATAGCTCATGGCAACCAAGGCTATCTCCATCATATAACCAGTCTGAGATTTTTGGTGTGACAATGTTGTACAAGCACAGCATAGGTAGTTACATCTTCGTGCTGATCCTGTAAGTCTTGGCACCATCTGGGAACAGGAGTTAAAACTAGACAGGAGGAAATATCTAGACACAAAATAGATCCAAATAATGAAGACCTGCAAAGGCAGGTACTGTATTGAGAGGTGCTGAATTACCAAGCTAAAGCAAAGGAAGATTTAAGCCTCCTGTGAGTGAAGCGGTATATTCCTACTATTTGTCACTCTGTCTTTACCTTAACTTCTGCTGACAACTGGCAGTAAGACAATTACAGAGATGTTGCTTCTGCCGACATAAACTATAAATATTCTACTGCATGAAGAAAAATTCACACTATCCCTCTGAGGTGAGCTGTTCAACTGTAATGTTGCACCAAGTTCTCAAAAGTCAGAAAGTATCATAATTAAAGCTGAGGTGACTTAGCCTTTATGTCTATCATCATATGCATCCCTTAAAACAAATGATTAATTATATCATCACAGCCCCTCACCCATAATACATTTTTCTATAACTGCACTTGGAAGTACTTTGGAAGGGTCTGGTGATATTTCTTCAGTTTCATAAACATATGCAGTTCAGATAGCAGCCCCCATTATTATTATCTAAATAACCATGAATGAAAAAAGATTTTGGGGTAAATTCCCGAGTTTCTCAAAGTAATCTAATAAAAGTGATCTAATAAAATAATCCACAAAAATACAACAAGATATAAACCTAAATCCAATTGTTGGTCCCAATTAAACTAGAATCAATGAAAGCTTGATAAGTCACCACATAAGTGAGTTCCATTGATTCAGTGGCTCTCTTCTGGTTGGAATTAGGATTTAGTTTTTATATTATGCTTCAGACTGCTGTACTCTGTTCATTCCATATGCTTCATATATCAGCAATTCATACAGCTACCCTGTGTGGCTGGTAAGTATTACAATCCTTATATTGCCCCAAAGACTACTGGTACATCTGGTTTAGCACAACAACGGTAAATGCCACTGCTGTTGTTGCTGCTGCTGACAATAGGATATTGATATTATCTTGGATATTACTATTATTTGAAACCTATGAAATAATTTGAGATGATAATATCCCACCTTTCCTCCAAGGCAGCTTATAAATTAAAATAACAATACAGTTACAAACGGAACAAGATCAGTATTAAAATGGAATTAAACTCTCAACAACATTCAAATTCCCTTTCCAGATTGTAAAAACCCTGTTTGATGTACGCTCAGCTATATTTTTGCCATGCTGTGTGTCAATGTAGTTCTAATTTCATTTACAGTATATTTAGGAACTGAATGGTGAATCAAAATTACTTTCTTGAGTTTCTGCATACTGTATTTTCTCATGAATTCCTATTGTTGTTTCTCCTGCTCCAGTTCCATTCCTAACCAAGGCCAAAACTAACCAACCAAAATATGTTTAATGTAATCTACTTTTAAGCCACTATAGGTTTTTTGCCACCTCTTTTTGCACTCATCCCTTCAGACTATGGAGTCAGAACAGAAGAGAAGGGGAAAGGAGAAAGAATATACAAAAACTGACATTTGAGTTTGAACGTCATGAACTTGGGGACCTCTACTGGACCAAATGTACTGTAACCAACTCAGATTTTACACTGACTAATTCAGCTGCAGGCAAGAAGTCATAGTTTGCATTACCAACAAAAAGCAAGAAATTTCTTGGAGGTATGGGCAACTGTAGTGAATATGGATCCTGGAGTGGGCAGGGTCCTGAAACCGACCCCACCCCCAGATGGGGGATGATGAGTCCCCTGAAATGATTTGGTAAACTGGAATGCCAAGACTTCTATGTTGTTGAGTGTGCTCTGGAATTAACAATTTAACAATTAGAAGTAACAATTTAACAATTAGAATTAACAATCAGAAGTATTCTAAATGATCAATCACTAAGAAATATTAATATAGCTATGGTTGTTGGACCCTCCCAGGACTAATAAAGGCTGCCTGCAATTTGTCCTAGGCACACTTATTTGGGAGTAAGCTACACTGAACCTGAGGGGTAGTTCTAAATAAACATTGTGCTTATAAAACTCTTCATATTTAAGGATGTTTCACTGATAATAGATGGAGAAAGTAATTTACCCTCTCCCTGCACGGAGTCAAAATTAATAACAACCTGTAAGGCAGTGCTGAACCCCCTCACCTGAAAAACAGTTCCAGGTAGTGAATTTTATGGAATGGCGGGGAGTTCAGGACACATGACACTTTTTGTGCACAGAATTTGCTACAGTAAGATAGCAACAACCACCAACTTAAATGTCGTTAAAAGGAGAAAAAAAATAATGAGAAGAAAGCTTTCAATGGCTGGTGGTCACAAGTGTCGGGTAGTTATTGGGGAACATAAGCAGGTAGATGGTGCTGCACTTTGGTCCAACCCAGCATGGCTCTCTTTATGTTTAATAGAAAGCTCTACCTATGAAACTGAGAACATTTCCATGCTACACTGCTATAGTGCTATTATTCCACTTTCAATATCCTATGGAATCATGGGATTTGCAGTTTAAAGAGAGTCATTTAGAATTCTCAGCCAGCGAGCTCTTGGGCCTTAGTAAACTACAAACTCCAGAATTCCACAGGATGTTGAAAGTGGAATAATAGCACTATAACAGAGTAGGACGGAAATGGCCTGGTATCAGGGTTCACGTCTACAGGATTGAGATCTTCATAGTAACATAACCTGCTGCATGCATACATGAGTTCACTTAGAAGTAGAATAAGTGGACACAAGTGAGAATACGTCATAATACTTCAGTATTATTTAGAAGATTTCTTATTTTTTATTATTTTGCAGGGAGAGATAAGAAATACTAACTTGGAAAGATTCTCACCCCTATATATGACAGTGAAAATTCAGAAGTTGGAAGGTCCTTCTTTGCATTTGGTCACCCAATTTTGAAAATATTTGACCTTGCAGTTTTTGCATCTGGAAGTGAGTAAGCAGGTGGCTTATGCTGCAGTTCTGTGTGTACGTGTTCACAAGCAAGTTCCATAATATTCCCAGGTAAGTATGTATAGAATTCCAGCTTAGTTTCTTGTCAAACAATTTCCATTTCTTATTCAAGTTATAATATTTTCCCTTATTCTGAATTAGGAAATCTGACGACTTATTTCTTTAAAAAGTTCTGACTAAATTTTTAAAACTCACAAGTTTTATTTATATTCAGCTAACTGATTTTTCATAGTGCTCTCTGATATGTGCTCACATTCGTATTTCCAAGGAAGTAACTTGGGGTGGCAGCGTTCTTATCAGCCTATTGAGATATTTCCACTTCATGCTACCTGAATGTAAAATTTACAGTGACATATTTAATCTCTTGATGAATGTCTTGCCTTAAAACTAGCAAGGTTCTTACTGAGATCTTACTGCTCATGTTACTTTGCACTCTTCAGTTTGGATGCATTCCAGGCATTAAGATGTCACAGAATATCCTGCTCCGTGTGTTGACTACCCGAAATTGTATCTTTCTGTATACCAGAAGGGAGTGGTGTATATGAGTATTTCTGCTTCCTTTCATTTCAGAACATCTTGTATATCCTGATGAATACTGAACAACAATTCATGATCCATAACTTCTATGGACACAATCCATTCCTAACAAGGAGACACAGTATGCAGATGTCTTCCTCTGGATTTCAGCAAAGTCCAAACAAAGGGGTGTGGAACTTTTAAAATGTTGATTTCTTTAGTATGTCATGGGAGACATGCTACTAGTAGAGAGGGCTGAGGCCAGTGATGGATGGAACCAGATCCAAAAGCAAGGAAGTCCACTCCTTATTTCTATCTCTCTGGCCATTTCTGGACTAGACTGTTATAGTGCTATTATTCCACTTTCAAAATCCTACGGCACCTCGCTAAAAACCCCCAGGATTCCATAGGATATTGAAAGTGGAATAATAGCGCTGTAACAGTCTGGTGTGGAAATGGGCTCCCCACCTCTCCTTCTCCCTCTCCCTCTCCCTTTTTTCTCTCTCTCCCTTTTCTCCCCACTTAACAGACTGTCAGAGAAGACAAAGGCATGCAGTAGATCACCTTATATCAGATTGGGCCCAAGAGCTGCAAGTAGCATACTATGATACACTGGCTGGCTTCAGGTTCAGAGAACAGGCTTAGAATAGACTTTCCACCGACTTTTTCCTATTCCTGCTTCCTCCATCTGTAACTCTGGCTAACACCTCAGTCATTCAATGAAGTGAGCTATATAGTCTATGGACCTTATAGCACAGTAAACTTGTTACTCTAGTCTAGCTGCCGCAAAATTCTTTGTTATTTGAATGTTAACACAATCCCATTTCTTTTCAATGATGTCCCAAAAATGAACATTGTGGCACACCATTTCCTTGCTCTCATTAAAGACAGTTGTTCTTGCTAACTGAGCAGCTAGGAATAAGAATATGATGTTTAGGGTAGCTGTGTTGGCCATGCAGCAAAATACAACAAAATTCAAAATCCGTTAGCATTTATTGAGCCAACTCCAAAGCATAAGATATGTTGCACAAGCTGTCAAAGCTCCACTGGCTTCTTCATCAGGAAAATATGTTAAAAATCATATAGGAGAAAAATTGTGATGATGTTAGAATCAGCAGCCTGTGAGATGTCAGTTAAGATGGCATTGAGGGATTTCAATGCAGGCAGAGGCCTCTTATTGGTCATATGAAGACCAAGAACAGTAAAAGATAGGTAATACAATCTCAACTCCATTGAAAACAGAAGAGAAACTTCTATGTGAAACTAGCTACTCCTTTCTTAGTCAGAGAACACTGAATTTCTCAAGGACTCCCAGTACTGTTATATCTGGAAAAAATGTAGGTGCTGTATGGATAAAACTTGCCATATCATAGGCTGTTTCTGCACTATGCTGTTATAGTGTTATTATTGCACTTTCAACATCCTATGGAATCCTGGGGTTTAAAGTTTAAAGGAGGAGCATTTAGAATTCTCAGCCAGAGACCTCTTTGGCCTCAGTAAACAACAAACCCCAGAATTTCATTAGGTTGCTGAAAGTGGGATAATAGCAATATAACAGTGTAGTGCAGGAATGGCCATAGTCATCCAATTTCTTTGTTTTTTATAGCATCCCAAAGTTTATGTTTAGCTCCTCCAGAATGTCAAGAATTTTCCTGCCATTCTTAAATTTGGTTTAGCCTGAACTCTCATATTTTTGATATAGAAATTTTAAAAACAATATTGTGCATAATTTTGCAAAATCTACATTTTTTTGGCCAGCAATTCTAATATAATACATTTTAATTCGATTTTCATGAATAGAAAGATTTTATGTGTGCTTCCTCTATTCCCCCCCCCCATTTTTGAATGCACTTTTTAAACAGCACAATTCAGCTAAGTGTGAATTTCCAGGAATAACAGAGTTTCAGTTGAGCTATTATTTGATAGAGTGAATAGCAACAGCAGCAATAGCAGTTACATTTCTATACTGCTTATCATTGCTAAGCAGCTTACAATTGTAAACTAATTGTCCCCAACAAGCTGAGTACTCATTTTACCAACCTACAAAAGGATGGAAGGTTGAGTCAATTTGGAGCCCTGCAGGATTGAACTCACAATGTTGTAGCTGCAGTGCCGGCATTTAACCAGTGCGCCACCAGTTATGCAGAAGTTATGAAGTTATGCAGAAATATTTTCTCTAGAAATGATGTGTATAAGCTGCGCGTGAAATGATTTTTTATGTATTCTCATTTATATCCCAGCATTATTCTGTTGTTTCAGTTTCTTACTTTCTTCCAGATTCTATTGAATAAGATCCTTTTGCTTCAGTGTCTCACACAGAGATATGAAAATCACCATGAATCTGCCCTTTACATGTTCTGGATGAATATGTATCTTTTTCTGTCCCACAATCCATGCTGTAATTTTATTGCCTTCTTTTTTTCCCATTCATGAAATTGTACATGGATTGTTTTGTGTGCTTGCTACAGTAGGTCCCCTGTACCCACTGAGTCACTTTCTGTGGTTTCACTTAGCCATGGTCCAAAAAATATTACCCTTCTGCTCACCTGCAACACAAATAGTGTAGCACGTACTGAGAGAGATACGAGGCTGACTTCAGAGCCCTATCAGGTAAGTACTGAGGCAAGGAAAGGAGTAGCAGTGGAGAGTGAATGGTAAGAATGGCAAAATGTGGTGATGATGGTGGGGCTGTTTTTTTTCTGCCCTCCCTTCCCGTGAACATGTCTGTCCACCCAGTGCCTGCAGAATATGTGAGCAACTCTGGGGAACAACCCCAACTGTTGCCCCTGACCAGGCAGTGGCACCTCTGGCTCCCTGAGGGAAAAATGGGCAAGTGGCTGGAGAAAGAGGCAGTAATCTCTCACAAGCTGTGGCTCATGACTGTCATCGCATCTGGGGTGGATGAACATGCAGGAGTAGCCATGTCACTATGGAGGGGAGATGGTGGCAGCAGTTGTACTACTGAGTCCCCAGCTGCTGCCACTGCCACCTCCTCGTCTTCCTTGTCCACTGGCATGGCATTTTGCTGCTTCATCTGTGGTGGTGGTGGGATGAGCCAGGGCAAAGAGCTAAGGCTGCAAGTCAAGTCCCCCTGCAACAAGCAGCCCTTTTTCCCATCCCTGAAGAAGCAGGAGCCACAAACACTTCTGTTTGTGGACATCTTTAGGACCTCTAGGTGAGCAAAGGTGGGGGGACAGGGAGAAGATTTTGCCTATATTTTCACAGCCCAAAAATATAGTCAAAAATAGTGTTCATTATTATCCATGTTTTTCATTATCAACAGTAAGTCCGGGAACATATTCCTTGTGGATACTGGGGATCTAATGTAAAAAAAAGTTGGTAGAGATTCTAATAAGTAAGGTAGTCTATGATTTTTTATATATATCTTAAGAGGCATATTTTTCTCCTGTTTTTCTCCTCTATGATTGGGTTGGTATTCGGGGCAGGATTGCCAAGATGAAATGAGAACAAATTGCAGCCCAATGACATCTGCTACTAACAACAGAAGGACCTGTTGGACGAATTCATATGATAGACTAACCTGGGCCTTGAGCACAGTGATTCACTGAAGAGGACCTCTGTCCTCCTGTCTTGTTGGTTACATCAGACTGTAAGCAATACAGAGACTTCAGCTGGTCTTTGGTAGCTCACTGAAAAGAATTGTTGTCAATGGACTGCAACAGACAGGTAAATCTCCCACTGAATTCTGTGGATATATGTGTACATATATTGCTGCATGTATGTTTATGTGCATTGATATGTGCACGTGTGGGCACACACAAGCTTGTGAAGAGCAATATCTTTCTATAATATATAGTACATGTGTGCGCGCGAGGGATACTGGAAAGGAAAGGATGAAATAGGAAGGTGGGAAGGAAAGGGAGAGAAGGAAATCTCATGAAAGATGGTGGCTGACTGATCTTCTTCACCACAACACCTGCATGTTTTCCACATCAAGGTATGGAAGTTTTCAAAACACCATGACATTTTGGGACACACACACACATGTCAGTGGTAAAAGGAGGCACCTCTCCTCAAATTCAAATTCCCCTTGACAGGTGTCCCACACCAGAAACTCCATCCTTATTGGAAGTCCCACAGTGACTGGACTTCCTGCACTGACTGGAAGTCCCACTCCAGAGGGGATCATGTAACCCTTCTATGAACACATGAGACCCGTGTGGACCAGTAGGAAGAGGTTTTAAAACTCTACAAACCATGTGGGCAGTGTTTAATATGCAGTTCATTTAAATTCTTTTAATGTTTTAATTTAAATGGTTTACATTGATTTTACTTGTGCTCTGCCCTGGGATATAGGGTGGGAAATAAATATTTTAATAAATAGGTACATTTTCTGTTGCAAAACCCATCCTTTTTCTAACATTCTTGTGAATTTCTGCAAGCTCTACTTTTCTGGGGCTGGTTTTCAAAGCGGCAGACTGACTGGTAAGAATAGCAGTTTGGATCAGGTTCTCCCAGAGCCATTCTCTTTGTATTATGATGTCTGGTTTACAAGCTAGCCTGCCATTCACATTTCTAGAGATAGTATCCCCACATCCCCATCTTTTGGGGAGAGATACAATCACATATTGGATCAGACTACTGTATACTGGTATCTATATTCCAAATTCATCAGAAATGTTGTTTCAGAATTTGACCAGTAAAAATGGTCACAAGTGAACCCTGTTTCAGAAAAATGTGCCTTTTCTCTTACATTCCGAGGAACTGTAGTAGGCTGTTCCTCACTAAGAATGTACTTCAAACTAGCTGAGGGTAACAAGAGACTACCAGATTGCATCTCAAGGCCTTTCCTCCTCTGTAAGATGATTATTCAAGAATAAAAGGGGCATGGAAGACCTACAAGACTTGTATTTGTCAGGAGAGAATTAAAAAACTCCTAGGTATCATCTGTGCCCTTGGTCTTTCTCTTTTTCTCCCCAGAAAACCCTATAAAATCCATGGCGTCAGCACAAATCACAGACAGCTTGAAGGCACCTCCATTATTTTAACTAATATTTTAAATGTTCTTACATTCTGTGGTTAAGCCAGCCATTGGTTACTAACTATTCATTACCAATTAGTATTTCTGGTCATGCTAATTTGAAACTGAGAGAGATTTAACATGGTCAGTACTGATGTTGTTTAAGAAGATTGTTAGCACTCTGAACAGATGGCAGAGAAGGGAGGCATTAACTCTTCTTGGCTTGGACTGCATCCATGCACTATTTAGTCAAAAGAAGAATGATCCAGTTTCAACTGTGAGGCATAACGTCTTCTAGTGGCATTACCACTTATCATTAAGATGCTGTTAGCCAATAAAGTAGAATATAATTTTGATTGCTGTTACACTTTTAACCTGGAAGAAAAGGAACATCTCCAACAGTCCATGCACTTCTGTAACTCATTTTGCAGCCTACCATCTCATCCTGATCTCTCATTTCCCAGTAGAAATTCACCTCCGATGCTCCTTTTAGACCTCTTCCTTTCTTGTTGGAAGTGCCTCCAATGCTTATTTGTCTATGGAATATTGACAAGCAGTCTGACCATGCTGACTTCCAACTTGAGCCTGGGGAATGGGGCTGCAGGTAGATACTGATTTAAAGAGTAGTATTGCCAGAGCAGGTACACTGAATGAGTTGTTGAGAAGGAAGCCAATGTTTTGTAAACTCCACTGATTCAATATGTCTCACCAAGGTGGTACTGTAATTGGGTGTAGATTATGACTGCCAAGTTAGATACAGAATGGGATTCTTGAAATTTTAATTCTGAAAAGATCATAAAGTAGGACAAGTTACTGTAAAATGATATCAAGCCAGAGAAAGGTACCCATCCTCTTTCACTTTCCAAACCCCAACTTTCAGCCACAGCGATCCCTCCCAAAACAACTTTTGCCTCACCAGTAGAGAGTTAGGGAGCAGGAATGGGGGAGTGATCAGTTATATCTCTGTTGTTGGACAAAGGTGAGCAATAACCAAGGCCCTTTTTGAACCTTACCTTTTTTCAGTGCCATCATGTGGGGATTGCGTGAAAAGCCTCTTGTGGGAGGGAATCACGTCCCCTGCGCTTCCCTCTGCAGCAACTCTGTGCTGGACTGAAGGAAGCGCAATAGCTCTGCCCCTTCCTTCTGCAGCATAGCTGGGTACTTTCCCAGGCTGTGCTTGGGGAGCAAGCACAGCCATTGTGCTTCCTGAGGTTCCGCACACCAGGTAAGTGTGGGAGGGACACAAGAGGAATGTGCAATCATGGATCATTTTCGGCAAAGAGTCGAAAATGATATAATTCGCAATTGCCTCATGATTGCTATGGGAGTGCTGCACAATCAAAAGAACATCATACGGAACCGTCCTTACAATCCCGCGGTGTTCCCGTGACCATTTCGCATGTGAAATGGTGTGTGTGAAAAGGGCCCATGTTGTGAGGAGACAGCCATGGCTGGAAGTTGGTGTTTTGAAAGTAAAGATCAACAAATAACTTCATCCAGCTTCATGGGGTTTTACAGTAACTGGTCTTCTTGCATTATATATTCAGGATTAGTCACAGAAGCCCCTCTGATATCTGTGCTAGCAACCCTAGTTTAGTCCTAATACTATTTGGATGTGTCCTGACTTCTTCCTAATAAATGTATTTCTTTGTAAATTGACAACTATTAAAAATGCATACACTTTTTGGGCATAAATCCAATTGCTAGATCCTAACTAGAGGAGCCTGACTGACTCAGTAGAACTTACACAAACATTAACTTGCCAAGCTGTCATTCTTTCAGTTGGTTTTCTGTACTATGCTGTAGTCAGCAAGTGTCCAAGGATCCAGGTGATTAGAGTTCAAGAGCTGTCGGATAGTTAAGCCAGTCCAGGTCAGTCAAGGGTTATCCAGCAGGATGAAGGGACAAGCAAGAGGGTGGTTGCAGCCAGTCCGGAAGTTTCACAGCAAGTCAGTAGTCTAAATAAACAAAGGCAACAAGGAGTAAAACAATTGTAAATAATAGCCAGTCCAGCTTCAAAGAGTTCTGCCAGTAACCAAAATAGATGATTATAAATAAACAAAACTGCCAGTTAACTTCTGAGTTATTTATAGCCAGGTGTCTCAAAGCACCAGGTGCTTGATTAGTTATCATCTCTTACTTAAGAGCCTCTGAGACTCAAGTTATTCTTCCTTATCCCTCCTACACTTGGCAAATGGCTGTACTACATCTTTGACCTCCTGCTCGGGAGTAGCCCCCCCCCATCTCAGCCTGAGCATCTCTGACTCAAAGAGACTACCAGCATCAGGAGTTGTAAGTTCCCAGCATTCCTGGTACCCTGTCTGTGTGTCTGAATCTTCCAATTCAAGAGGGTGAGTTATGACATTTACTGTGATTTGCTAGCAGTTGGATTTAAAAACTTTGCAGCCACTCTTTCCTCAATAAGAAAGAAATATTTCTCACTCCTCAATGAAAGTCGTGCCAGATTCACAGACTTCTAAATTCTCACTTCTCTTTCACCTTCCCACCATCTTACTGGGTGCAATCTAAAGAAAATTTTTCAAAACTCACATTCATAGTTAACAGGTTATGCTATACCACATCTGTTACATCATCAGAAGAAAGTGTGCCACTTACTGGCTGACCCTGGAACTTCCTATGGATGAAGAAATTTGGAAACAATGCATGAATAGCAATAGAGTTACATTTCTCTACTGCTTATCAGTGCAAAGCACTCCCTAAGAAGTTTACAATGTTTTTACCTAATTGCTCCCAACAAGCTGGGTACTCACTTTACTGGCCTATGGAAGGATAGAAGGCTGAGCCAACCTGGAGTCCTGCAGGATTGACCTCACAATGTTGTGGTTGCAGTACTGGCATTTAACCATTTTTTGATAACTAATGCAAAACTTAGGCCCTTTTCACACACAGGTTTTTTTTTTTGCGCAAGGGCCCCTTGAGCGTCTCATAAATGGGAGCGTTGGTCCGTACGACGCACTCCCATTCATGCGACGCTCAGGAGCCTAAAGCGGGACGCGTGTGCATTTTCTTATTTTCGGCTCTAAGCCGAAAATACTGTGCGGTCGCGCAATGCTCGTGGGGCCCTCACGCACTTTCCTGCGTGCGGTGCGCCGAACAAGCCGGACCGGTCGCACTTCCTCCCCCAGCACAGCCTACAGCTCCCAGACTGCACTGTGGAAGGAAGAGGCGGGGCGCTAGTGCGATGGTCGCACTACCAGGAAGCGACCTGTGGGATGAAGGAGCGGGGAAGCGACAACGTTCCGGATGAGGCTTTTCGCGCGAGACACCCTTCCCAGTCATGCAAACGGGTAAGGTGCGAAAAGCCTCATAGAGCTAGCATGATGTAGTGGTATGAGCACTGGAGACCAGGGTTGATTCCTTACTTGGCCATGGAAACCTACTGAGAGACTTCATGCATGTCATATGCTCTCAGCCCCAGAAAACCCTGTGATAGGTTTGCCTTAGGGTCTCCATAAGTCAAAAACAACTTGAAGGCACAGAATAACAAATGTAAAAAATAGATGACTAAACTGAGACTGTCATGCTTTGGACACATCATGGAACACATGACTTGTTGGAAAAGACAATAATGCTTAGTAAAATTGAAAACAGTAGCAAATAGGAAGGCTGCATTAGAGGTAGATAGACTCAACTGAGGAAGCCACAGCAATGAGTCTGCAAAATCTGAGCAGGGCTGTTGATGATAGAGTTGAAGGTCTCTAATTCATAAGGCCACCATAAGTTGAAGTTGACGTGACAGCAGTTAACAACAACAAGGTAGTCACAATCCATTTTGCTCCTTTAAGTGGAAGGTGACATCAAGAAGACATGTACAACAATGTTTGGCTGAATGCTTTGTAACAGTAACAATAAAAATATGTTTTTCAAACTTGCTCTGTCTGACCTTTAGCTAACTTGACTCTTCTGGATGTCTATTATTTTAGTTAAATGCTTGGCTTCATAGTGTTAAGCTCTGAATTCATAAAGATGCCATTCATCCATCCCTGCTGAGGCGTGAACTCCTGTATTTTGAAATTTAAAAAGTAGCATTTATAGTCATCATAACTTTGTCTAACGAAGCAATTGCAACTTGAACTCAGCATATAATAGGAGAAACAATAGGAAATGGCAGTGCAAATAACAAGAAAACTGAAGAAAGGATACACAAAATCAGAATTAGAATATCTCACTCTTGTGAAATGCCACAAAGGAAAGTTGTACCATCTGGGAATATGAAGGCAGAGATAGCCCCCTTCTGCTGACTTTTCAAAATGGCTCTGTGGGGAAGAAGCTGCCAACTCAGTCTCTGATGTAGTTGTGGTCGATATGTCCCATTCTGGTTTTCTGAAACAGACTAATTCATACACGAGACAATTATTTAATAGCAATAGCATTTATTTCTATACCGCTTATCAACTGAGTGTTATCTAAGCGGTTTACAATGTGTTTTAGCTAATTGCCCCCAACAAGCTGGGTACTCATTTTACCGACCTGCGGAAGGATGGAAGGCTGAGTCAACCTTGGAGCCTGGCAGGATCGAACTTACAACC
Source organism: Ctenosaura bakeri (assembly GCA_948474755.1). Taxonomy (NCBI): domain Eukaryota; kingdom Metazoa; phylum Chordata; class Lepidosauria; order Squamata; family Iguanidae; genus Ctenosaura; species Ctenosaura bakeri. The sequence goes on along the minus strand of CAOLHI010000607.1, from coordinate 391,484 downwards.
TTGTGGTTGCAGTACTAGCATTTAACCACTGCGCTACCAGGGCTCCTTTAGACATTTCTAGTTTCAACAGGCCTTCCATTTAAGATAAGAACTGGACACTAATATGTTTACTCATACATCCAAAAGTCTATGTTATAGCATCTGCCACTCAAAATGGGTTACTAAATATGTAAAATTCATCAAAATATAAAAATAGAATTGAAAATGGAACTAAAATTGAAATCTAATCAAATAAACTACCAATGTGATATGAAAACATTAGGAACAGAAAGGAGTACCACTTTTTATAGGAAGAACTGAAACCAATTCTGGGAAAAATATCTCCAACTGATACAGCAGGAAGTAATTATTATTACAGTAACTCTCAGCCTTTTTTCTTACTTAGAATTCTGTAAAACCAGAGTTCATTCAACCATAAATAAACTTTTTCACCACAAAGAGAAAAGATCCTCTTATAGTAAAGATTATTTGGCTGGTTTTTATCTCTGCTTCATTATTTCTGGATATTTTTTAAAGTCTTCTTGTTTACTTTTACATAAACACTTCATACCTGTCTTTGCTTTCTGAGCTACAGAAGAATGGAGAGCACAGTGGGAGGGAGTCAAGGTTCTTCCGAGGTGCTTGTCATTGAAATTGCTGGTTTGACACATAAAACAATTAATTATGTATTCAGGGACATGTGCTTTGTGAGACTAACAAAGTGGATTTCACTTATATGGGCATTTCAAGCAATGCCCTACATGCATGATGTGAAAACAGAAAATGTCTGAACAAAACCTTGTGGTATTTTTTTTTAAAGTTATGTGTTTTGTAAAAGAAAGGAAAAAATAAAACTCAAGGTTTCAATCAGGCGTTATGTATGTATGTAATTACACATGGGAGGATGTCTTTAATCAGAGGCTTACAATTTGGTCCTGTTTACACCCTACCTTTTCATGGTGGCGTCCAGTGGGGAACCGGGCATTGACTTTGCTGGGAGGAGAGTGTGATGCGAGTGCTCCCTTTCACACTGGCTGGTTTCACGATGAAGGAAGCATGATGGCCCTGCCTCTTCTTTCTACAGTACAGCTGGATATCTTTCCAGGCTGTGGTGGGGCAGGACGTGCAGCCATTGTACTTCCTAGGTTTCTCATGACAGGTAAGTCCATGATGGCAGCATGATCATGGGTCATTGACAGGGAAAACTTGTGAATGATTTCCTTCATGATTGCACCACCTGGAGACAAGAGAGTGGTGTGGAAAGGGCCTTTGTGTTCAGTTAACTGCAACATTGTGAGAGTTATCATAAGCATAATAACAAAAAGAACCATGGACAAAGCAAGGGAACTCAGAGGCTTTTGTCCGTAACAATATGATTACTCCAGCTTTGTACCAAGTAGCTGTACCTCCTGTTCTAGCAAAGTGAACATATGCTTCAGATCACCTGATAAATTGGAGGGGAATATTTAAACAGCTTAGGTTTCATTACAAAAGAGAGAGGTGTTCTAGGTGCTTATGATCTGAATGTTGACTGTAGGAAAGACAATAGATGAAGGAGGGGATAGGGAAAGAAGGAAATAGGGATAAAAAGATAGATGAGAGGAAATCAAGTTAACAAAGGTCTGTAAGGATCAGATTACCAATGGTGTTACCAATAGTTAGTAGTGTGTATGTGAACATTAAGAAAGGCTTTTGTCTGTCAGATCTTTGGAGTTTTTGTGAAATAGAACCATTGTCCTTGGCTGTACACAACAGTGGGTGCAGCAACATAGCAATTTGCAGCTCCAAGTTGTTGTTGTTCTTGTTGTTGTTGTGTGCCTTCAAGTCATTTCTGACTTATGGTGACCTTAAAGTGAACCTATCACTGGGTTTTCTGGAGCTGAGAATGTGTGACATACCCAAGGTCACTCCAGTTACTACACCTAATTTTGTTGAACTGAGCAGCAACGCCGCACAAAAAGTAACTTTGCAATTCCCCTCCCTTGCTCATATGAGGGATAAAGAATGTTTTCCCAGACCCCTAATGCTTGGAGCAATTTTTGTTTTTCCTGAATTCAAATTGGAGGCACTCTTCTAATTGAAAAAAGGTTAAAAGAAAGTACATGTCACTCTCTTCAAGTGTTTACATGAGCTGTTCACCTTGTTTTGCTGGTTCTTCAATAGCTGGTTGGATCTTTCCCTCTTATGACAAGATCTTGTTTTCATCTTCAGGGTAATCTTTTGCTTTCCTGGAGTACTGTTACTCCTTGGAGTAACAGACCTCCTTGGAGATAGCATACAGATATCATTTTGATATCAATAATTTGACTCTCTCCTACCACCCCTCTTCACGTGTTTGTGAGGCCCCCGAACAAGCACAAACTAGGTGCGGCCACTAATTGCTGGACATTCCATTCTCTACCCAGGCAGGCCAGAAATAGCCAGATCCTTGCTTTAGGAGACCTTGCTGCAGACACCTTCATTATGTATGCACGCTGCTTACAAAGGACTCCCTGCCTTGAGCAGGCACCCTGGCAAGCTGAATACTCAACTGCCAAGTACTCTGTATTTGCATACAGGCTAACTCTTTGTCAATTCGGACTTAACTCAATCATGCTAAATTCTGACCTTTCCAAAGCTTTGTCCCGCTCCTAAATCACATTGTTCTCCCCAAATATGGCATAGTCTGCAGTCACATTTCTCCCTATAAAAACCCCTGATTCCAAGACCTTCCTCGAATCGCTCCTGACTTCCATCCTGCCTTGCTGCCGCTCCGCCTGGCAAGTCTTCCCCTCAGTTCCGGTAACTGAGCTTGCTCAACCCCGGATCGCTCTGGACTTCCATCCCGCCTTGCTACCGCTTTGACTGGTGAGGTCCCCTCAGCAACCCGCACCAAGCTTCTTCCCTGCGCCCCAACGAACTCTATCTTCATACCTCTCCAGGACTACGAGACAGGTGTCGTATCACCCATTTCCCTCCAAAAATCCCTATTTCCAATTCTTTAGTTAGCTGTGTGACTGTGTTGTCTTTAATATTTGTCTGTACTTAATAAAACATCGTTGTTGCTATTTTAAAACTGTCTGATTGCTTGACCTACCTGACCCCATAGATGCTGGGTTGCAAGATCCTGCCAAGTTACCCTGCCTCTCGCTAGCTTTAGTGAGTGCTCCAGCTAATTTTCCCCAAGGTTGTGTTGTTGTTGTTTGGTTATTTGGGCACCCCTCCCGGGACCCCCAGAGAACAGGGTAACACTACTATTTCACTTTATTATAAGAACTCCTTGCCCATGTTGCTCTGTACTCATAGCATATATAAACATATTTGTTATGTGCTTTGGAATAAGGTAAAGCAAACATGCAGTTTCAAAGGAATAGTTTTATACACTTAAAAAACCCAATTCTTTTAAAAAGAACCAGTTTAAAACAAAACAAACTGAATGAAATCCACCACCACAAAAAAAAAAAAAAAAAAAGCTAGAAATTTGGCAAATTTCTTCTGTAGCTCAGAAATTTGCCAAATTTGGCAAATATCTTAGTGTTATATTAAGATATTAGCAACACCAACAAGGGAACAGAAATAACTTATGAATTTCTTGCCTTTTTCATAGTGTGGGACTCAAGGTGACTTCTAAGATTTAAAACAAACACAGTTAAAAAGTTTGCATTGTACAAAAGTTAAAAATATAATTGAGCTATCAATAAAATTAATAGCAGTTAAATACAAACCATTAAAAAAAGAAAAATGAACAAAAACAACACAGCCCATGAGAGGCTCTTTCTCTTGAGCACCAGTTCTGAAAGGCCTGCCAGAACAGAAAAGTCTTTCCTTTCCTGCTAAAAAATAGCAAGGAGGGTTCTGGTCCATCCTCTCTGAGAAAGGAATTCCTGATCCTGGGAACAGCCCAAAGAAGATCCTCTTCCATGTGGTTATTGGATAGAGCTGTAAGAATGGAGGGACAGAAAGAAGGCCTCTCTGGAAGAACTCAGAACAGGGGTAGCCTCATACTGGAAGATATGGTCCTTCAAGTAAACTGGCCGTGATCCAAACAGGTCATAACCAGCACTTTAAACTGTATCTGGAAAGAGAACAGCAGCCACTAGACCTGTTGCAACAAGGGAGTTGTAAGCTGCTTGTAGCCAGCACCTGTTATCAATCTGACTACAATTCTTTGGACAAGCTGAAGTTTCTAAACATTCTTCAAAGGCAGTCCTTCATAGATTCCATTGTTACCCTGATTTCTGGGGGTCCTGTGAGGGACACTTAAGTGCGCTCCAAATTACAAAGTTGGGAATCAGTCAAAAGAGCACAAGCTAGCAATGCGAGAGGCAGGACAACATAGCGAGATCTTTTACCCAATGTCTATGGGATCAGGCCGAGTCAAGGAGCAAACAGAAGTAAATAATAATTGTTGTTTTTATTAAAATACAGCCAAACAAGTGTATGCAACACACTCACACAGAGAACTATAGAAATAAAGGTTGGAGTTGGATAGAGGGATTTTTAGAGAAGGTTTTGGTATGGGAAATACTACACCTGTCCTGAAGCCTGGGTAGTCAGAAGAAGGAGTTTGTGGAAATGGAGTTTCTCAGCATGTGGAGCTGAGGAGAAGGCTCGCCGAACAGAGCGACAGCAAGGCAGGATGGAAGCCAAGAGTGATCCGAGCAATCCAAAGAAGTGCTCAAAGTCAATGGTTCTTATAGGGGAAAATGTGGTTGTAGGCTAGTCTGTTCTTGGGGACAACAATGAGTTTCAGGCTGGAGACAAAGCCTCCAAAAGGTCAGTATTTTACATGATTGAGTTAAGACCAAATTGTCAATAGAGTAGCTGGTATGCAAATGTGGAGTGCTTGACAGATGAATGTTTGTCTAGTCAAGCTGCCTGCTCAGGGCAGGGAGTTCTTTGGAAGTAGCGTGCATACATAATGTGGTACTTGCCTTGAGGTCTCCTGAGGTGGTGGGTCGGCTATTTCTGGCCTGCCTGTATTAGTTTGGAATATTACAGCAATTAGTGGCCGTGCCTGTATGCGAGCTTGTCTGGGGGCCTCGCAAGCATAGTAGTATAGTATACTACTATATAGTAGTATAGTATACATAGGGGTATAAGTAGGCCAAATTATTGATATCAAAATGATATCTAATATCCCACAAGTCCGGGCTAGGAACTACAGTAACACCATTTACAGTGAACCTAATGGCATGTTACTAGTGCATGCATCCTGTTGGCCAGATCTGACATCTCAAGTAATGGGTACAGCTGGTGCACAAGACTTAACTGTGTGAATGTCCACCTGGCCATTGCTGAAACCTGAGCTTCCAGACCCAGGGTTGAGTCCATGAGCACACCCAAGCTGCAGAACCTGCATTTTCAAGGGAAGTGTAACCTCACCCAACACAGGCTGAATCCCTGTTCCTCAAAATGCCTTTTGACTGACCAGGAGCACCTCTGTCTTGTCTGGATTGTTCCAACTTGGCCTGGCATTCACCAGCAGCATTTTCAAACCGGCTTTGGCAGCAGCCTCCCTATCTGTGTTGTTTGGACTGGGAGACAGTTTGGGAGTGATGAGCACCCTGTTATTTCCTTTGCTGCTTAAGTATTTCCCTTTGCTTTGTACAGCTGGGATAGCTGCTTTCTGAGATTCAGCATTTCCCCTGTTCTTTTGAAAACCCATCCTTAGATCCAGACAGACTGCAAATAAATACCCAAGGATCAACTCCCTCCCTCCCCCTCATGCTTCTTTTGGACAATAGAACAGGTCTTTGTCTTTGTGCTTCCCTGGAGGGGTAACTCCTCCCCTTTGGGTGGGTCCCTTGGCAGTCACTCTGCCAGCAGTGCACCCACCCTGACAGGCTCCTGCTTTTATCTACTGGCTCCCTCAACTCCTGTAGTTGGGATGGCAGGCACTTGCTGGTGGAAACTGCTGGGTCAAAGCTGGTTGGCCTGAATCTGTGCAGAGGTAGATCTTCCCTGAATGTTTCATAGGTAGAACCAACCCAGAAGAAGCAGAAGCAGAAGCGGGATGAAATAGCCTTTGCCTTTCATTGAGTTTCTTAGGCAGATGTTCTTGGTGCTTTATCTCCTTGCAGAAAGTGCTGGACCTTTCTGGGGAGGTTTTGCACCTTATGTATGTTTCCAGAACTGCAACCCACTCACTCCCTTTCTGACTCCAGTATTCACTCTCTATCTTGAGTCCCTTGCATTGCTACAACCCACTGCATAGTTGCAGCTGGGAGAACCCATGTTAGTGGAGTAGTGATTCTACTCTAAATTTTTCTATGAACTTCAAAGTGCTAAATCAATTTGGATGGATTCACCCTTAGATAGCCCCTTTAATGTCTGAACTAAAACCAAGAACAGGTTCAGTACCTCCATTGACATGGAAGCTCATTTCACAGGTGGAGGTGGAAAGAAAGGAACCGTCCTTACAGAAGAGTTCACAGCCTTGTTACTGCAGTTTAGGCCTCCTTGGACATACCCCCAGATATCATTTTGATATCATAATTTGGCTGTCTTCCACCACCCCTCTCCATGTGTTTGTGAGGCCCCCGGACAAGCACAGAACTAGGCTCGGCCACTAATTGCTGGACATTCCTTTCTCCACCCAGGCAGGCCAGAAATAGCCAGATCCTTGCTTTAGGAGACCTCTCTGCAAACACCTTATTATGTATGCATGCTGTTTATAAAGGACTCCCTGCCCTGAGCAGGAACCCTGGCAAGCTGAATACTCAACTGCCAAGCACTGAGCATTGCATACTGTCTACCTCTTTGTCAATTCGGACTTAACAATTCTGACCTTTCCAAAGCTTTGTCCCGCTCCTAAAATGCATTGTTTTCCTCAAGTATGGTATAGCCTGCAGTTACATTTCCCTCTATAAAAACCCCTGATTCCAAGACCATCCTCGGATCACTCCCGAGTTCCAGACCGCCTTGCTGCCACTTTGCTTGGAGAGCTTCCCCTCAGCTCCATGTGCTGAGATACATCGAACCCAGCATTGTTCTCTGTCTTCTTTCCGGGCTTCAGGAACAGGTTTCATATCACCCGAATCTACTATCCCTCTGAAAATCCCGCTATCATACTCACACCTTTATTTTCCTCAGTTATCTCTGTGTGTGTGTTGCTTACATTGTGTGCCTGTATTTAATAAAGATCATTCATTATTTCCAACACGGTTTGCTTCTTGATGTGGCCTGACCCCGTAAACATTGGGTTACAAGATCCTGCTGCGTTACCCTGCCTCTCGTAGTGCCAACCAGTGCTCTTGACTAATTTCCCCCATCTTGTATAATTGTAAGGTTATTTAGGTGTCCCTCCCGGGACCCCCAGTAAACAGGGTAACAGCCTCTTGTTTGTATATCGATAAAAGTGGAGATGTAGTGGATTCAGGTAAGTCTCAGAATAAAAACAAAGTACTGGGTACCTGCTAGAACTGATCAGGTGTGTCTCTCAATCTGCACTGATAGAAGACACTTTTGTAGAATCATAGGTTCAGCCTACATGCTGCATTAAAGACACAGGACATAGCTAAAGTTCATTGTGTTAACTCTAAATTGGAACCAATGCACCATGGGAAGGGGTTTAAACCTTCTCGTTTTCATCTCAAAATCCTGTCCAAAGTTAGTTGTAATACACACACACACACAGAGAAAGACAGAGAGAGAGAGCCAACCTCGGTTGACATCAACTGATCAGGACTATATGTACTTATTTTAGTATAACACAGACACCTTCAGTTACCTGCTACATTTTCACTTTAGCATTTAGTTTGACCTGGAGAATGAAGACTCACTGAGTTGGAAGGAACCATGTGAGGATATCCAGATCAGCTCCATGAAATGTACAATCCTCATCCATTGTATTTTCCACTCTGTGCATCAGTGGGCTCTTGCCTGCTGAATCTTATGTGTTAATACAATTGTGGTTCATACTCTTTTCAGCATGTCATTAATCTGGAAGCCCATTCCAGCAGAAAATGAGGAGAAGATGAGAGCTGCAACTCTTGTGGAGATACAGTGGACAGCTACATTGGATGGGCAATTTTTCTGGGATTTTCATTGGGAACCTGGAATTCTGGAATCTTTTTTTAATGAGTTAATCCACTTGGAGAATGAACTGAAAGACAGCAGTGAAGTTTTGCGGATGAGTTTGACAGACACTGCCTTTACATTTTTAAAAAAGCAATTGTATATCAGTTCCTTAGGAGCAAAGTGTGGCTCATTGTGACTTACTTCTCACAAGTAATGTGATGGGTTAGTGACACGTTATTCTACAGTTGTTTTTGTTATTTTTCTTGTTGTGTTCATTTAAGTTGTTTGGCACTTATGATGACCCTAAGGCAAACATATTACAGGGTTTTCTGGGGTTGAGAGTTTGTAATGTGCCTAAGGTCGCACAGTAGGTTTCTATGACTGAGCAGGGAATTGAATCCTGGTTTTCAGGGCCATAGTCCAATGCTCAAAACATTACATTATGCTGGTCATCAAATGCGAAGACTTCCAGAAATCACACAATTATCACCAAGAGCTTTCCCTTGTCCCCAGCTCCTATCCTACTCCTGCCATATCTTTGTCCTCCTCCTCCTCCTATTCTACTGTTGTGGCCGCTTAACTGTGGGGACTTCCTAGATGCCCTCAAGGTACTTGTGTGAGAGACTATGAATCCAAACTTAATAACATAAAGTGTTCCCAGAGGCCAAAAATGTATAAATACAAAAATAATACTTTACTAATACAAGTTGAACACAGCAAAGCAGACTAATTTTTAATACATTGAGAACACAGTGCTCTTGCTCTTTCTCATACATGCTGATATTTGTTGGCAGTCAAACTCTGCCAAGACCACAAGGTCCAACAGGTTCTTCACTTGCTTTACAGACAATTTCATGGTCCAGAAGGTAGAAGAGGCAACAAGGGGATCAATTACTTTAGATCTGATCTTGACCAACAGGGATGACCTTGTTGATCAGGTGGTGGTGGTGAGATCCTTAGGGGGAGTGACCATGCTCTACAAGAATTTGTTGTTCAGTGGGAAGGAGAAGCCAAGTGTAGACAGACATGCATTCTAGACTTTAAAAAAAGCTGATTTCTGTACGCTTAGGGAGTTACTTGCTGAAATTTCATGGTCAAGAATACAGAAAGAGAAAGGAGTTCATGATAGATGAGAGTTTCTTAAAATTGAGATACTGAAGGCACAATTGAAAACTGGCAAGTGTCTAAAGAAACTGGAATAGTTGACTAAAGAACTCTCAGCTGAACTAAGTGTTAAACATGTACAGGAAATGGAAAAATGGTGAAACCACCAAAGAGGAATTCAAGCAAATAGCCAGGATATGTAGTGAGAAAGTCAGAAAAGCTAAAGTGCAGAATGAACTCAGGCTTGCCAGAGACATTAAAAACAATGAAAAGGGCTTTTTTAGATATGTCCACAGCAAAAGGAAGAACAAGGAAATGATAGGCTCACTGCATGGAGAAGATGGCCAATTACTAAAATGGGGAAGGGAGAAGGCAGAACTACTCAACTGTTTCTTTGCCTCAGTTTTCTCCCAAAAGGATAGAAGTACTCAACCTGGGAGGTGGGGAGTAGATAAGGAAATGGGGGAAATGCAGCACAGAATAGATAGAGAAGTAGTACAGGAATATCTGGCTAAACTAGATAAATTCAAGTCTCCAGGGCCACATGAAATACATCCAAGGATATTAAAAGAACTGGCAGAAGTCATTTCAGAACGAGTCACAATAATCTTTGAGAGCTCATGGAGAACAGGAGAAGTCCGAGCAGACTGGAGGAGGGCAAATGTTGTCCCTATCTTCAAGAAGGGAAAAAAAAGAGGACTCAGATTATCACTCAGTCAGCCTGCCATCATTACCAGGGAAGATCCTAGAGCAGATCATTAAACAATTAGTTTGTAATTACTTAGCAATGCCATAATCACTAAAAGTCAACATGGATTTCTCAGAAATAAGTCATGCCATACTAATTTTATTTCTTTTTACAACAGAGTTACAAGCTTAACAGATGAAGGGAATGCTGTAGATGTAGCATATCTCGATTTCAGTAAGGTCTTTGACAAACTTCCCCATGACATCCTTGGAAAGAAGCTAGTAAAATGAGGGCTGGGCAGGGCTACTGTTAGATGGATTTATAATTCGTTGACCAACCGAACTGAAAGGGTACTCACCAATGGAAAGAAGTCACTAGTGGGGTGCCACCGGGTTCTGTCCTGGGACCAGTGCTATTCAACATCTTCATCAATAACCTGAATGAAGAAGTTGGGGGCATGCTCATCAAATCTGCAGATAACACCAAATTGGGAGGGGTTGCTAATATGCCAGAGGACAGGATCAAAATTCAAAAGACTTTGACAGATTGGAGAGCTGGGCCAAAGCTAACAAAATGAATTTCAACAAAGAGAAATGTGAGGTCCTGCACTTAGGCAGAAAAAATGGAAGGCACAAATATAGGATGAGGGACACGTGGCTGGATAGCACTACATGTGAAAGGGATCTAGGAGTCTTGGTAGATCACAAGCTGAACATGAGACGGCAGTGTGATGTGTGTTACCCTGTTTTCTGGGGGTCCTGGAAGGGACACCTAAGTGTGCTCCAAATTATACTAGTTGGGGAAATTAGTCAAGAGCACAAGCTAGCAATATGAGAGGCAGGGCAACGGAGCGAGGTCTTTCACCCATTGTCTACAGGGTCAGGCCGAGTCAAGGAGCAAACAGAAGTGAAATAATTGTTGTTTTATTAAAATACAGTCAAACAGTGTATACAGCACACTCACACAGATAACTACAGAAATAAAGGTTGGAGTGGGATAGAGGGATTTTTAAGAGGAGTTGTAGGTTTGGATAATACTATACCTATCCTGAAGCCCGGGTAGTCTGCAGCAGAAGTTCGGAGGTATGGAGTTCTCTATACATGGAACTGAGGGGAAGGCTCACCAAGCAAAGCAGCAGCAAGGCTGGATGGAAGTCGGGAGCGATCCGAAGAAGCTGTCAAAGTCAGGGGTTCTTATAGGGGAAAATGTCGCCGTAGGCTAGTCCGCACTTGAGGAAAACAATGAGTTTCGGGCTGGAGACAAGGCCTCCGAAAGGTCAGAATTTAGCATGATTGAGTTAAGTCCGAATTATCAATAGAGTAGCAAGTATGCAAACGCAGAGTGCTTGACAGATGAGGATTCTCCTAATCAAGCCGCCTGCTTGGGGCAGGGAGTTCTTTGTAAGTAGTATGCATACATAATAGAGTACTTGCCTTTGAGGTCTCCTGAAATGGTGGGACGGCTATTTCTGGCCTGCCTGTATTGTTTGGAATATTACAGCGGTTAGCGGCCATGACTGTCTGCGAGCTTGTCCAGGGGACCTCGCAGCACGTGGAGAGGAATAGGCAAAGAAAGCCAAATTATTGATATCAAAGTGGTATCTAATATCCCTCACGTCCAGGCTAGAAACTACAGTAACGTGCGGCAGCCAAGAAAGCCAACGTGACTCTTTGTTGCATCAATAGGATAATGGTGTCTAGATCAAGGGAGGTAATGATACCACTCTATTCTGCATTGGATAGACTTCATTTGGAATACTGTGTACAGTTCTGGGCACCTCAACTCAAGAAGGATATCAACAAGCTGGAATGTGTCCAAAGGAGGATGACCAAAATGGTGAAGGGTCTGGAAGCCATGCCCTATGAGGAACAGCTTAGGAAGTTGGGTATATTTAGTGTGCAGAAGAGAAGGTTAAGAGGGAACATGATAGTCATGTTTAAGTATTTGAAGAGATGTCATGTTGAGGAGGAAACGGGCTTGTTTTCTGCTGCTCCAGAGACTAGGACAAGGAGCGATGGATTCAATCTGCAGAAAAGGAAATTCCACCTGAACCTATGGAAGAACTTCCTGATGATCAGAGCTGTCTGGCAGTAGAATATGCTGCCTCTGAGTGTGGTGGAGTCTCCTTCTTTGGAGGTTTTTAAGTAGAAACTGGATGGCCATCTGTTGGCAATGCTTTGATGTGGGTTCCTGCATGGCAGGGGGTTGGACTGGATGGCCCCTGTGGTGTTTTCCAACTCTATGAAGCTTTTCACACCTTACCCGTTCGCGCGACTGGGGAGGGCGTCTCATGCGAAAAGCCTCATCCGGAATGCTGCCACTTCCCCGCTCCTTCGCCCCCCAGGTCACTTCCTGGTAGTGCGACTGTCACGCTAGCGCCCTGCCCCTTCATTCTGCAGTGCAGTCTGGGAGCTGTAGGCTGTGCTGGGGGAGGAAGCGCGACCGGGCTGGCTTGTTCGGCGCACCCGCATGCAGGTAAGTGCACGAGGGCCCCACGAGCATTGCGCGACTGCGCAATATTTTCAGCTTAGAGCCGAAAATAAGAAAATGCACGCACTTCCCGCTTTAGGCTCCTGAGCGTTGCGTGAATGGGAGTGCGTCGTATGGACACCAAGGGGCCCTCGTGCAAAAAAAAGCTGTGTGCGAAAAGGGCCTATGATTCTGTGCTCCACTCCTCACTAATTCAGGCTCTTAAACACCTCTCATTAATTCCTTAACCTGATTGACTGACTGTCTTAACTCTGATTGTCCCTTTTACTCACTCCTTTCTACTTTCTAACTATGCTGATCGATCAGCTATCATTCAGCCACCTTCTTCCAATTCCCTCAGACATTTCACCAGTCACCACTCACTCTCAACAGTCTGTTCTCTCACCCTCTCCAGACAGCTAAGGAAGCTTACCTTATACGTATAGTAACGTATAGTAAATTAAGCAACATTTTACACCCAAAGTCCATGACATGACATCATAGGGAGCTATATGTTTCTTGCATATGGCTTATATTATAGTTAAAGAAAGAGCACAATAAGGTTAGCTTTTGATAACAGAGACGTATCTGGATGTGGTCTCCATCCAGTTTGAGGGGATAATTCATTACTCAGGCCCAAAGGAATAGTCCAACTTGCTTATATTTTCTTTTTCTTTTTCTTTTTTTAAAAACCCAACCCGAAACAGTTTGAGATTGCTAAAAATGGACACCACCTCATAGCAGCATTCAGAGTAATGATTAAACATTACTTGTTACACCAAGAAAATCTCAAAATGTTCTATTAATGTAAAAAATGACGACGTTGGCCTTCACTTCTTAAAAAAAGTAATATGTTATGAATAATGTTCTTTTCTTCTTATTTTTTATTCAAAAATAGAAAGGAAAAAAGAATAAAGCAAAAACAGTGATAAATAAAAGAGTAATGTTCTTTTTAATGCATTGTGTCAAGGCTGTTTTACCCTATTTTGTGATTTGCTTCAACAATAAGACATCCCCCCCACATTCCTTTGTTCTACTTTTATGGACTATGTTTCCTTCTTGCCCTCTCATCTTATGAACCCAGGCTTTCTCGGTGAACTATAATAACAAATAGATGAGTTTTGAACAAAGGTCAGATAGATGCCTCTGTTCTCATATGTACACAATAGGCAGAGGCTGGAAGGTTACTTCTAAGAAGAACGAATACAATGTCATTCTGAAGCCATTCAAAAATGAACAGTGGTGGGATTATGCCTTGGGACCCATAATGGCTTCAGCATGCCATTCTAGTAATCTTTCTTAAAAATCTCTTTCCAAGCTTTGTGACAGGGCAGATGTGGGAAATGTGTAGTCCTCCAGATATTAGTAGATTGCAATTGCCTCACTCATAGCTGTGTTAGGATGGTAGTTGTTGCATTTCAGCATCTGGAGGGCCATACATTCCCCACCTTGGCAATAGAGTCATCCATATTTGTTGCCTGTGATTCTTGGAGACTGCATTGGACAAAAACTTGCTAAAATAATGCTGTAGGATGTTCCTCAACCTGTTTACACACTGCTGCTGGTAATGATTATTAAGGACTTCAGAGAGACTGCTTCTCTTCTCTACAATCATTTCCTTGCAGTGAATTGTGAGATTTGCTAAACTGAGTGAGACTGATGGCCCAAGGGCACCCAGTGGCTGTCACACTCAAATGGGGATTTGAATTCATGTTTCCTTGTTCTTAGTCCAATAATTTCAGCACTACACCAGTATGGCTCTTCTGATGAAGATCTGTTACCTAATTTTTTATAGGTTACTCATTATGTCGAAGTCTCATATCAATCATTTGTTCTTATTTGTTGTTCAGAACTATGGGCCTGTTTTAGGTGTTTTCTTTTCCAAATAATAAACCCAGTAAGAGCAATTTGTTTTTATAGAAAAATGATCAAAATTTTGGAATGTTATTTTTAAAAAGTAAGATGCCAGCATTAATCATTACTCTTTACTAATGCCTCACTAATATTTTTACTTCAATTCTACTTCAAAAAAAAAAATAGAAAAATCATTTTGAACGGCCACCCCTCCTGAAAAATGGTTCCACTAAACCGTGTTTTATAAGCAACCAGTAAATTTTACATGTCACACTGAGAAAGTAGCAGTCTTTCAAGTTATTTAATCTTAATATATTACTTCTGAGCTATGAAAATGTACATACAATGTTATTTATTCTTAAAACCAAAACTACTATTATGGGATGAGTCCATGGAGTCCATGCTAGAGAAAGAAAAGGCAAAGGAGATTGGGTGACTGGTCAAGGCATGGATTGTGGAGAAAACATCTATATGGAAATGGAGTTTGGATGGTCATGTCAGCCCTGGTTAGTACTTGGATGGGAGACCCCCAAAAAATGCCAAGTGAAGGAACTAGCAAAATCACCCCTGAGTATTCCTTGCCTAAGAAAACCCTATGAAATTCATGGGGTCATCATAAGTTGACAGGTGACTGGAAGGCAAATGAACACACATACAAACATCTTCCTGGCCACTAACCTGAGAGAATGGGAGTACATATCTACTAGCAGTGTGGTCTGAAACCCAGGAGAATATAGGGTACTTGTGAGACTGGAGATGGACAGTGGGACGTGAGACTATTTGAGTAAGAAAACAAAGGGGTTGTGGCCTGAGGAGCGGTGTATAAAAACAAAGAAGGGTCACTTCTGCTTTTCTCTGAGCCATGGGAGGCCTGGTTAAAGCATAGGAATGTGGGATGGTTAGTTCTAGAATATGGTTTGCATTCTCACTCAGACATCACAAACTCACTGTGTAAGTTTGTGTTAGTCACCATCAGCCTAATTACCTTGTAATATTGTTGTAGAGATAAACACTGAGGTGAGAGGAGGAAATAACTGTATCACTCTGAGCACCATGAAAGATAAATAATAAAATAAATGGCTGGTCCTCTTTCTTTCCTTCCCCCCTCCCTGCTATAAAACTTTATTTTTGGCAAGGCTGAGACTATATGTTGCTCAATTATAACAAACAATCAGATATTGAAGAGAAACTTTATTGAAACCCAGAGCACACAAACTAAATCTACACTTAGAAGAAAGTATTTGGTCCTCTTTCTTGCTTCTAAAGCCTAGCTGGAGTAGCTAGAAGGGACCTACCTCCAATCTACATGTAAATTGCTATAACTGCAATAAGCAGTTATATAATTGCTATAAGCATTTCCAGGGGCTATAAGAATTATTATGTGTGTATCATTTGTGTTTCAATGAGTGAAAGTAAAACTATACAGCCTGCATTGTACTTTGATAATAATAAGTCATTTGAATTCTAACTGCTTTCCCTGTTTACACTGTAAGGACACCTCTGGACTGGTACTAAGATGGCAACTCTGTGCTTAGAGTCTAGTGACAAAAAATAGTCATTAGTAAATTGGTTTAATTCATGGGAGGAAAAAATAAATACATTATCTATTTTGATAAATTAAATTGCAATATTGTTGAATGATATTTAACATCACTTCCAATATGCATGATTTAAAGAATTACAAGGGCACTTAATAATGATCCCTTAACCATGTATGGCATATGATTTACTGTGATTTGAGTCATGGAATCCATTTAGGAATTGCTTCAGGCTTTTAATAAGAGCTAGAAGAGATTAAATTAAAAACTAGCTACAAAGAGCTGCAGCAATTCTTTTTAGCCTGTGTAATTTGATGTATCTGAAATACAGCAAGGTTCTCTAATCAAAACTGTATTTGTAAATTTGTTCATTTACATCATAGCTTTGATATGATTATATTTATTGGCTTTCTAGTAAATTGTTATTTTAGCAATCCTGAAAAGAGATGCTGGCTGATTACATTAGTCATGGATGGGGCAGGGGAGCCCACCTGCTTATATGAAATGAATACTGGTCAAATAATTTTAAGATGAATTCATCCCATAGCACTCAGTGAAGGGTAGTAAAAATCCTGTATAACAGTGCTTTTGAAACTATCTGATGTGGCAGACCAGCAATTTGGACCCAATGTGCTGCTACCATGTTATTATCATACTTGTTTTCTGTCCTGGAAACCTGTTGCAGGCTGACAGCTGATGGCTTGCCAACCAACAGTGGTCTGCAGACCACCACTTTGAGCAGCACTACTATATAACCATCAGTGAAAAGACAGTCAGTTAAAAAAAAAAAGATCGTAAACTTCAGAAGGTCTGTTCCTTGCTAAAGAACTCTTCAAAATTGCTGAGGGAGTTAGTGAATAATTATAGTTCTGACATCTGACACATTTTGTGTGTCCTGTCATATAAAACTCCACAGGTACAGAAAAACAGTGATTCCTCCCGGGAAAAGATTTTCTTGGGGAATGCGAGAGATAATAGTATGTCTCACAAGCAGAGTAAGTAGTATCCATAAACAGAAGATGAGTAACAACCAGTGTCACCTGACCCCATCATCCACCCCCTCCTCAAAGGGTTCAGCACAGAAAATAAAACAGATGTAGGTTTCTTTGTAAAATGTGTGTAAGTAGGTTTACTTACAAATGCTAAAGGTTATGTTGCATGTCAAAGTCAGAGGCTCTGTAACATGTGCTCTTCAAACACGGAGGTGAGAGAGAGAATGCAATACAGACTATAGTATGGAGGACAAACAAATTGAGTTTAGTTGATGCAGGAGGTGAGATGGTATGACTACAACCAACAAACAGAAAATGACATGAACATATGCTATGCCTTAACTCTTAGAGGGATGTTATTTTGGTGGAGAAACCCTATCCCGGGGTCTACAATTTTAATATTAAAATATGATTCTGTGTGCCAGAAAGGTCCCCTGAAGGGGCACATAGGCAGCAATGGTCAAAAGACTGAAAACCAGGTCAGGCCAGTAAAATCCTCAGTCACGTAGCCCTAAGAGACCTCAAGATGTGTAAACCCACGATAAACAAAGGGTCCACAGCCCCAGGAAGCTGACTTGAGGGGATTAGCATGTCTCCCCAAACTGAGCAAATATTCCATCAGATGAGGACCATTTACATGAAGTCACACCACAAAACACAGCTGAAGATCCTGAGACTTTGGCAACACCTTGCAATCTCATCACGCAAAGGAAATTACCATGGTGGAGCTTCGTTATCACTCCAACACCCATTGTTCTCCCCGGGAAAGGATTAGTCCTCCAGGTACTTTTCCCCCTACAAATAGTCTCAGTTTTTGAGCAGTTCTTTGGATCACTCCCAGTCATCCCAGCAGACCGTTGCTCCATCCATTGAGTGATCCCCTCAGCCTTCTCTGTGCTGGGTCACACTTCTTGCCTTCCCAGACCCAGGACTTCATGACAAGGTGCAGTATTACCGCAACAACACCCCCCTCAAAACTCCCCTGTCCAATTCTCTTTTATTTCTTAATAACTCTTGGGTGAATGTGTGCATGATTGCATTGGTGCGTGAGACTTGCATTCAATAAAATCCATTATTTGGCAATTTAGTTTGGTTTTTGGCTTGACCTGACCCCATAAAAACTGGGTAAAAAGACTCCACTAGGTTACCCTGCCTCTAGCATTGCTATTGCTTGTGCTCTGGCTAGTTTCCATTCCCCATCACGTGGAGCACATTGAGGTGTCCCCCAAGGGACCCCAGAAATCAGGGTAACAGGGACATGCAAACTAGCAGCTACTGAGTATAGGGATGTTAAGGCATGCTACCTTTAACAAGTTTTGCCAAACTTCTTTCTTTGAAATAATAGTTTTCTGTGTGTAAAATGACTTCAGGCTTCTACCATGTGATACTGAAGTAGAATGGAGGAGGTGTGGACATTCAGGTATTGTTATGTTATCCTGACTTCTGGGGGTCCCTTGAGGGACACCTTGATTCACTCCAAAAATGCAAAGACTGAGGGAATTAGTGGAGCACTGGCCTTGGCTGAAAGAAGGGCAGGGTAACCCAGCGAGATCTTTAACCAAATTTTTACAGGGTCAGACCAAGAAAAAACCAGCCAAAGATTAAAAAGTAACCTAAAAATGTGTTTTTATTGGAGAAATTCACTCATACATGCACACAAGATACATATAGTCAAGCATTCACACAAGAGCTAGGTGAAGGAGAAAGGGAGGAAAAAATTATGGGTAGAGAGGCTGAGGGTTTTTGGGGTTATATAGTTAGCATTCCAGAAGAGTAGTGAAGAGCTTGAAATGTGACTTTGATTTCTGTCTAAGGGCAGACAGATCAGGATTCACAGCAACATAGTGGAGTCTTGCATTTCACCTGACTACAACTGACTTTTCAAAACCAAGGATTTATATACTCTCCTTTTCCTCTCTGAAGGGGTGTGAGTTGATTGCTCTCCCAGCCTAGTGAACAATGGGAATTGCAACACAGACAATGGGGTCTGGAATGGACTGATTGGTTCCAATGTCTCAGTTAAGAGGGGATTTCTGGGCTATCTGCAGTAGGATATTCACACAGTAGGGGTCCTGGGCACCTTATCGTTTTCTGATGTTGGCAGTTGATAGGATTTTCATCAGAGCCATTAAGTCAGGCTTTCTTGGCTAATTTTAGAGAACTTTTGACCTGGCCATGCTGGGGTCATCTCTGACCTATTCCCAGCCAGTGTCCCTTTCTTCCACATGGCCTTGCCAGCCATAAGTATAATCTATATTTTATGCCAACACACCTGCCAATTAGACCATATAAAAATGTAGGGGTGTATGGCCTGGTAACAGCTAGATGACAACTCACTGCATCTTTCACCATTGGCTGTGCTGGCTAGGATTGATCAGAAATCTAGTCTATCATTTCTCTTTCTTGTTGAATTAGAGGGATTCCTCCCACTGTGTACTTCTTGAAGAGAATGGATTCATTTGGTACTCTTGTTCTTCCAGGGTGGTAAAGGAATGGTTTCTTCAACAAGGCATAAGGTCTATGAGGTCTATGGTGATCTTAAAGGAGTGCACATTCTGTGAGAAATGTAAACCTACACTATTTAAATATTTCATAGGTCAAGAAAATATTTTTGATCAAGGTTTGGCCAACTTGTAGCCCTCCAAATGTTGTTGGACTGCATCTCCCATGAACCTACATTCATTGTTTCCTTCCTCAGGCTGGCAAAGACTTAAAAAAAAAATTAGAGTATCTTTCCGCAAATAATTGGCTGCTAAATAAGCTGGGTGCTGTATTTTCTGTATTTTTACATTGTGTTTTTAATTCAGGGTGGGAATTGTGTTTCAGATGCTGTTGTACTGCTGCTCCACATAGTCCTAGCCAGCACAGTCGTTGGTGAGGGATAGTAGATTACATTCCAACAATGTCTGGAAGCCTGTATGATTTTCATTCCTGTTTTGATTGTTATAAAGTATGCCTTTAACTGGATTCCATCTTAATCTTTGATTTTGTTTTGTTTTTTAATTTCACTTTTTAATTGAGTATTACTGCAAGCTGCCATTAGTCCTATTATTGGGAAAAAGGCAAGATATAAATCCAAAAAAATCAAACAATAACCAGCACTTTGACTGTCACATTGTGTGTGAAATCCAGAAATACCAAGCTCTTTCTGTTTCAGTTGCTGTCTATTATTGTCTGCCTTTCTGAACTTTCCATGCTGTCTCCCACTGTGTGGGTAGTGTGAAGAACTTAGACTTTGCATTCATAATGGACATTTCTTCGATTTGTAAAATAAACTTCTCTTGCTGCTCACACTCCCACTGGGGCTGTCTTGCCATCTGGTTTTTGTGAGCCCATTCCCACCCACATGGGCTTTCTTTTGCTGATGGAATCCTGGCATTTATTTAAAAAACCCCATCCATTTCAAGACAGAACTGCAGTGCTGTAAACTTTAAGAGCTAGATTTCTTCTACCCTTCTCCTCACAATCCGTGAACACATCAGGAAAGAAATGCTTGCAAGAAAATTTTTTTGATCAATAGTATTTAGATGCACAGAGTAACTGACTTTAGATGACAATAAAGGACCACATCTTAATTACTGTGCTATGGTGGGGGAAATCTAAAAGCAGAGTTGCCATGGAGATTAGTTCTCTGGCCTCTGATACAGCACGTTTGAGCTATTTAGTTCAACAATATGCAATCGACAGTAGATACAGTGCAGCTGTCAAGTGCTCTGCTTCTACTAATAGGAAAATAACTTTGAAATTAACAGCATGCTTAACTTTAAACCAAAGACAAGGGAAAACAGCACTTTGAAAGAGTTCAAATAGCTGGTGACATAAAGGGTTAGTGCTTTCACTGAAAGAATGGAAATCAGAGTGGTATAAAGCAATGTATCTTGTTGAGATGGTTGGGAGTGAAGCCTCTAGCGTTACTGTTGCAGAGAAGCTTAAACAGATAATTTTGAAATATAAAGTGGCAATGTTGTGATGTCTCATTCAAGGAACATTTGCATGTGTGACGAAGTTGGGCCCAGGTCTGTTCACTATAATTATGCCTAGGTCCTGACTGGGAAGAGTTACTTTTTAGGCTACAACTTTCAGAATTGACTTAGTTGGCCATGCTGAATGGGGAATTCTGGGAGCTGTAGTCTAAAAAGTACCATCTTCAAGGTACCAAATTTGTCATGTAAATACAGATGATGGGTGAATTGCTACACTGGCCTCCTGATTTGTTTAATAAAAAACATTTGCCTGAATCCTATATGATCTTATGCAACTTTACTTGGCTACATAGCAGAGGTGCCAACAAACTCTTTTACTGAATTGCAAAGATGTGTAACAGGACACCAGCAAGAGAGCTGGATGTCCCTAGTGCCCAGAACTGATGCAATGTGCATTGAGACCAATGCACGTTGGGCATTGGACACAAATGCACATCAGATGCTTTGCTGACTTTGCTACGTAGCAGCAGCTCACTACTGGATATGGATGTTACACAACTGCACAATTCTAATTTCCTCATACTTAGGTCCACTTACAAAGATGTAAGTCCACAATGGGAATTCAGCCTATAGCCATGGTTCAGCAGTTGACATGGGCATCTAGCTACATAAGTAATTGGGAACCCAAGTCTTTTCACATCAAACAATGCATTTAGCCAGATCTCAGAACCATTGATAAGCATTATGGTACTGAGCTATGGAACATAATCTGAACAAAACAGGTGTGCTGTGGGTGGAGAAAGGCAGTATGGAGCATTGGTAGCACTGAACTCTCCCCAAGGGAGAGGACTTGACACTCAGTCCACCATCAGTTACCAAGTGGAGACTATAGGTGTTGCAGTAATCTTCTATGTGATCTTTTTAATCCCTTTCCCTTGTGCTACTTTCATGATGCAAATCATCACTAGGAAAGCTACTTTAGGAAACTGTAAGTGTTTGGCTTCACTAATAAATGTTTCTACAATAGGTCCATTCCTGAACTGATCCAGATTGCTGAATGGTATTTAGTCCTGTGCCTAAATACCCTAAAGGCACCAGATCTCACCTGATCTTGGAAGCTAAGCAGGGTCAGTTCTGTAGCCTATATTTAAGAAGGAGGAACTGGCAAAACTACCTCTGAATATTCCATGCATAAGAAAATCCTGTGAAAAATCCATGGGGTCACCATAACTCAACAGGCAACTTGAAGATATATACACATGCACACCAGTTAGCACTCATTTAATGGATCTACTAGCAACTGGATGAAGATCAAGCAAACAACCTGCTAATTAATTCCATATCCAAAACTAATTGCCAATTTATTTCTAGGCTCAGTTTATGTTTATATTGACTTTCTAAGCCTGGGAATTCTGGAATCTGGTTACTTACTGGTAAATGAAACCATCTTTTTAGCTCTGGTCTTCAGGTAAAAAGGTGATAACTGCGTATATGAAGTTTCTTCCGTCTGCCCTTTTGAAGAGGCAAATGGTTTTGTAACTTAGTTGAATTCCACCGTCTTTTGAGCATGTTCTGAAAATTTTGATGGGATTTTTTTTTGGCCTTCATTTTTTTTTTTTTGGCTTCATAGTGTATAAACTGATGTTCACCTAAAAGGGATCCCAGAGTCCTGAATAAATTTATGGGATGAATACAGTATGCAGTTGTAATGAAAAAAAGATGCACAGAAATATTTCAACCAGTAAATAAACAATTGAGCCAATTAAAAAGAAAACTTAAAATGCTTGGGCAAATAGGGACCTGAATCTCATTGCTGGCCTCAACTGCCCACCAAATCAATTTTTAAATAGTAAGTCAACAAATATTTGAATGGTACTGTTTCAGTGTGTTTATTCATTGGGTTAAATGGGATTAACCATCACATGTAAGCCTTGAACACTTTGATTTGGTACAAAAAGAAAGCAGTGACAGACAATTATATTTTCCTTGGGAGGGCATTCCAAAAGCAGGGCATGACCATAGAGACACCCCTCTTTTCTCTTATTGATTAGAATTGGAGGAGGAGGGTCTCCCGAATATCTTACTGCATGGATGTCCTTCCTTTCACCCTGGCTTCAAAACAAAGAACTTACACAAAAGTACAAACAGGGAACCTATGTCACAACCTGAATCACTGTTTAAAACTTAAAGGTTTGATTGTTTAAAAACTTGTAGTATTTGTATCTTCTGAGATGCCTTGAGATTTCTTAGGTAATGTGTTCTTGACATTTCCATATGGTCAAATGCTTAAAGAGGAAGAACTGGGAGAGCAAGGGATAAATTTAAAAATCCACATATTTTAATTGACGATTCCTTGAGCTTTTGTATTTTAGCATACATTGTCTTTGAGAAGCTGCTTTATAATTTCACAGTGACAGTTAGATTGAGGCACAGTGTTACCTTAGTTACACAGTTTACTTCAACAATAACA
The DNA here is from genome assembly GCA_948474755.1 of Ctenosaura bakeri. Taxonomy (NCBI): domain Eukaryota; kingdom Metazoa; phylum Chordata; class Lepidosauria; order Squamata; family Iguanidae; genus Ctenosaura; species Ctenosaura bakeri. Next base: position 368,466 of record CAOLHI010000607.1, on the reverse strand, counting down.
GCTTAAATAGCAGCATGATTATATGACAGCAGGCGGAGAACCATCAAGTGACCTTCTGGATGTAAATGCAGATCAGATAGGGGTGGGTGGAATCATGTGTGCAGAAAAGCATCAACAACATATTGTGGCACAAATAGTTCCCCCCCTGGAATTAAAAGCACTTTATACTTTATAACATACTTTATACTTTATAACATTTAAGATTGATTTGATCCTAAGAAATGTGAGCTAGAAAAAAGAAAGCCCATCACTGCTGTTCTGTAAATGTACAAGAACTCACATGTAATAAATGTTGGTTGAACCCTAGATTCCACATTATGTGGAAAACCTGGTATAATCTGTTGTGTAGATGGAAGAGCATCTTGCATGTGGTGTCATTTTTCTCATACAACACTGCTTGTACATGTTTACTGTAATTCAGGGATAAGGACAACAGTTGTCTTCATATGGTTTGGACTATAGCACTCATAATTGCTGACCGTTAGCCATATTGGTTTGGAATTATGGGAGCTGTAGTCCAAAACATCTGGAAGGATCCAAGTTCCCTAACTCTGCTGTTCTTCTATGAGCAGAGAATCTTTTCTGGACTGGATCTTTTTTGGATCCAGTCTAATATCTTGCATTTTGAGCCATTTTTTTGGCTCCTAATTTCTTGCTCTGACTTGGCTTTTGTTAAATACAAAGCTAGTAAATAGTAACAGATTAGTCTATGGCGATTTAATCTTTGGTTGAATGGAATGGGACCATTATGGTACAGGTGATTCTTGTTAGGTGCTCAGTTCAGCATGACTCTCAGAATGGAGCTTGTGGTGTTGTTGCAATTATCTCCCTGCCCTTATGTAGATGCCCTGTGTAATGTTGCAATCCATGAACAGATTAGAATTCTTCTGGCCACCTAACTGTCCCTTTTGCCTTCTTGCCTGCACTGGCAGAGGAATCTCAGGTCTCCTGATCGAGACACTCAGCATAAGAAATCTTCTATGTGAATGCAGAGGTTACTTTAATCAGCACAGCATGAAATGTCATTAGCAGTCTGGGGTCACTACTGTGCACTAATTATATTGACATTCACATTCTGGGTTTATTCCTTTGCAAAAGGTAGGATTCTGGGGATCCAGTAACTGATACATTGATATGGGACTTCTGGAAATTGAGTCAGTACTGCTTAAGAAATCAGTTAGAATTAAAAATTTAATTTGGAGAGAGAGCTGCAGATATCATTTCCCAGTACCACATTTCACAGCCTCTCAGTAAGCCTTCATTTGGGGCACTGCCAGGCTGAAAAGGTGGGTTTTGGGGGTTACATTTGGTCATTAATGACTGTAAATGTGAATCTTCAGCAGTTACACGATTGTAAGTCCATTTAGGAACTACTGAATAGGAACAAAGGTACCATTTTTAAAGAATGGAATGGACTCTGGTAAACTCACATTGTGAACTCCATCATCTATTAAGGCCCTTTCCGCACCAGGCAAATAGAACAGGGCAGTGCGTCCTCTCATGGAGGTCGTCTGCACCTTGGAGCGGACTAGGAGCGGACTACTTACCTGAGGTCCGCACCTCAGTCTGCTCCAAAATGACCCCAAGTTGTCCTCCAGCATATTTTTTAAAGACTGCAAAAAACTGGTCTTTATTTTTCTGGAATGCATCATTGTGTTCCTGCTCCCTTGTGCAGATTCGCAGGCTCGCACCAATGCGAGCCTGTGATCTGTGGAGGGCAGGCTTTAGGCGTGGCAAGCTTTAGTGGTTGGTCGGGACCCATGACCAACTGGAAGCCGCCATTTTGGAAGCTGGAAGCCGTCATTTTGGAAGCTGGAAGCTGCCATTTTGGAAGCTGGAAGCTGCCACCATTTTGGAAGCTGGAGCATGTGGATCTACAGACCTCACACTGCTTCGATTCACCCTGGACCAAGGAGGAGCCCTGCGGAAGGGCTTCAGGGACAGTCCACGTTGCTTCGGACCCCAGAAGAAATGGTAGGTAATGGCACGGAGCGATTCCCTCACCTCGTGCGGAAAGGGTCTAATATATAAAAGTCAGTTTGTTTGTTTGTCTGTGTCAGGTGAGAAGACCTCAATGATTGGCTGTGTGAGGTAGAGACCTCATATGATTGGCTGCCTGTGAAGACTCTACAGAATCCTGGGGTTTTCAGTTTAGAGATGGTCCTTTAGAATTCTTAGCCAGAAAGTTCTTGGGTCTGGCTGGTTGCTATGGAGATGAGGCCTAGCAGAAAGGAGGAGGAGGACAGTATATTCCCTCAGGAACCCAACCTCTGTATGTTAATAACTCTGAATACAGAGTTTGCGGATTGGGGAATATGGGAAAAGTAACAGGTATTGGACAAGACAGTATGGGGAATTAGAGACATAGGATCTCAAATCTTTCTAACAAGTATTACCTATGAGAAAATAAAATCCTGGGCAATGGCAGGTGTATACGCTAGTTTGTAATAAATTTGTGTGATTGGCTACATATTCTTAACTTTCTTTTGCAACTGTAAGGATATTGTAAAGACCTAAAATTTTCTTCAGGAAAAAACTGAGAATCTGGTGAAAAGTGTGTAAAGAGAAATTCCCAAATTCCCAGGCACAGTAGAAACTACAGCAAAGTCAGAAAGGAGGTCAATCTGCCACTGTTAAGAGTCAAAATATTCTTCAACTGCTGCCACGTAATGGCTCAGAGTAATATGTACATATGTGTGGAATCCTCAAGGGCATCAAAGTACATAGATGCCTCTCACTTGTTTTTCAATGGGCCTGTGTTAGTTCCAGTCCTGTCACCACTTTCTACCAGAGTTCACTACTCTAGCAAGTGCAGCATGATGCCCAAAGTGCAAGCAAAGTACCAGGGTCGGAGTTAGGGTTTAAATACCCCTTTTCCTATCCTGAATGGGCGAATGTTAATGGCTATCTGGCAGATTAAACCAAAGGGGTCCAGAACAATCTGATTGCCTTACTTTGGGTGACAAAACATTGATGGGAGTCCTGACAGCCTCTTAAGGTCTTGGGCCCTTTTCGCATGCAATTTTTTTTGCGCAAGGGCCCCTTGAGCGTCGCGTAAATGGGAGCATCGGTCCATACGACACACTCCCATTCACGCAATGCTCAGGAGCCTAAAGCGGGACGTGCATGCATTTTCTTATTTTCGGCTTGCCGAAAATACTGCGCGGTTGTGCAATGCTCGCGGGGCCCTCGCGCACTTACCTGTGTGTGGTGTGCCAAACAAGCCGGCCCGGTCATGTTTCCTCCCCCAGTGCAGCCTACAGCTCCCAGACTGCGCTGCGGAAGGAAGGGGCGGGGCGCTAGCGTGACGGTTGCACTACCAGGAAGTGACCTGCGGGATGAAGAAGCGGGGAAGCGGCAGCGTTCCGGATGAGGCTTTTCACCCGAGACACCCTCCCCAGTCGTGCGAACGGGTAAGGTGTGAAAAACCTCTTGGTTGGGAAAGGTGAATGGGGAAGACTTTGGTTGGAAATGCACTCAGAAGGTGTGCTTGCCCGCCAAACCTGGGCAGTTTCATTGTCTATTGCATTCAGATGTCAGGTCATTGACAGGATTACTGAATGCCCATTAACTCTAGACTTTCCCACTTAATTCTTCTTGACCTCATGACCTAGCCATGTTAAGGCCATGCTGACCTAGCTCGGGTATACAGCCAGTGTCCTGCTTATTGCATATTTGCCAGCCATAAATGTCCAATTTTTATACAATATTTCATGCCAATTTTGCTGTCCCTCAGGGTAGGGTACGCAAGGTGTAGTAACAATGGTGCTTGGCCTTTGGGGCTTTGGTTTGGCCATGTTTTCCTTATTCTTGGGAGACTGGGTGTAGCACCATTATCCTCTTTTTCCTCTCCCTGGGCCAATGGAGCAGTCACTGCCAATGTGATCTTCCCTGGTGTTTTGCTTCCTGACTCAGGCAGCAGGAGACCACAGACCTTCCCTATGTCCAGCCTCATATCTGAGAAATCAGATATGAGGTGAAAGCCCACTTGTGTTTTGCTTTTTGCATTTATGATTGGAGTATATTTTCCTGATGTTACAGTTCACAGCTGATATGTTCTGTTAATAAATGTTCAGAATCAATACTTTCAAAATACTGCCTTCACTAACTTCTCTTATTGTAGTATTCTTTTATAGTAACATATGCCATAAACAGGTTCCTGTCTGGTATACAGTTCAGTCTGTATATTGCTTGTTTTCTACCTCAGGTTGTGTTTGGAAAATTCCTAATAATATACCTGTCTTCTCAATATGGGTACAGGGAAAGGTATTGTAGCACAATTTATGACTTCTGGCAGATCAGCAAAAAGACTCACCATCTTCCCTTTCCCTGAGAGGTAAAGTTAAGCCCACAGCCCTGGTGGCACAGTGGTTAAATGCTGGTATTACAGCCACAAGGTTGTGAGTTCAATCCTGCTGGGCTCCAGGTTAACTCAGCATTCCATCCTTCCGCAGGTCGGTAAAATAAGGACCCAGCTTGTTGGGAGCAATTAGCCAAAACAGTGTAAACTGCTTAGAGAACATATAGCTGATAAGCAGTATAGAAATACACATGCTATTGCTATAGCCTTCTGGAGAAAAATGTTGACAACACATGTGAAGCTTAGTCCTGTATGAATCAACACCCTTTATTTATTCAAATAATATTGTTGGTTTCAGCATGCGCAACTTTAGATTTCAGTCTGACTTCCCACTGGTGCTTACATTACTAGATAATTATTTTGAACCACTTCCAAGGAGAATTTATTTCCCCCACATATTTGGTTTGGTACTATTCATTGTTTCAGCAAATATATTGTTCATAGATATTCAAAGAAAATGTAGTGACACCCCACTATGAGAATCCACTCACATTCTGCTTTTGAAAGCTCCCTCCCATTTCACATTAAGTAAAAGTTTCAAGCAGGAAGATGGTTTCTGTAAATCCTGCGCTAATGACTTTCCAGAAAATGTTTTCTTTGCTCCCTAAATTATTGATTGGGCTATTAAAGGTCTGAAATAAAACTTTAATTAGTCAATAGAGGATTTGCAAAGTATGACCTGCAGGAATCATGCGAATGCAGAGAAGAGTTACCCATCTGATTATAGTGCTTACCCTCTTCCTGAGAACAGGAAAATAAACATCTGTTGCATTGCTGTTGTACTTTGGGAAAGATGCTTTCTATGAAATGCAAGAAATGATCTAGCCCATTTGCTTTGATGCACACCTATTTGGGTTTTACATTTATGATTGGAATATATTTTCCTCGTGTTACAATCCACAGATGATGATTTCATAAACTGTTTAGAATGAATGTGGCCTTTATGTACCTTCCCAGATTTAGTTATTCATCTTATTTTTTTCCTAGATGGTTTTTTATTTTATCACACACACACACACACACACGAATGAGAGGCTTGATTTGTTCTAAAGAAATGCTGCAGGAAATTGAAGAGAAAAGAGAATGAAGGCAAAATGAGAGGGTGAAATCTAGGAGAACTTGAAAGAAAATTGGCTCTAGTCTTAACCATGCCATGCAATAACCACCAGTGATCTGAAAAGAGATCACATTTCTTTTTGATTCCATTTCCTTTGATTCCAATCTGGGCTTGGGGCACGAAGGCAACCTATCAGCTTCTAAACAATGAAGAAATATTATGACAACTGCCACCTTGTTTCCCTAGAGCCAGAAGTAAGCATATTTACTGGCTGAGCCATAAATCCTTTAGCTGTGGAAACTGAAGAACAAAACAATACTAACAACCGCACAAATAGATGAGTGTTTGATTTCCAACCTCCTACCTGAGGGTGGAAAAGAAACACCCACTGTCACTTTATCACTGCCACCTTTATCAATACTATAGCCTCCAGTCCTTTGTTATCAGTCAAAGACAAACAGATTCTGTGGAGAGCAACACTGGTTCTCCAAACTTCTACCATTGCTGTTCATGGAGCTGGACGGGCCCTTAAGGGAATGTCAGGTGGCATCTCAACCTCAGAGGTGGCCCTTTGGAGCCTAGCCCACTCCAGAGAGCAAAGCTTTTTCAAAAATGTAAGTGATACATTTTTATGTGTGTGCAAGCACACACTCATGTGGTTCAACACTCTTGTCACTCCTGAAGCCTGAAGTAGGCACATCGCTTGACATAAATAAACTGGGCCAGCCCTCCCATTATTTCCTTTGTATACTTTCTCTTTCTCTGTTACTATTGTTATTATTTCCAGATGGATGTCTATATGACTTCCATCTCCTGGCCATTTATGGAAGATCTAAAATCCATCCAGACTCTCTGCTTCCTTGCAGTGCCCCCGTCAGGGCCTGCCTAAGACATATTGTTGTTTGAGGCAAATGGCAAGATGACACAACCCCTTTCATGTACAGAAGTCAACAGGGCTGACACTTGAATTGGACTTCAATACTGGTGACTGGACAATGTCTTCTTGCTCATCTCAGGCCAAAAGGCATGTTTATGGAATGTAGGGCAGACCATGTTATGAACTAGGGATTGAAAAAATATTTTGAATTATTCAAGAAATGATTGAAAAATCATGCTTCCCAAGTGCCAGAAAACCCTGATGAGGACAATCCTGAACTGACAAGAATCTTTGCAATATTGTGACTTCTGTGCAAAATGTACATTTTTCTGTGGAGAAAACAGAATTTTCTGTGCAGAAAGTGCTGTTTCCTGCATAGGATATATTGTTTTCTGCAGAAAAGTGTGAATTTTGCACAGAATCTAACTGCAGCATTTTCTGAACAGAAATATTAGTTTCTACACAGAAAGTGCTGTTTCCTATGTAGAAAATGCTGTTGTCTGTGCAAATATTGCACAGAAAAGGTCTCAAACTGCAAAGAGTTGTAAAAAAACTGCGGACTTTTTCACAGCAGAAAGAAAACTGCTGTCTTTGAGAAGAAAATTAGCAAAGGATTACATCCCTAATGCACACATAGCTCTGTTGTCTCGTCCCAATACCATACTGATGTCTACTTGCCACTGCACTTAGTGCTTGCTGGTTGCCGGCTCAAGGCATGCAGCAGTGGGCCCAGGAGACATCATATGAGCTTATGTCAGGAAAATGGGGAAACATGTGGCTTTCCAGATGTAGTGCTTCATCTCCCACCATCTGTTTCCATTGGCTCTACTAGTTAGCACTAGTGGGAGTTGCAGTCTGCAGGGGCCACACAAGTGCTATTCCTGCTATATGTGACGTGTGCTGAAGTACTTTGTCTAGGCTCTTGTCTCAGTATGGCAAATGATGGGGTTGCCTCCTAAAGAGAATGGGGAATGTTTGAACGCTGGGGGGAATTTAATTTTAGGAGTGGGTTGTTGTTGTCCCAGCAGGAGTGGGTTGTTTAGGAGAGGGTTGTTGTTGTCCCAGCAGGAGTGGCTGGTGTCAGCTGTGTGGTGAATGTGCTCTGGGTTTTATTCTAGACTTTAAAGAATATCTTCAAGGTGCTGACTCCTAGCCTCCCCCAAAGTTTCAGCACCTTGGAGAGTTCCTTTAAGGACTGGAATAAATTAATCTCACCCCAACATGGAAACCTCTGGTTGCCCCAGCCCCCCAGGATCTGCTCCCTTGAGGTGGCCAAATACCTTTATATAAGAGTGGTGAGGCACCACACAAATGGCAAGATATGTTTGCAGATATCATCTGCTCTACCAAAGTTTTGGTCACTATCTGATATTTACCAGTGATCTCTATGCTCCTGAACCTTTGGCCTAAAAATAATCACTATTTATCAAAAGAATACTTTTTGTGTAGCTGTTTCTCCTTGTTGCCATGGCAGCTGCTACTTCGGTTCTCCTTGACACCCTTAAACACCTGTTAATCCTCTGACCTTTTCTACAGATTGGATCACCTGCAGCGAGGGCAGACAGTTTGCAGAAGGATGGTATCTTTCACTCTTTGGGGAATGGCAATTCCTGCTGAGTCCTTGCCCCTGTTTCTAATTATTTCTCTGGCATCACATCTTCAGAGAATTGCCAATTAATTTTCCAGAAAGATTCTAGTGTTAGATGTCACAAATTGACTCAAATGTTTCTTTTCTTAAGGGAAGTCTTCCCTTCCCTGGACTCTTCATTGCTGTATTCAATGCCATGTCCTTGAACAGGAAAACATTGTTGGGCAGGAATTTTCAGGACACATGAAATGATGGATTAGTGAACTGTTGCTATAAAATTCTAATTTAGATATGGGCATCTGTGGGCCTCCAGATATTGTTAGACTTCAGCTCCCATTTCCCCCCACAGGCTAGAGCTATTGAAAGTTGCAGTTGAACAATACAGAACGGCACAGTTACCTGCTCTTGTTCTAGCTACTTTCTTATATATTGAGATATTGGTCTGAAATCTTTTCAAAATTCTGTTATTATTATAAATAGATCTCCATCTCTCAGGCTTACCATACAATTTTGTTTTTCCTGACTTTAGAAATGATCTGTTCCATCTGCTCATTTTCATGACACACTAAATATATCTTCAAATACTTCTGTCCTGTTTGTAGACACCATCACGTCAAGAGATTGAGCCATCAATCCCCGCCATCCTGATGTTAGATCTTATTTCTGTCAAGAGGGCAATGCATGGAATCCAGACTGGTGTTGGCATGGAACTGTGCATAGTACTGGTATACTGTACTCTCTGCCAGTACCCTTTCTCTTTCTCTCTGCTTTTTTCTCTTCTTTTTTCTTCTTTCTTGCCAGTCATTCTCTTAGTCCATTTGGTGCTCACTGATGCTTCCTTTCTCTGAACTCTCTTCACCACTCTTATTATAGAATCCCCCCTCCACCCCAAATCCTCAGGTTGTTATATTCTAGACCCTCAAATTCAGGCAGCAGCACTAATATATTATATAAATTATTTGTTTGTTATGTGAACCATGTTGTGGGTATGGAAAGACTGACCAGCATAATACTACTTTCATGTTCAGAAAGCACTCCTTTCAAATCTTTATAGATAGGAAACGTAATGTTATGTTTGTTGTTGTGTGCTTTCAAGTTGTTTTTCGCTTATGATAACCCTAAGGTGAACCTATAATGGGGTTTTCTGGGGCTGAGAGTGAGACATGCTCAGGGCCACCCAGTGGGTTTCCATAGCTGAGTGGGGCATTAACTCCTGGTCTCCAGGATTGTAGTCCAATGCTCAAACCACTACATCATGTTGGCTTTCACTGGGATATACATGCATGCATGCACACACACACTGTGCCTGTTGTATATGTGGAAGTTCTGTTTTATAATGGGTGCATGGCCATCATGTCCACTGACCTGCATTCATGCACGATAAGGTCACACCAGAAAAGGGTGTATATGTATGTAATGCGGGTGTGCACAGCCTGTGACCAAAGCTGTTTTGTGCGCCTATTAATGATTTCTTTTCCTCACAACTTTTACCCCACCCCCTGACAAGGCTCCTTTGCCTTTAACAGATATAGGAGAAACAGATATTTAGCTTTCATGGAAATAGAGATTCTACAAAGTCTGGGGATCCTGCATCCAAAAGTACCAACTGTGTCAAAACCACATTCTATCCATGCCAGTTGGAGGGGACAAGTATCAATCTGAGCCAACACAGTGCAAAGAACATTCAGGGGATGAATCAAAGCCAGTCTGGGATCAAGCGAAAGAAGTCATGAGGGGTCCACAATAAAAGTAGCAGGCAGTGAAGTTTGTCAAGTGGTGGTATAAAGTCAAACACAAAGAGCAATCCTCTCCATTTCAAAAATAATCAGGGCACAAGCCCTAGAGATAATGAATGATGTTGAAACCGACAATCTCAGGTCTCCAGCAAGTCCGTTTTAAACACAGATGTTGAGGGCGGTGTAGCTGATACTGATCGGGTGCTCAGATACTAGCACCCCTTTGTCATTGCCCTCTTTGGAGCTGTAATTTCTACTAGTGTCTTTCAAGAGGGTAGGGTGACTCACTGTATGGGTCCTGCTCCTGCGCTTGGGTGGGAAGTGGATATCTACTGGACAGCCCAAGCTCTGCCTTTGCCTCAGAGGAAGGCTGGAAACTGGAGTCTTTCACACCTCTGGCTGATTCCCCTGGCTGGACTCCATCCTAGTCACTTGAGAAGACTCCTCAAGATAAAGCATGCAAAATTATTTTGGAAGATTTTTGCAAAATCTGCAAAGTGCGAACACAATGAATTGCTGTTAGGGTAACTGAGCTAATGTAGGAAAAGTATGCTGCTTCAAACACTTTTACAATGCTAATTATTATTAAGGAGACTATATAATCATAACAATGACAGAATTAAACAGTGCCTGTTTGAGTTACCTATCATCCTTCCTCCTCTGCTTTCAAAAGGGGACAATGCATCTTGGTATATGCACAGATAGTTCCCCACTATTAACATAAAAGTACTTCTTTTAAAGAGAGCCAAATATGCAATAGTACAAATGCTTAGTTGTAAATTCAGTGGGCTTATAAACAGGTTACAATCACCTCTGCAACTAATTGTGGAATGGTGGTTGTGCAACCAGCTCCTTATGCACCTAGATGCTGTTGAATCCACCAGCCAATGTTGGATTCCCATAGTCTAGAACTAGGGGCCTTTCCACACTACACTGTTATAGCGCTATTATTCCACTTTCAACATACTGTGGAATTCTGGGGTTTGCAGTTTCTGGAGGCCAAAGATGGTTGAGAATTCTAAATGCCCCTCCCTAAACTGCAAACTCCAGGATTCCATAGGAGGTTGAAAGTGGAATAACAGCACTGTATCAGTGTAGTGTGGAAAGGCTCTAGGGTTCAGGAGCCCAATATCATTTGTGCTAATGGAATGATCCAATGTAATACCCGCCTCACAGCACAATCCTCTCTATATCTGCCTGCTCAGAAATGAATGTCATTGGGCCTACTCCAAAGTAAATGGGCATAAGATCACAGCTCTGTGTGTGTATGTGCCTTCAAGTCACCTGTCGACTTATGGTGACCCATGAATTTCATAGGGTTTTCTTAGGCCTTACTCCCTCATAAATGTGTTGGCGATTGTAACTTAAGTTCCTTGCCTCTAGTTGTAGCTCTTTGTTAACATTTTGGCCACAGAATTGTCTAGGCTTCTCTGAAGGCCTTTAGTTATCCAGTATCTACCCTGTTGCATTTCTTCTCTAGCAGATAACCTGTTTATCAGCAAAATAACAGGAACAATATATTTTCATCCATTTAATTTTGTTTTCATCTTCAACATCAGATAAGTCAAATTGCAGTGAAAACAAAGAATTTTAAGTAGGATGTTTTACACAGTGTGATGAGGAAGGAAAGCCTCTAGCAGTTTATTTAATGGAGTTTCAAATTCCTAATTTTGCTAAAATCCCACAGGCACACATCTTAAAAGACTCTAATGTGAACTGCCATGTAATTATGCCTTATAAGTAGTCTTTTGTATGGGGGAGGGGCGTAAGAGGAAAACTGTGGATCCAGCTGGTCCTCTTACACCTGCAAGATTTCTTTCTCTAAAAGCTAACTGGGTAATGCTAGTATGATATTCAAGGAAAACATTCATTAATTCCCTGTTTAAAAAGCACAAGGAAAATCTCATCAATTAATAAATGCTAGTTTGCATAATTTGCATTATGCTTCATGTCATATTACGGAAGGATGGCACAGAATGTAGAATATATTATCTATGGCATTGTTCTTGCAGCTATTTCTTGCACCTCATTGACAAATTTACAAGGCTCTGATACTACAGTTTCAAACAAACCTTCTGTATATGCACTTTGAGATATAAGTAGAGAGGCTTATCTTGCTTTTAAACAATCAAAATGATTTTTTTCTCATGGGTGGTGCAATATTTCTCCACTGAGACTGATGCAGAGCTTGCAATTCATTAAAATAATTCATTACTCCTTATTAGTTACTTTCCCTACCATTTAATGTCAAAGTTTTTAACCACTAATGTCAACAATTGTAGTAGTTTCTTTAATACATAAAATTTCACATTACTATAACTTGTTCCTTTTGAGTAATTTTTGGAGCTGGGGTCATTTGGGGCCATATTTAGTTATTTTAAATGTTTTTTGCTAAAATTTAAAGATAACGTTATTTTTATTTGTTGATGTTTATTGTCACTGTGCAAAAATCTTTTAAAAGCAAAAAGAAAAAACAATTAAAAAACTGAAAGTGCAGAAATGAGAAACCATCTATACATAAACTTGATGAAAAGGTGATCAGGTATTCCAGGAGCTATCCATGGGGAATAGATGTATCATGTGTTCAAATTCTGAGAAAGTTATGAGGTCTTTGATCCACTGAATAATGGTGGGTGACCATGTGCTCTCCTAGTACTGCAAATATGTCTTTTAACCACCAAAATGGCACTGAGAATCCATTTTCTCTGACCAGAAGTCAATTTCCAAGATACAGGAAGAGCACAGACAAATACACAATATCCACAACTTGGTCTAAAACTTAATTAATGGAGGTAGTAAGCTCTCTCCAGAAGGAAACTACCACTGGGCATAGTCATATCATATGTTTACAAAAGACACATGAGGAACACCTTTACTAAAGAAACATTGTGCAGTTCAATATACTCCAAACAAGAGCTTTTGATTCACAGATTAAAGTCCATAGCTATAGAAAAGTATCACACTATTAACACATTGCACTTGGCCTTCCACATTCGCTAGAGTTAGGGGCACAGGATCCTCACAAAAGTGAAAAATTTGCAAATATCAAAGTTTGTGTGTCTGTGGGAAGGGGGTTGAGGCATAGATGGAGAGAGTGGGTACCCAATGTGTAAACTAAATCAGGGAAAGCAGATGGTTGGCATGGTGATACTGTACTTCTACTTTCTTGCCCATCTCCTTCCTTGGGTATATGGAGAGCTTTGGGAGAGGGCTTGTGGTGCTGAGAAATCAGGCTTTGGGCTGTCCTTGACTGGCCACACAGTGGCTGGTGGAGGAGGAGGAGGAGGACTGGAGGGAGGTTTTTAAAGAGCTACGCAGCCTGATTGGAGCCACCAAGAGGAAAAGTCCCCCCCAAAAGTAGTACCTGAGGTGGGGGAGCAGCGGTTGGAGAAATTCACAAATAATCAAATCCATGAATGTCAAACCCGCAAATGTGAAGGCCTGACTGTACAAGTGAGTAATGTAACATTAAATAGAGCAGAATAACAGCAATTAATACATTTATTTTTTATTTTTTTTAAATTTTATTTGAAAGATGCATTATATTCCAAAAAACATAGTTTCTGCTGAGAGCAACGAATTAATTTCTAAATCAGCATCAGTGTTGATTTAAAAGTCAATGGCGAAAAGGCATAGAAATTTTGACTTTATTGCTAGTATTTTCAAGCACTGAGTAGACTTCCATCTTACTGTGGCCGTCCTTTGTTCGGACTTTTATATTTCAAGCACTGGGACTTACAATCCAACACACTCTTGCAGGCTAGCTTTACTTCCTAACTGATGCACTTTTATTTGGAGTTCGAGGCAGATAGTCAGGCTGTCCTTAAAGAAATTTAAGTTGCAAGGAGTTCAAGTGAGTCCAGCAGGACAGTTCTCTTCCTCATCCCTGTTTTTCATTTCTTTCCTCTAATTCAGACTCAGCTCTCAGAAAACAATGCTCATTCTTCACTGATACAGGTATTTGCTGTCTGATACATTTTTTAAATGTTCCATATTTCTGCATATTAGACAATACTGACACCTCCCTCTGGTTTCTCAGCTCCATTTTGTTTACTGTTATGCTGACACTCAACTCTCCCACCAGTTTCTTGGGGAGTATGTGTGATTTTGTTTTTATTAATACCACCAATAGGATACCAATGTGGTAAAGATGCAGTCACCTGCGGACTTTTGTCCTACCAATCTTTCCAAAACTGGCTACGAATTTACCCCCAGCCTGTATCATACTTCAGTTTAATTTCTTATCTATTAAATTCCACTGCAACCATAAACCCAACAGGGTACTAGGATATTTAGTCTGTGGAATGGCATAGACCTGCTCTTATTGTTTATTGATATTTTATATGGATACTACTATTGTACAGGTATTTATAAGGTTTGTACTATCAATTTATAAATATTATTATAATAATAATATTAATAACCCTTGTAAATAAGGCTTGTATTGTTCTCTGTGTCAATTTAATGTTCCTACTGGCAACTCTTGTAAATGAAATTCATTAAGAAGTGGAATGCTGTACTTTTTTTGTTTCCTAGTTTGGACTGGTTTTGCATTCCGAGGGTGTGTGTGTGCTTCTTTTATGTACAGTAAACTAAATACAGCTCTCTGTGGTATTCAAACCAGCACAGTCCTGGTACTATGGGTAGTTACCCGGCTGTGCCATTGTGACTTGTGATTGTTCTCAGGTCTTCTAAGACCATGTTTCTGAAGCCGTGTGATGGCAGGGACCAGCAGGATTTCCCCCACCCCCATCGTGCTAGACACCAGTACCACATTTGTTCCTATTGGTTACAACTGTTTCTCTGTTTTCCAGAAACTCATGGCATCCAATGACTCACAGATCAGCACTGGTTCATAGACTACCACTTTGAGTAGCACTATTAAAGCTGCTTCCCTGCTCTATATAACTGGTGGGCTGGTGCTGTTAATGTGGTGGTGGGAAACATGATTTGCAGAACCTCATTGGTTGGGAATATTGCTGGATGTGCCATTGGTGCATTGTGGATGGCTCTCTAATGGGTCTTGCTCATAGCCATTGTCACAGGATTGCTCTGTGAGTCAGAATGCACTCATACCTCTGCATGAAAAAGAGCACTCTTAATATTATAGCAAATTACTGAGCATATATTTCTCTTGGGGGGATAAAAGATTAATTTGCATGTTAATATCCACATTTTAAGAGGCCCCAAAGCATTAGAAATAGTATATCCTGCTTAGTAAGACTGAAAAAAAATCAAACAACTATACAGTACAATATGTAAACCTCCTAATAATCATTTAAATTAATGACGTTGCAATGCAACTTGATTGCATATATATACATACATACATATACATATATATACATATACATATACACACACATGCATATGGAAATATGTTCATGTTTCCTTTACTATTATAGCTCTATAAAAAACTACACAACAAGCACAACTTGAAATATGGGGATTATGAGTGTTATTCCTATAATGATCAAATCTTTACCAATTTTCAGTGAAAACAATTCCATTTTTGTCTTCCCTCCTTAGTGCCATAAAACAGTTTTAGTCAGAATTTTGAGCATTTCTTTTTCCAATGTTTAACGGGACCCCCACCCTCCATTTCTCTTCAAACACCTCTTTGGGCTGAGCATGGTGAGGGACAACTGACTGCAGCTGGCTGATCAGGTTTTATCAATGATGGTGTAATGCCATCATCTTTATAAAATAATGTAATATCAGTAGATTCTTTAGTGTAACAGGCCATTTCCGCACTAGACTGTTAATAGCGCTATGATTCCACTTTCAACATCCTATGGAATCCTGGGGTTTGCAGTTTCCGGCCCCTCCCGAAACTGCAAACCCCAGGATTTCATAGGATGTAGAAAGTGGAATCATAGCGCTATTAACAGTCTAGTGTGGAAATGGCCACAGATAATGTTTGTTTGTTAGTTCTAAAACTCTTGTGTTAGTGGGATTGGGGATCATTTTTCAAACTCTTAAATTGTATTTTATTCTATAATACATGTAGTGAAAAACTGACATCATACTGGTATGTCTCAGTTAAAGAAGCTGATGTGTTACTGGGCATGACTTCATTAGCAGAGAATTCAGTACCACAGGCAGAAGCAACATGGAAAGAACAGAGACAATTTCCTACACAACAAAAATGCACATGTGGAATAAAACAACCAAGCCATGTAGGGCTTGCAGAAGGAAATAACATATTTTGAATCTTCTGGGACCAACTGAAAACTTCATCTTAAATGAATCCAGTGTGATTTTTTCATTTCGCCAGCACCCACTTTTCTTATAATTTCAGTTGTAGTGGTCAAACATAGATCTAGGCTGCAGGGGGTAGAGGGTAGCAGGTAAGACAGGTTCTGTTGTGCATGCTCAGTAAGGTAATCTCTGGAAACAGCTGCTATTTGCATTGCCTGTTGCAGGCAGGCACACACAGCTACATTAGGATCACCTAGAGCTCAAGCTTTTATTGCATTGTTTATTGCAGACACATTGCTGAAATATGACGCTAAAGTCTGTGTTTCACCAATCCTCTTTCACCATCCTCCCAATGCTGATGCTGCTAAAAACCTGCCATACAGACAGAGAACAAGGATAAAAAGTGCAGGCTGGATGGGTGTAAAAAAACTGCAAAAAGAAGCTTTATTTTCAAAGGCTTTGTTTACTGAGATATACCTGTACTAATCTATTACTGTTAAAATAGCAAGTAGTAGGCAACATGTTAATTTTCTTTAATTTTTTTTTAAAGACTACTTTTAACATGTCACTTCAAAAGGATATTCCATGCTCTGGACTGTGTATATGATTTAAGGAACCATTAAGACTGGATGCTCATAATGGGGTGGGTACCTCATCAGACATTTCATTATGGTAGGCAGAGCCTGAAGATAAGTAGGGGTGGAGTCTACCATAGTTTACAAATTGTTCAAAAACTGTGTATGTATCAATCTTGGATCAAGATGAATAGGGATGGCAATATAAATTTTGGTACAAATGGAGTCCCCAAAGCAGTAGCATAAAAGGGAAGACCTCCAATTGAAGCAAGTAAATTGAGAAAGTCACCAGTACTGAGTGGTTTGCTGGGAATACAACATCATTAGATGTTACACTGCAAAATACAATTTTGAGACAACTCCTTTGATCCTACCTTGGTGTCTTTTACCCTCAGGGTGGTGCAAGGTGGCTGTGGTTTGAAATGAAGAGAGGGGGATTAAGAGGTGTGACTGAGATGCTGCCAAAGATGGCCATTTCCGCACTAGAGGCCATTAGTGTGATATACCATTACAATCCTGGAATTGTGCAATGGTAGCAGTTGAGGAACACTGTTTTCTCCACTCTTCTATCTTAAGTGGATGAGTAGCAGTATTGCCACCAGTGTTCCTTCTGCACTACAGTGTCCTTGACCACTCCCTTTCCCTGCCTGCAACCTGCCCCACCACCCCAATTAGTCAAAGTTTTTTTTTCCTTTGGAAGCCATACTAAACACACCAGTACACGATTGCATTTTCATGCTATAATATCTAAAAATGTATTTTAAAAAAATAAAAAGTTTAAATTCACAGGAGAACTTCAAAATACACACTGAAAGATGATAGCTTTTGAAGTTACCATGCCTGGGAATCACTGAGAGAGGGATAAGCTGGGCATGTCCACAGCCCACCCACTGTTGGATCTGCCACAACCCGAAGTGTTATCAAGCGCTATTACACAGTGAGTTGGCTGATGGGACTGAAGTGCTAAAGGAGGCGCTCAACGGATTTTTTCTGGAAATAGAATATGGCGGTTTTGCAATGCTTGGAGACAGGATAGCAGCTGGAGGGTGATGACGTTGTGCGGTAGCACAACTCCTGATCTGTAATCAACCTGCTGCTATGGTGGTATAGTGACACTGTGCAGAAATGGCCATGAAAGAGAGGACTGTCTTCCCCTTCCCCTTAACTGAGAATGGATGGCATGGGTGTGGAGCTTACTCACAGATGTTTCATTTGGAGCAGAGGTCCTGTGTCCCTGGCGTAATTCTGCTGAAATAAAGCAGGTTGTAAAGGTTCTTAGGTTTTGACCAGATTGTGCCCATAGTATTTTGTTATGTAAAATAACATTTTAAAGAAACTGATGGAAGACTAGGAGACTGAGGAGCAAGGAACAAAAAAGGGCTTCTCAGTACCTGAGTCCAAGCTATGGCCCAAGGGAGGTTAGGCTCTACTCTTCTCTGTTGCCTTTCTACCAGCAGGTAGATTTCTATTGCTTTTTATATGTTTTAATGTAGATATTTTGTGTTTTAAACTATATTTGTTTTATTTGATTTATTGCTAGCTGTTTTGTGTCTCATTTTAGAGAAAAGTGAGGTACAAATCAAATAAATAAACACAAAGAAATAAAAATGAATAATGACTACTTCAGCTTCCATACCTGGATACTCCACGTTGCTTGCTACAGGTTGCAAACTGGTTTTATGAAACTGTTTTTTTCCCCTCCAGGTCAGGCTGTTCTTTGGAAAACACTGCTATCTTGTGGTAAAAATGAGAACAACAGATTCAAAATGATGTGAGAAACAGATGCTTGTTTGGGAGAGACCACTAGAATTTAAAGCAATCTCTTAAGAAGATAGAGGGGCAAAGAGATTGGATCAGGAAGGAGAAAAAAAGATTTTAACAAGAGATAATAATAACTGATCTATTTTGTATCTGTAAACATTCTGAGAAACAGCATGGTATAGTGGTTTGACCGTTGGACTATGGCTGTGGAGGCCAGGGTTTGAATCCCTGCTCAGCCAAGTGATCTTGGGCAAGTCACACTCTCTCAGCCTCAGAAGAAGGCAATGGCAAATACCTTCTGAACAAATCTTGCAAAAAGAAAAAAAATCAACCCCTCAAAACAAAACAAAACAAAACGTGGGTGCCATAGGCCAGAAATGACTTGAAGGCACAAAACAACAAACATTCGAAGGATGATATAGGTCTTCAGATAGCTCTGTGCATCTGTAAGCTAAAGGCTACCAACAGTTGTTGGTATAACCAACCTCCTATACACAAATCATAAAAAAGCAGTTATGAAACAATTAAAAATGAAAACAATGCTTTCTTCCCCAGCGATGGATTGCTAACATTTCTGAGGAAATATAGCAGCATAACATAATAAAGAAACCAAGCATTTCAGTGATGTTTTATATTTCTCTTTCCTTTAAATATGACAATAAGTTTTAGTTGTGTTTGCTTTACATATAAATGCAAATTAAATTTTATTTAAATATGC
This sequence comes from Ctenosaura bakeri, assembly GCA_948474755.1. Lineage (NCBI taxonomy): Eukaryota > Metazoa > Chordata > Lepidosauria > Squamata > Iguanidae > Ctenosaura > Ctenosaura bakeri. The sequence continues at coordinate 349,593 of CAOLHI010000607.1, read as the reverse complement.
AATGTCATATATATAAGATGAACACACACACACACACTTCAAGAAATGAACAGTTTTATACTGAGATTATATTAGTAGTTATGGTTTTTAGAAAATCACTTTCAGCTTCATATTCTTCATAGTTGAGTTTTTAAAATGCCCATTTTCAACAAAAGTATCATTACGACCTATTCCAGGCCCTCATATTTCAGAGTCCAGACATGAGACCTAGAGATGGCTCCTTATAGTGTCACAGAAGGTAGGCCCTCGTGATGTTACAAGGGACAGGTCCTGGTGATGTTTAAGCATAACATATCAAGAATCAGTCCAAGTTACACAGACAACATCATTCAATTTTTTTTAAAAAACCCTAACCTACTAAATGAGGAAAATACACATATACCTATCCCTACCCCATCTTTCAAGGCTATACTCTCAGCCTGAGATTCCTCCCCTACCCTCAGCACTAGAGAAATGGGACTGGATCTTGAGGTCTAGGCAACCAAATATGTCTGGACCTCAGAGTTTTGGTGTGTGTATGTGTATGTGTGTGTAAGGACTGGCTTGCAGAACATTTGGACTCAGGACATACAAAACATGAAAAAAGTCCTTTCCACTTCTACTAAATGTCACCATTTCCTAATGCCTGACCTGTCTATCAGTTTCTGTTCATAAACAGTAGCGTGCCTCGTATATCAGATGTCTAGGAAATGCTGACTTTCAGCCCTGTGATGGAGATGCTTATACAGACATCACTCTGAAATCAAGGTTTATTTATTGCAATAGATGCATGTAGGTTTATTTTGAAGAATTGCAGGGATAAATATGACAGTGCTCAAATGAATGGGCAGCACATCTGTACATAATAAATGTTTGAAATAGTCATCTAAGCTGCTGGAATTTTCACTAGTGAATATTATATACATCAATGAACTTTTAACCGAATGTTTTCATTGTTCATATTTCTTATGTTTATTAAGAGGAAGCAACGAGTAAGAGCTAAGCAGGTTACAGACTGATCTAGTCTCTGGATTAACTTCTGGCTGATAGCCCTTTAGTTATAAACCAGTATTTTGATCTGAGTGTCATTTCCTCTGATCTCTTAAAATGTTTGAAATTTCATTTGAACATATGGCATACGTTGATCCAATTGGTGACTCCCACACTCATTTGTTTCAAATAGCCCAGAGGCGGGAGGAGGAAGCAATCTAAGTTTTTGGCTTTATTGGCCTGTTGTTCCAATTAAAGCTGTTTTGCTTCCCAATAGAAAGCCTGTGGTCCATGTTTACGAGGTTGGCATCCTGTGCAAGTATTTAGGGTAGTTTTGAAAGATCTCTGGGTAAAAATTTCAGGAAGATTGTTTTCACAGTTGGTGCATTTCCTCTGCTTTCAAAGTGAGTTATGTATAAACCAGATGGCACATAGCTTGACATTTTGGTTTAATTGGTACCAAATTTAAAAAGACAACATTATGTCCAAGCATACAGGTCCTTAATCAGGATGGAAAACCCAAATGGGCAACCTTTTTTTTATTTGGTGGATTGCAGCTAATCCCTGCTGAAATCTTTTAACAACCCATAAGCTCTGGAGGCTGACTTAATTACTGCCTACAGCCAAAGACCCAAGTTAGAAGAAATCCATGCTACCATTTTGAGATGATAATCTGATTCCAGAACTGTCTTAGATACTATGATGTTCTGAAATGAGGTAGAATCAGTGCATTATATAGCGATTGGCGGTGTATCTACAGTACCAAAGCCTTAAATGTACCATCATTGATGCTCATCTGCTACCATCAAATTCCCCTTGTCCTGCCAGTTTCATCCTGACTACTCTTTCCTTGCTAGCAACAAAAAAAGAAGAATATGTTTCAGCATCATTGGGGGAGGGAGTAAGGAGAAGGCATTCTTCACATTGTTCCAGTGAGGAAAACACAGATATCTTTGTGTATGTGTGTGCATGCACACACATGTTGGTAGTGGATGTGTGCACTGCACCTGATCTGGCATAATTCAGGGCCCCTGAGGTTGAAAGGTTTGTACATTTCTAGCACTAACTTGTGACATAAAGCTGCATATGTGCCTAGCTCTAAATGTGCTATCTTGGTCCCTGTCCTTTTCTTTCTTTAACTTATTTGACAAATGAAGGGGATAGCCATGTTGGTCAGAAGACAAATTCCAAAGACCATATTGTGGTCATCCTTTCCTTCAGCCAGCTCAAAAGCCACAATATTCTTTGTATGAGCTTTCAAAACATACATGTTTGGCTACCAAAATAAATAAATGAATCAAATAAATCAAATCACCCAGGGGAAATGGGATGGGGAGAAGTGATGATGATACTGTCGTATGGTCTGCTTGTTGTTTTGACATACTATTAAGGAAGTAATCTTCTCTGGCCATGCCTCAAGTGGGCTTGTGGGGGAAAAAACCCCCATAAAAGGAGGATAAGAAAATATGGTTTTCCATTTCAAAATACAAAACAAACAGGAAAAAAAAATTAAAACCATATTCAATTTGAACCTCAAGAGCCCCTTTTTAAAAGAGAACGAGGGGAACAGGAACAACTCAGGAAGCCTCTATATTGTCAGGGCTGGAGACACATTTAGGCACTGTATCAGGCGAAGCATGTCAACAGGAGCCAAAGTGGGTATCTTTGCCTTTTGTTGGATGAAATAAACCCTCAGAAAATCAGGTTACTGGGTAAGACGGTAGCCTATGTGACCACAGAATTTTATAGCTCTTCAGAGTAAGTAAGAGAATGGGTGTTGTGTGTATTTTTCCTACCTAAATGGTATTCTTGAAAATGACTTCATCCAGCAAATAGTTTCTTTTCTAGTCAATTTGAAACATAAATTATATTTTTTCATTCTATTTCTTTTTAAAGGTCCTCATGGGGTCACAGATAAGTAGACATCTTTGCTGTGCTAAAAGAGCTTGGGTAATGTAGTGCTTAAATGTTCCCACGAACACACAAGGACACCTTAGGTCAGTTCCTATTGCTTTGCTTCAGCGTCATATTTGTATCACGGGGTACTTAATGATCTAACTTGTAGACCATTTCCGCACTGGGAATTTAAAATGGTGCAGAGCAACCTCCAACAGAGGTCTTCTGCACAGTAGAGTGGACTGGGGTGGACTACTTTCTGTAGATCCACACCTCAGTCCGGTTCTGTACAACCAGAACTGGTCATGCGGCGTGGTTTTTAAAAACCTCTTTTTTGAGGTTTTTAAAAAGCACAGAGCGAGCGAAGCCGTGTAGCTCTGTCACCCGGCTCTGGAGCAGATTTGCAGGCGCGCGCAAGTGCGTGCCTGCAGATCTTCCAGGGGCGGGCCTTTGGCTGGTGAGCTTCTCTGGTTGGTGGAGAGCCTCCACTAACTGGAAGCCGCCATTTGGGATGCCAGAGGACTGCGGAGCAGCAAACTTGTGCTGCTCCTCATGGCAACGGACTCGGCCAGCCGGAAAACAAAGCCAGTAAGCTCCGTTTTCGGGCGTTCCCCCCCCACATGAGGAAAGGGCCACAGAGATGTGTAAGGACTGCAACACAATAATATGTCTGAAACACTTTGGGTACTTTGGAGGCTACATTGCCCTCACTCTCTTTGTGCATTAATCTAGCTAGTAGCTACTGCAATAGAATAGAGAGAAGAATTACATTCACTCTAGTCCTGTTCCCCAAGTTCTTGACAGAATATCTAACAAACCAGCAACTGACCTGCATCCTGTTTTGTACATTATCTCTATGACAAAATCATTTGTGAAATTATCCAAGTTTTAGAGGTGTACAGGGAAAAATAGTAGGAGTGTAAAAGGAAGGACAGAAAAATGAGACAGCTGTTTTTGCTCAGATGTCAGCTAGAATGAGCTCAGGCAAATGAAGGAAAATGAAAGAGGAATATATTAATGATCTAATTTTTCTTAAAGGTTCTATAAAATTGGTGGGATCTATGTTTTATTTCTTGACATTATTTCCCTTGGCTCTGCAATGCTGTTGTCTTTATTTCATTTCTCCCCTTTTGGGACTAATTTGTACTGGTTTATTGTTAGTGTGGTATTATTGCAAATGCCAACATTAATTCAGGAGTTTTTCCATCTTACATGGAGTTAACACTCTTTTGTACAGTACAGTACAGCTCCTTCTACACCGAATGTACTGTTGGACACCAGTAAAGCCACTCAAATGGAAATGTTTGAACAAGAAAGGTTCAAAATATTTCAGAATTACATAGCTCTTTTCGTTCAGAATTGAAAAAAGTCATGCCATCATTGCAATATACATTATTAGAATAAAACCAATTGTAATGCAAAAGTTTTTGAGTTATAACAGAATGTACACAAAATATATACAAAAATAGATGTGAGGCAAAATATTTCCTTACATATACAGGGTGAGATCTTCATTATCAGACACAGCTATGATGGTGAAGCTCCATTACTCTAACTATATGTCCCCATTTCACTGCTTGAAACCCAATTTAGAACTCAGGCAGCCACAAATCAAAGGAGTCCATGGCATTGGAAAGTGGGCTGCTGAACGATAACATATCTAGCTTTTTCCTGCCAGTGAGGTATGACAAAAAAAAGCAGCAGCAGGGATCCTTGCCATGTCCTTGCTCAACTAATTTTTATACTTTGCCTTGCTGATGGTAGGAGGCTGGGTGCATCACTGTTCAGTGTCCCACTGTTCAGCACCTTGAATTCCTTCAGTAGGTGCAGCTACCTGGTTTTTGAGATGGTTTTTGGGGGTAACTTGCAGTCATTCCAAGGGTGACATGAGAATTGTTGTTGTGTAGTTTCTGACTTACAGTGACCCTGAGGGAAAACTTATCATGGAGCTGAGAATGTGCGATGCACCCAAGGTCACCCCATGGATTTTCATGGCTGAAAAAGAAATTGAACACTGGTCTCCAGGGTTGTGCTCCAACACTCAAACCACTATACCACTGAACAGGATGCCAAGCAAAGTGCATTCTTTGACAACATTGATAATAGCTGATCTTAACGTATTGGTTGTCTTTTCATTGTATGCTTTTCACCTAGTGGTATGGTATTCTTGTGGGGTATTTTGCAGTATGGTGTGTGTGTTTATGGCAATCTCAGACCATTGCCTTCTGAAAGTACTTCAAAAGAAATCAGACTAAGCTGTGGATCACGTCAGAAACTGGAACCAAAAATAGAGCTGTAGCTGCTTTGTTGCTATTCAAATCAAATTACGTGTATGAGAAAATACCGCTTTGGTAGCCTCTCCCTAGAATTCGATACAGCAATTTCAGGTGGCATCTAGATCCCCACATTTGATGAGATCATAACTGGAATGCAGGTGAAAGTCCCTATCTTGAATACAAAATTTTTGAGCAAAAATTTATGTGATATGCTCAGTTGCATCTTGCTTGACGTGTTTGCTCACAGACATAAGAGATGCGGCCTAACTTTTCTATGGGAGCAGGAATAGCTACTGGAAAGCATATATAGCAAATCAGCAGAAAAAGGGAGATTAGGCTCCATGTGCTTATGGATGGTCCAAATTTTATTCTCGAAAAAGCCCAATGCATTTCAGCCTGTTTATAACTTAATTGGCCTTCTTCAGAGGCCTGAATCCAATCTACAATAGAAATTTCTGGAGTTGCTGCTGCACTATCTTTAAGAACCAGACAGTCATGCAAGACTGTCTATAAACATTATATTCTTCCTGGATGGAGCCTCATTTGATTGGGGAAGCCTGTCATTACATTCTTGCATTGTTGTGGTTGCCTACCTTTTGCCCCTTCTGCAAAATTGTCTTGCCATTTCATTGCTCTCTCTCTCTCTCTCTCTCTGATCTTGCATCAAGCAGGTTGTTGCATTCAATGGCCCATGAGGCTTCTTCCAACTCTATGATTCTATTGTTGGGGGAGAGATTACTAGCATTTGGTATCTTGCATGGGAAAAAGGAAAAAGAAATAAAATTTGTAATATTACATTTGTAATATTACCTCTGTAATAAAACACCAAAGAGAAGTGAATGGGATGAAGGATTTGTTCCCTGGTTTTAAAGGAAAGAAATGGTTGCAAATATCTGTGTTTTCCCAATGGGCACATTAAGGCACATAACCTCTGCTTTCCCTCTTCCTTCCTTCCTTCGTCAATCCAAGAAGTGCCACACGAAATTAGGAAAACAGAAGCCACAGAGGAAGCAATATGAAAACTCAGAGGTGCTCTGGGATTTGATAGCATTAGATGGCCATATGCTCCAAGTGAATGGGGGCAGGGGGGAGAACATTGCTAATTATAGCCTTAACAATGAAACTGAGCATAGCTGCTCTTCTCATCAAAATAGCAAATGTAAGGACAGGGACTGCAATATGAGGTTATACTTTGTACTAGGACAGAGCCATTTTTTGGATTGGAAGAAGTAGTTTGATTCCAGTTATTAAAGCTGTCATGTAGTAGTTTGGAGAATGCTGCTGGGGAATGATGCTGTTCTTGTTAAAATTTTCTTGGCTTCTCTCAAAATTCTTTCAATGGGAATCTGTCTCAGTTTCAATCCTTGTCTGAAATGTGGAGACTCAACCAACTTGAGTCCTGGGTTTGGGAAAATGACAACCACAACAGTAACTCACTAAGCAGGTTATAAAGCAGGGTTGAAAATAATGCAGCCCTCCTAATGTTGTTGAACCTCACCTTCTATCATTCCTCAGCACTGGATGATGGCTGCCAGGATTTGTAGTCTAACCACATGTGGAAGGTTTCATAATCACCACTCTTTTGGTAATTATTACTGATTAAAATGTCTGGGAAGTGCTACATAGATGCTGGTGATAAAGTAATGGGGGTCATCATTGGTACTGACACCACATTTTCCTAAAAACAGAGAGAGGGAGAGAACGAGACAAAGTTTACATCCAAACAGCACACCACAGATAGTAAATAACCACAGTGAAGCAGAAGCAACTTAATAATGACATAACTTTTTTTAAGGAAAGATATTATTATTAATAGTTTCTAAAAACACTAAAATTTTACAAATATACAAGAGAAAAAGAAAAAAAACAACATGAAGAAAACATGAGGCATAAGAATTAGAAAGCAAAAAGTTAAACAAAAAGGAAAAAGAAAAAGAAAAGGGGCTGACTTTCAAACTTCTTTAGAGTATAACAATCAAATTGATTCAAGCGTCTTGAAGATAATATCCAAAAGTTCTTTTCATGCTTTCCAAAAAAGAAAAATGAACTTTCTTCTACCAAAGATTAACATATCTAGCATAATATATCAATGTTACTTTCCATTAGATTCCATTACATGTTACATTTACATGATAAATGACATTGTGTTTTCTAATCTTAATACTAAATGCTGCTTGCTGATTACATTTTCACTACTTAAAAGTATAGATTTGTTCAATGTTATATAATGTCACTAAAGCCAAATGTTTCAATAACATTTTATATTGTAAAATCCTTTATACTATATTAAACAAAACCCTCTTTTTCTTGCAACCATCCTATCCATGAATTCCCCCCCACTTTGCTTTCTCACATTTCTTTCCTTGCCCTTTACTAATATTTTCAGTTCCTTTCTATTTGATATTTTAGGATAATTGTCCTGAAACAGAACACTTTCCCCTCCACCTTTCTTTCACCACTTTCAGTCATACAGGCTAAATCAATTTGGTTTCGTTCATCCATCAATGTAGTGTGATTTCACATCAGTTTCAGATTAGCCTCTCCCCTTGAGCTGTAATCCCCATTTCACAAACCAGAACTTCTTTGGCATTCATCTCCCTCAAGTTTAGTAGCTAATCTCTCCATCAGTTCAACTTGAATATGTTTCTGCATATGATTTTCAACCTCCTTTGCTTCCATATTGCAGACTTCTGTATTTCCCTCTTGTCTTACATCTCCCCACGGTTCTTTCTTGATATTGTTGATCTCCCTCCTCAGGGCCTTTGTCATGTTCCACTTCAAATTTAGGAGTTCCACTTCTTTCAAAGAACACAACTTCTTCATCACCCATTGTAAAAAGTCCTATGAAAGTTCCTGGGAAGATTCCATCTTGCATTCAACCAGCAATTTCAGAGTCAACAACTCACTTCTTCTCTTGTCTAGCCAAAAGCCACCAGCAAGTTGGTCTTATCAACATCAAATAGATAATGTCTATGTTACATCATAATTACTCCTTGTTAAGATCCAATTCAGTCTTATAAATAAGATGAGATTCAGTCTGTCCACAAAATATACATTTTGATCCTTAATTATTCTCTTTTAAACATGTCAGTCCACAAATTTCTTATTTATTTATCTCAGTCTTGTGGGGTGAACACACATTTCTTTTTTGATTCCAGAGAGAAGGTGGTTGGAGAGGCTCCATTGTTCTGTTTTAGTCAGAATTCTTCACTTCTGTAACTCCAAAGGTTTATTTAAAAGTTTTCCTTTAAAAAATGTAGGTTGCCGGTTTGTGGCTATCAGATCCAAACTGTTGCGTTTCCTGGTAAGGACAAATGATGTCACTCCCTTGGTCCTTTCCACTCATAACATGTTTACTCAAAAGTAAACACGTGTAATGGGAATTCTTAACCCTGATGGGTGATCCCCTGCTTCTGCTATAATTCAGAGGATGTTTCTTCAGTCAGCGATTCCTTTGGCCAGCACTTTTGCCATGAAAACTTTTCTTGCTGCAGAGCTTCAGCCAGGAGTGTCTACCTGTTGGCCTGCTAGAAGTCAAAGTCGAACAATAAGATAACTTAACACTTGTATAATGCTTGAAGAATGAATTTTTAAAGGATTTCTAAAGATCAGCAAGATGTTTCAGGAGAATATGTATGTGACAGTATAGACAGGGCTGTGTGTATGCTGAAATGATGGAGAATTTCAGAAAAAGTGCAGATTGTTGCATACTGGAATTAACTTACTTGGGAATCCTCAGCATTTTAAGACAGTTTGTAGCATTCAGAATTGATAAAATATGCTTGGACAAAGGAAGCTGTGCCTTCTGAAATATCCAATGTAGAGGAATAGGTGATTGAGGCTACAGTGTCATGCATATTCTCCTCAAAACAAGTCCAATTGACTTTCTTCTGGGTAGACATCCATTAGATTATGATGCAGTATTTTCAGTGTGTAGAATTGGACTTTCAGAATCTGGTGAAACTTCTTATACTTCTCCATTATTAGGAAATCACAATAAAGAAAGAAAAATGAGCACAATCTCATTTAGTTTGCATAAATTATATCTAGAGTCTGCTTTAAGATAAGTTATGCCCTGAGTATGCTCCTGCACAAATATCAAAGCTAGAACTGAACTGGGCTAATCTGGATATACTTGTAAGATATCAAATGAAAGTGGGGATCATTTGAAGATGAAAAGAGTAAAAGCAGTTCCAATCAAAGGCCTAGATTGCCCAGTATTCTGCTTTCTACAGCAAACAATCAGATGTCTTTGGGAAATCCAAACGCAGGATATAAGTGTAAAAATTATTTCTCAGTCATGTTGTTCAGCAGTGTCTCCTAGAATATAGAATCTTCACTCAGTATTTTTGTCCAAACTGCAGGATGTGTCACTGAGACAGCAAAGAGTATTTTACTCTTAACCCCAATTCGGAAGCATTACGCACATACTTTACCAATGCATGAAGGGAAGTCTAACCTTGCTGAGTAGCACTGGCTCATAAACCACAGCAAACTGCCACAAAAGTGGTAGGATTTTGATAATGCTTTTATGGGGCTGGCCATCCAAAGGAGCTCCTTCTCCTATGAATGACCATCTCTTGGCTGGGAAGGATTTCACAAATAACAAATGAACACACAACCTCCCTGAACTGTGGAGTAGGACTGAGTGCTTAGTATACTTTTAAAGAGACACTACAGGTATTAAACATGCTGAACAGGAAATATGAATGACTTGTGCATCTTACAGGGGGGCTATTTTCATGGGGGGGGATGGTTGAAGTCTGCAAAGTTATTTTTCTGTAGTGTTTTATCTACAATGGCTTTTTTGTATATGGAAATCACAGCTACATCTTCTTGTCATCATGTGATGAATCAGATGTATGAGCCAGCCTTTTCATTGATGGATCAGTGGATTAATGTTTTCTCTCCCATGTCATAAGAATCCTGTGCTGATTTTGAAAATCATAAATCCAATTATTAGCCTTAACTACAGTAAATCTACTGAAACAAAAATAATTACACATGTGTAATTGTACTCAGTGATTCAATAAATGTACTCTAGTTAGAAATAACAATTGGATTTAGGCCATTATAATTAACTTTGCCAAAGAATCAGACTTGTTTTGAAAACTTCCACAAGTTCGACAGAAAAGTAGGCACTAGCTTAAGAAGAGAGGTTGAAGTATATTTTGTTAATTGCAGATCCTTCATTCATGGACAATTCTGGGAGAAAACAAGATAGACAGTTTTGAATTGATACTTTTGAAGGAAAAAGACACAAAGGTAGCACCAATCATTTCAGGACAATTAACTTTAACAGGTGACACCTTTGAATCCTTAAATTTTCTTAATTTACTGCACTCTCATTTAGTAGTGCAGTAAGCCCTGTTCTGTGCTCACAACAGAAACTATTTCTGCAACTTTCTTGTTTCTTGGCATGTACATCTTCATCAGTTGTCCACGATCACATTTCATTCTCCTTGTAATGTTATGAAACACATCATTATGCTCATGCCAAAAATCATAACTGTATTGGATCAAATCTCACTTGTGTGTGAAAACTGCTTTCAAGCGAAATGAAAAGCCAGCCTCTTTTGTATTGTGCATTGGCCCACACAAGCATATAATAGATAGGGTTGTTATGCTTTTTTCATTTATTCCTGCTCTCATTTTGGAGATTCTCAGATTTTTCCCTTGTGCATATATTTTGAGAAGATCAATTTTTCTGATACAATACTATGTTTCAAGGATGCCTCCTAGGTGTCTATGCTTCATATGAACCTGAGGGCCCTAGACTGTAATTTTTCAGATTACCACTGGGATTTGGAAGTGACATTTCCTTGAAAGACTATGATCAGCTCTGGGACTGTCCATAAAATACAGCATTATTCAAACTTTATTGCCAGTGCTCTGCAGCCAGTATTTAATGTTATTGCTGTGGTCACCAGTCTGAACACAGATGCAATTGGTTTAATGAGAGCAAAACACACACACTCGTGCACAATTTTTCCCCCTAAAACTGTTGCAGAGAAACAAATAGACAGTTGAAATAGAGATGGAAAGGATATTCAAAAATATTTGTAAAATGACCGAAAAACATGCTTTTAACTGCTGAGAAATCATGATGAAAAGAATGCTGGACTCATGACAATCTTTATAGTTTGGGACTTAATCTGTGGAAACTTTGCATGTGGTTTCTGCATGGAAAAATGCTATTTTCTCCACAGAAAATAATATTTCTATGCAGAAATTTTATTTCTTGTGCAGAAAATGCTGTAATTGGGGTTTATTGTGTGCAAAATAATCATGTGGTTGATTTGGCTTAAAAAAAAAAGACTTTGAAAAGGTTTATACAAGCTTTGACAATCAATTGGCAGTTTACTGGTTAAATTAGAGTATTGTTATTCTTGTAAGCCTTGAAGTCAACTCTGATGTTTGGTGATCCCGTCCTAGGATTTTTCTTAGCAAGATTTTTTTGAGGAGGTTTGCTCTTGCTTTCTTCTAAGGCTGAGAGAGTGTGCTCACCCCAAGATCATTCCGTGGGTTTTTGTGGCAGAGTGGGTTTTGAGTCATAATCTCTCAGATTGTCCAAAAATTAAACCACTACAGATTGCTATCTCTTAAATAAAGGTATCTTCTAAAGGACCCCTATAGAATAGGTAAGAGGCAATAGAAAGTAGTAGTAGGGGCATTCTTAGCAATTTTCTAATCCCCCCAAAGTTTCTTTTAGGAGGCCTGGGGGAGGTCATGTTTGCAGCTTTTGGGCTAAATGCCCAACTTGGATGGATCTGACATTGCTGGTTTGGGAAATGCCTCTGTTGAGACCCAGTACCAGAGGAATAGTAGTACTGGCAGTATTCAAAGTGAGATCTCTCTCCACAGCCCCCATAATTGGACTCTATCATAATTTTTCATGTGCCCCTAACAGGGCATGACCTAAGCATTTCATGTCCTCACCCACCTTTGAAACTGTCACACTTTACTTCCTGTCCCTTTGGGTTAATGGACTGATGAATTAAAAGAACTACATCCTAATAATCTGTCCCTTGATAGCCTAGAAATTGAAAGAACACATTTCTACAAAAGAGAAGTTTACAAGTGAAAACAATATCCAATATCTCTAAACAGGGGTAGGCTAAAGTCAAAATAACCAAAATACACTGTTACCCCTAAAGGTGGGGGACCTTGAAGTATATCAGCAATGCCAGAATGTCCTTAGAAAAAGGGGGAATTATACCTCAAGTGAGACCTGTGAGAGGGTCGTAATGGCAGGATCTTTTCAACTGTGCATGCTAGTACTGCCTGTAGGAATCCAGTTAAAAGTTTAAACAGGGTGTTTTTATTGGAAATCAGCACACACACACAAGAAATCAAGAAGTCTCATGAATAATACAAGGCTAGTGAAGGGAGGAGTGAAAAAGTTTAGATAGACAGAGGGATTTTGGGTTTAGAGGATGATATTTACTGGTCCAGAAGAAGGTCGAAGCAGAATGGTTCAGACTGCAATTCAAGGGTAGCACAGAGCACGTGAATCTGAGGACCAACATACAGATAACATGACAACGTGCGTCCAAAGTACTACAAGTTGCCAGGATTAGAGCCAGGGTTTAAATACCCTTTTTCATACCCTGAAAGGGTAAGTGTTAATGGCTCTCTGGTAGAGTAAACAAAATGGGGTCCGGAATGGGTTGATTGTCTTACTTTGAGTAACAAAACATTGATAGGAGTCCTGACAGTCTCTTAATGTCTTGGTTGGGTAGGGTCAATGGGAAAGGTCTTGGTAGGAAATGCACACAGTAGGGGTGCTTTCCTGCTGCACCTGGGCAGTTTCGTTGACTATTGCATTCAGATGTTGGGTTGTTGACAGGATTACTGAAAGCCTATTAACTCCAGGCTTTCCCACTTCTTGACCATATAACCTGCCCATGTTGAGACCATGCTGACCTAGCCTAGGTGTACAGCCAGTGTCCTGCCTATAATGTGTTTCGCAGCTGTACATGTCCAGTTTTTATATGAAATGGTATTTTATACCAATTTTGCTATTCTGTAGGATGGGGGATGTAAGGGGTGGTAACAACACATTGTACAAATACATATAATCAGGATCCTTCTTCCTTTACGCCAAATAAGACACACAAATAATAACATTTCATGATCTTAGAGCCCAGCAAGAAGGAGAGAAGGAAGGGGAGAAAGGATAAACAAATCTGGACAAACATCAATGTTGGTTTTTTTCAGTTTTTCTCTCTCTTTTTCCTAATGTTAAATTACACTTTTCCCAAAGTTTGATTTTTTTAAAAAAAAGCCTGAATTATGTATTTAGCTTTGTATTCATTTTATAAGCATTCATGGTAATGGATACATATTTGTATGCAATGTTTCCCAATGTCCACATTTTGCAAGCCTTTTCTTAATATAATGCGTGCTAAAATTTTATTTTCAGTACTGTGACTAGGATACTGTTCAATATTTATGGTATAGTGACCCTGCCTTACAACATTATAAATATCACAATTCACATTTATGGGCATGTAAATATTGCAGTGAATGCAACTGCTCCTCTGCATGCACCTAAGAAGTCAGGCAGGCACAACCACTAAAAGAGGTCCAACATATTGGAGAGTGAAGCATTGAATGGTGATATGTCCATCTCCTTCTGCTAATGAGGTGCAGTGTGAAACGAGTTGAGACAGGATCCAACAGGAGTCCCTGCTGCTTCTTTTCACATTGTGCTTCATTGCCAAGAGAGGATTGGATTGTCACTGTTCAGTGTCCCACTCTCCAGTGCCTCAAAACTCCTTCAGTTAGTCTGGTCGCTTGACTTCTAAGGTAAGTTTTGGGAGAATGATGGAGCTCCATCATTGTAGCGATTTATGATGATGCAGGATCTCAGCCTATATTTCTGTGTACATTTCCTGCTAATATATATGCTTTCTATACCCTTTTAAACTGGAGAACTCTGTCATGAAATTCAGAAGAGTAGAAATTTGAATGCCTAACTATAAATGTAAATTCAAGGATAAAAATTTTAAGCAGAAAATATAAGGGGGGTAAGAAGAGGAAGGAATGTCTTGTAAATTCAGTTCATGTTAAAACAAGGAATAAATGTATGTTTATAAGATTATATACACACACATATATAAAGGCTAACTAAATTTCAGTTTGGATATTGGTTCAAAAATGAACAGTGAATCAAATGAGTTTTTCTGCGTTGCTAGGAGGAGCAATGTTGTGGGCATGGGGAGGTCTAGGATATGTTTCTATCCAAAGCTTCTCTTATGACCTGCTCTCAGTGTATGGAAAAGGCTGGATTGTTCCCAGCTTTCAGCCTTCTTCAGCCTTGTGTACTTCAGGTGTGTTGCACTACAACTCCTATGATTGTCACTCAACTTGGCTAATAATGACTTGGATGATAAAAGCTGTAGTGCAATGCATCTAGTGGGCACCAATTTGGGGAAGCTTGGAATAATTCTGAGACACCTTCTAAATGAAGTTCAACAACAGCACAGACTCCTAAATCCAGTGGTAGAATAATTCCTGTTATATCACAATTATAGTATGCTAATTCCATTCTAATTGCCATGGCAAGATCCTATGGAATCCCAGGGTTTCTAGTTTGATCAGAGACCTAAGAGCTCTCTGGCAGAGAATTCTAAATGCCCCTGCCTAAACTGCAAATCCCAGGATTCCATAGGATGTTTCTATGGCATCACAGCGCCATAGAAATAGGATCACAGTGCTGTAACTGTAGTGTGAAAGGGCCCATGGTACCAACCAGCTGATCCCAAAGGACTTTCTGGCAGGAAAAAAAAACATTGTTGTTGAAACAATTTTCTCTTTTCCTTTCTGCTTTTGTATTGAAAGGGAGAGGACATAAATTCACATGCCTCCTAATACCATTGCCTGTTGTTTATTTATATATCCTTAATACTAAGTCTTCTGAAAATGAAGGCCTGTTTGAATGTGATGTTGTTTTGTATCTATTTTTCTTAATAAGTAATAAGAATTGGTCCAAACAATACTGAGCTGTGATTTGCATTATAGTAGTTTTTAGATGTGTGCTACGGTAGATATTTCATCAGACATTCTATTATAAAATGGATTCCCTGACATCAGCTTGAAAGAGATGCAATAATTCTCTGTATGCCAGTTTTCTCCCTCATTTAAAAGCTCTATGAGTATATATGCCTTTGGAAATAAAACTACATGCAGGGGAACCTTGGGATTCCATTTAACTCTGCTAAAAGCAAGCAAACAATTTCAGGGACAGATTGAAATGACCCTTCTACAGCATTGCACTGAGCTTCTGAATAAACAGTTGAAAACAAAACGCAGATCAGATGAGAATTATGTAGGCCCTGCATGCTTCATGAACATTGATTTTTTTCAAAAGGAAAAACTGTGGGATGGGGAAAAATGTGCCATTTATAAATGCAAAAATACTCATGCTGTTCTAGCAAAGCCATCAGAAAGCAATTTTCTCATTCCATCAGAATTTACAAGAAGAAATAAAGAAAGAGAATTCTATTTTACAGGGTTTTTGACTGTTCAAAGAACTTAAGATTTCTTTATATCGTAATTGGCTTAGATGTTATTGTAATGATTGGGATAAGATCCTCCTTCCTATCATCTCTATATCAGTAAATTGTTTCATAGAGATACATACTTTCTTTATTTTATTATTAACCTGAGAATGAAAAAATGTAAAAAAAATCCCTCACAGATGAGATGAATAGAGGTTTTGCCCACTTTAAAGAAATTTTAGCATGTTTCAGGACTTTTTTTGGAGAGAAAACATGTTTTTTAATTTTCAAAAGAAAAAAACCCTGAAGTTAAAAAAAAGTGCAAATCTTCTTGTCCTCACACAGAAGTGAAAAATCTTCTGGTGTCTGATAACATTTTCTAAAATAGTGATTCTTGACCTGCTGAGATGCAGTTTCTCAAAGATGACAAGAAAATTTCAGACCATGAGGTGCAGTGTTGACCACATAAACCAGGAGCTCAGAGTGCTGAATACTCACCTAGCTGATCTCTCACACCACTTTGGAGCTCTGCCCAGCCCTGGCAACTTTTCACAGCCTCAGCAGGATGGCCCAGGTTATCACCACTGACAGACAGCCCTGCAGTAAGCTCAAGTCCATTGTTTGGCCTTGTCGCATTAGGCTAGATTCATATCTTGTATGCCTGGACCTATACCAGGCTTTTCTTTGGAGGATAAACCCCATGGTTTATTGATCAAACGTTCTGCTGACCAACACGTGCAGCTACTACAGATCCAGCAGCCAAGAAAAGACAAAGAAGACCTATTATAGCCTCATATGACATGACCTAGGTACCAGCCCACCTGTGATATGTGAAAAGGCTTTGTAATATACTTGAAACCTCACCTTGCCAGACCCATTTTAAGAATAACAGCAAACATAGAAAGGGTGTGTGTATCACTTTTTAATCTATTTTTAAGTTTCAAATTTGAAACAATAAAACAGTCTCTTCAAAAAAAATGACAAGAAAATTTGTGAATATTCTTTACATCCCGTTCATTTAATTCAAATTCATTAATGAACCTGAATTGTGTCAAAGGCTTCTTCACAGCTGATAATGGTGTTTGTGGATAGAAGTATGAATACTCAAGAGCATAAGAGCCTTTCATCACCTGGTAATTTATGGACCAGAGCATGTGGGAAGCCAACCACAAGGAAATCAATTTGTTTGTCAAATGTAATGTGGGGAGCAGGGAAGTATTCAGGACCAAGTCAATGGACCAGGTGGTGTCATGGTTGAAGGACATGTAATAAATCCCACCACTGTTGATGTAATATGGCCCCACTCCTCCATAATATTATTCAACCTCCCCCTTTTTGTGTGTGCAGAGAGAGGCACAAAGAATGCCCTTGCCATGGCTGATCTCACACAAGGAGATAACAAGGATATTCCTCACTCAAACCACTTGCTTTTGCAATGGGGCACACAAGTGGTGTAGGGATGGTAACAGGATTTCTTGTATCCTACCCATATTATAAAGTAGGAAAGTAAGTAAGATGGAGTGGGGTTCAGGGAATACTCCAGTTATCTCCTATTTGGATTGGACAGTTTTAAAAATTTAACCTCTTGCAACACAAGGGCTGATGGTAACTGTAGGCATTTTAGGTCAGGAAGATGCTATTGTCACTGCTCAGAATCCTTCTGGACATGGTAATCTGATGGTCTCACAGAGAGAGTCCCATGATACTGCAGCTTATAAAGCTCCTACATCTACAACTCAGTCCAAGTATCCTACTACAAGGAGACCATCAGGTTAAATCTCTAGATAGACTTTCTGTTCCCGATATTTGCCAGCCTTTGAAGCTGATCCTAGAGCAGATCACTAAACAATCAGTTTGTAATTACTGAGAAAGTAACGCCATAATCACTAAAAGTTGACATGGGTTTCTTAAAAACAAGTCATGCCAGCCTAATCTTATCTCTTTTTTATGATAGAGTTACATGCTTGATAGATGAAGGGAATGCTGTGGACGTAGCATGTCTAGATTTCAGTAAGGCCTTTAACAAATTTCCCCATGACAGTCTTGAAAAGAACCTAGTAAAATGCGGGCTGGACAGGGCTACTGTTAAGTGGCTTTTTAATTGGTTGACTGACCAAACCCAAAGGGTGCTCACCAATGGCTTCTCTTCTTCCTGGGGAGAAGTGAATAGTGGGGTGCCACAGGGTTCTGTCCTGGGCCCAGTGCTATTCAACATTTTCATCAATGACATGGATGAAGTAATAGACGCATGCTGATCAAATTTGCAGATGACACCACATTGAGAGGGGTTGCTAATACACCAGAGGACAGGATCAAAATTCAAAATGACCTTAACATATTGGAGAGCTAGGCCAAAGCTAACAAAATGAATTTCAACAGAGAAATATGTAAAGTCCTACACTCATGAAGAAAAAATGGAATGCACAAATATAGGATGGGGGACATGTGGCTGGATAACAGTACACGTGAAAGGGATCTTAGAGTCTTGGTGGACCACAAACTGAACATGAGTCAGCAGTGTGATGCTGCAGCCAAGAAAGCAAACATGATTCTTGATTGCATCAATAGGAGTATGGTGTCTAGATCAAGGGAGGTAATGGTACCACTCTATTCTGCTTTGGTTAGACCTCATTTGGAATACTGTGTCCAGTTCTGGGCACCTCAATTCAAGAAAGATATTGACAAGCTGGAGCATGTCCAGAGGAGGGTGACCAAAATGGTGAAGGATCTGGAAGCCATGCCCTTGAGGAGGAGCATCTTAGGGAGCTGGGCACGTTAACTCTGCAGAACAGAAGGTTAAGAGGGACATGATAGCCATATTTAAATATTTGAAGGGATGTCATGTCGAGGAGGGAGCGGGCTTTTTTTTCTGCTGCCCCAGAGACTATGATAAGGAGCAATGGATTCAAGCTGCAGGAAAAGAGATTCCACTTAAACCACAGGAAGAACTTCCTGATGGTCAGAGCTATTCAGCAGTGGAATATGCTACCTTGGAGTGTGGTAGAGTCTCCTTCTTTGGAGGTTTTTAAGCAGAAGCTGGATGGCTATCTGTTGGGAATGCTTTGATGTGTGTTCCTGCATAGCAGGGGGTTGGAATGGATGCCCCTCGGGTCTCTTCCAACTCTATGATTCTTTCATTCTATGACTGTCTGAAAAGGTTAAGATCAAATGGTCTTGGGAGATTTAAACAAACATTCAACAGCGAAGCTACAGCTATTAACAAACAGGAATTTTATTGCAAGCTTTAGCAAAACTTTTCTTGGAATCAAATTAATCCTTAGCAGGAAGAATGAAATGAAATAAGTTCACCCCAATGAAATAAGTTTTAATCATTGGGAAGTCAACGCCTGTAAAAATAAACAAGATAAATGACCAGTGCTGAGATTTATGAAAATGTAGTCTCAAGCTGGGCTTCTAAATCATTATTTAGATGTCTATATAAGTTTCATGACTGTCAAAAATGCTAAACACTTCTTTGTTTATAGGGATGCTACAGCTTCCAAGCACTTCTAAAAATTAGGCTGCTGGCTTCCATTCCTCATCCTCCCCTGCCCACCGCATACTGAAGTTGCCAATAACCTAAATCACAGGGTTCACATTTATCTGTGAATAGACATTTGTGAGTCAAGAGAGTGATTGCTCGTGGGTGGTCCAATCAGATAATGCATTAGTAAGATGTGCATAAAAGAGCCACATGGGACAGGCAGATAATGTGGCTTCTTCCCGCATGCAGCCATTGCCAGTCTTTATATCATAACCTAACTTAACCTAATCAATCACCTAGCCTGGCATGAATCAATCACATTAAAAGTATCAGCTCTGGCCTTTCTTAATTCTGGTTTTAGAAATGGCAAAGTGTAGACAATGGGCTGCATTTGTCTTCATCCTGTCCCCTCTGTACAACCAGAAATGGACTTGCAGCTACTTCCTGTTTCTATTTTTTTTTAGGGGGGTGATTTTTGCATATTTGAGGATGATGTGCCCTACTATGGGTCTTGCAAACAGGAAATATTTTACAGGAATTTGTTCCGCCTATCTTTGTTATAACCGGTGTAGATTATTGTAATTAAGTTGATGAGGGATTGTCCCTGAAAATGGTTTGGAAATTCTAATTGGTTAGTAATACAACACCAAAATCATAACTGGAGTCTGGCTGTTTAAAGGGATTATATTGAGCTTTTTAAACAACTGCACAAGAAGGCAGATTGCTGGTACCAAGGAAATGCCTTTGCTCAATCTGTGGTACCTCACATTATTTTGCATGAACATACAGTACATTGTAGAAAGTGGCACAGACAGCCTCAAGCAGCCATATGCACTGTCTCTAAGGTGTGGTTGTTCTATGAATCAAACCAGAATTCACATCATCATATTATAGTGAAGCCACTACAAAATTTGGAGATGATACGCAGTACTTTCTAGGTGCCTGTGAATCCTGCAACCATGGTGCAGAAGAAGCACTGGATGAAGTTGACAGTGCCAGCTGCAACACAACTAGATCCAAAGCAGCTAGGTATATTCTCATGCATATTTTTTCTTTGTCACAGATGGAGTAGTTAGGATTTGGTGCAAAAAATAAATGATGAATATAAGCTTATGAGGACAGAAAGGTAATAATAGCCATTCAAATATTCTCTTTCTTTAGCTTGCATTTGTTTTAATGAATAAACTGATTCTTGATTAAAGCTCATACTGCCATCTGCACAAAATCCTAGCCAAGATCTTACACTGGAGATGTAGCTGCAACAGCATAGCTACAATGATGTAGCTACATCTTCTGATGCTACCTGCCAAAGTTACTTTTTACACCAGGCAACCACTCCCCTACTGAGAGCTGTGGAGAGTAGGCGTGCAAATAATATCAAAAGTATTTCATAAACCCTTTTTTTTCTTTCTGTTACCCTGAAAATTGGGGGTATCTCGAGGACACCCAAACAAACTTCAAACTGGGGGAATTAGCAGAGAAACTCAGAGCTTGCGAGAGGTCAGGGCGAGGGAACTTTAACCCTATGTCTACAGGGTCAGAACCACGCAGGAGTCAGAGAAATGATCTAAAGTAATTTTATTAAAACTAACAAAGAAGGTCACCACACACACTAGCAAATATTAAAACAATATCACACAGACTACAGAAATAAAGTTGGAAAACAAAAGGCAGTTGGGAGAGAGAGGGCATATGGCCCTTAGTCTAGGCTTCCTGGAGAGTAAGAAGATCAGCGAAGGCTCAATGTAAAGCACCAAGGGGAGGCTGGATCCCGGGGCTGGAAGGCTGGCCACAGTGGAGGTTCATGGAGGCAAGAGATGCGATTTGCGTTTAGCTCTCAGAAGCGTCTGAGAGACTTAAATGGGACACCTTGATAGCAGCGAAACAGGCCATATCCGGTCTGGGAGGCACTCTGGAGACGCTCAGAAAGTGAGGATTTTATAGCCAATTTATAGGCCAGGTATTGGCTAGCAAAGTGGTGTTAATGGGCGATGATTGCGGAATATAATGTTAGCCAAATATCACGACCCCTCCTCGGTATTGTTTCTTCCGGGAACGTCCAGGGAATTGATAGGCTTAAAATTCCGAATTGATAGATTTTGTTTGTTTGATTATGCACAGAGCTTGGGGTGTGACAGTGTTCAGGAGTGAGTCTATTGTCTGCCTAGAGAAACGTGACTCAGAACAATAGGTCAGTCTTTTAGCCTAAGGACATTGTCTATATTTCCATTCAGCAGAAGGAGATGGTATAGTGTTAAGGATTTCCCATTCAACGCCAAGGTTGTTTTTAACTGCGACTGACCTTTGCTAACAATATCCAATATGGGGGAAGTCATGCCAATTCAGGGGCCCTCTCTTAGGGGTACTTTGGGGTGTAACATTTTTACACATTTTTTAATAATTAATTTTATTATGATTACATCGTGTAAAAAAACCTTTCTCATTGTACATCTTACAGAACTATTACAGTATCTTCCACACCTCTCTGGATTTCAATACTGTTATTTCATTGACATATCAACTTTTATGCATTGCATTACATTTGTTAACATACAAGATAGATCCTGCTCTTCATCCCTACTTTACATGTTCCATGATATTCCACTGATTTTTACTTCTAACTACTCATGCTACCATGAATCAAGAATTGTTGCCTGTCAATACCCAACCCATTTCCAGAACAATTTGCCATTCTTTGTTAATGTCATCATCTGATTTTCCTTTTAATCTCTGAGAGACTATATCTGCATTTCAATTTTCAATAAAAGTTGCCCACCATTGCTCTGTTGTAGGTATCTGCTCAGTTTTCCATAGCCTTGCGTATTCAATATGGGCTGTCATAATCATATACAGCATTATTCTCCAATATTTCTTTGCAATAGTTCCATCTAACATATGCGTCATATTTAATAAGTACAGTTCAGGTTTCTTATCAATTTGAACCCTCAATATTTTACATATCATATTATGTATATCATTCTGATATTTTTTAGCCTTAGGACATGACCACCACATATGAAATAGTGTCCCAACGTTCTCATGACACTTCCAACAATGCCCTGTTCCCGTATTATATATCTTCTTTAATTTTTCTGGTGTCATGTAGCATCTATGAAAAAGCTTGTAATAGTTCTCTTTTAGGTTCTGAGCTGCAGTAAATTTTTGTGTCCGTTGCCAGCTCTGTTCCCAGTGTTCTAATTGAATTGGATGTCCGGCATTTTGAGCCCACAATATCATTGCTGATTTGACTGTCTCCTCTTCTCTTTCTTGGTATAAAATCTCCTGATATAAATGTGATAGTAAGTGAGGCGGGTTTTCCCGCAGTAACTTCAACATTCTTGCTGTTTTTGTTCTATTCCATAAGTTTTCACATCCATCTGAAATCTCTCAAATAACTGTCTGTAAGGGAACCAGTTTAACTTTATTCCTTCTGATTCCAATTTTTCTCTTGATTTCATTTTAAAAAGATCCAGATTTGTCTTTTCTAATATATCATCATAACACAGCCACTTATCTGAGTCGATCCATCTTCCAAAGAAGGCTTCTTGAGTGGAGACCCATGTTCTTATTCTTGTAATCAGTCCATATTTCAAATAGTGATTTTCTTACAAAATGATGAACAAAATCTTTATCAACCACAGTTTTCCCATAGAAGTAACATTTTTACACGTTGAAGCACTCTGTCAATTTTTAATTTGAGGGGTGTTTTTAAAGATTGATAATAAAGAAAAGAAACAGAAACAAAAAGTAAAAAAAAAGAAAAGAAAAAAGAAAAGGAAATACACAGGATATAAACAAGGTTCAAGCATTGTCAGAGTGTTTTATGCCAGAGTGACCAAAAAATAAAAAATAAATAAATAAAAAATCCCCTGCTTTGTTTGCTTTTTGGTACAAAAGCCACTTGTTTTTGCCTAAACTAAAAATCTATGTTTTATGCCTTAATGTATTTTGCACAAAATGCAATCTTTATGACATAAAATAATTTTTTCTCAATAAAATCTCCAAATGTGAACAATCACTGAAAAATATGTAAATGCATTATTTTGTCCAATATGGAGAAAACTTTAAATGGTTATTGTCATTATTGTTGTTGCTTTTGTATGAGAATGAAATAAATCAAGACTTATATCCCTAGGTATAAGGGACAGGAATGCTCTTTTTCAGTATTGATAGCGTCAAAACATTGTAAAGCCCTCCCCTGAGAAATCCATCTGGATGCCTCTCTTTTCACTTTTACGTTGGCCCTTGATAGCTTTCTCTTTAAAAGGATGAGTGGATTGCTTTCTTAATACAAAACTCATTGATCTAGTATAATACTAAATGAGATAATATTTTTTTTAATCATTGTTTATATTCCTCCTTCTCCTGACATAGGATCCAAAGTGGCTCACAACAAGGCCAAAAGAAGTCAAAGCTAAAAACCTGATGATACAAAAGGTAAAACACAACTGAACAGTTTATTGTAATTAAAAAAAAATCATTTTAAAAAGTGTAAAATAAAGTATATAATGATAAGGAAAAATACAGCATATGTACCCCATAAAAAGACTCCCCAGAACTAAATAACCACTAAATCCCTATTTAAATAAATAACAGCATTGCTTGGTAATGAAAGAGGTGCAGTCCAGTCTCCCACGGAAGGGAATTTTACAGCCTGGTACCTGATACTGAGAAGGCTCTTTCCTGTTTCCTCAACAAACAGGATTTCAATAGTGGTGAGATCAAGAAAAAGCCCTCTCCCAAAAATGTTGAGTAGATTCCTATAGATAGAATATAGTCTGGAACTGCGTATAGGGCTTTATAGGTCATGATCAGCACTATGAATTGTGCTTCCTCACCATATGTAATGCAATAACAATCACCCAGTTACATTCCAAAGATAAAGTTAAAATTCAAACCTGTCTGTAAATCTGGATGAATCATCCTCATATGGCATTATACAATTAGCCATTCGTTAGTTTCAATCAGGGTTTATCAACCAGGGTTCCCTGGAATCCTAAGATTCCACAAGAGGTCACTAGGGATTCCTCAAGATATTGTGACTAAGAAAAAAATCTCTCCACATGTAGAAAATGGTCATAAGGAAACTGGGAATTGTTTTATTTGAAGAATGTATGTTATGAAGACAATGTATTTATATAATATTCATTTCCCCCCCTTTTCCTCTTCTTCTTCTTTTGTTTCTTTTTTTAATAAGAATTAAAAAAAAATTTAAAGGAAAAAAAATGAATTACCTTTTTGAGTAATAATAATAATAATAATAATAATAATAATAATAATAATAATAATATTTTTATCCCGCCTCTCCCAATGGATCGAGGCGGCATTACAGCAATATATAAAATACATTAAACATTAAAATGTACCCCATCCTCCCCACCCACCCACCCTTCTAACCCCCTAAAACACATTAACTATTAAAAACAATTAAAAATAAGATTAAAAACAAGAGGACAGTTGATGAGAGGCGGTGGAACACTAGTCTGGGAAGGCCTGTCGGAAGAGGACAGTCTTGACTGCCTTTTTAAAGAAGTCAAGACTGGTAATATGCCCAGTCTCTTCCGGCAGGCCATTCTATAGTTTGGGAGCAATAGAAGACATAGCAATTTTAATGCAGGGGCTCCCAGAGACCTGAAAATTATTTCAAGGGCTCCTCCTGGGTAAAGATATTGAGAAAAGCTGCTTTAAATGTACAACCCCTTTTTCCAACAAATGGTACTGAAGGCAGCTAACAAATAAAAATAAAATACAGAAAATGAATCAAGATGAAATAAAAACTGGATAGATGAAACACTTTAATTCAGTCAGCAAAAACAATGGCCTTTTGTCCACATTGTCTAGTAAAGGTCTTTCTCAGTTGTCTGATATCCTTTAGTGTAAAGAAAAAATGTACGCCATACCGGTAAGCTATACTCCTTTTGTTATGTTCCATCACTTATTGCAACAGTACTGGCGTTCAGAGTTTGTTTGTTTGTTCCAAACATATATGTATTCCACATCCTGGCAACGTTATTCATCTTATTTAGGAGTGTATTCCATTCATTGCTCAGTCTTGGTTTGAGACTGCTCCTGCAAATGGACAAGAACTTACTATGATCCACCAAATTTGTTCATGTGGGGGGGGTAACTGGGTGTCTCCAGGAATTCCTTATCATTGATTAAGTTGGAAGTTGCAGTTCAATGACATCTGGAGGTGGGGTATACAAACTTGTATTGTGCTTTCCACATTACCTTCATTAAAGGAAAAGTCTTATGACAATACTCTTTATGGCTCCATTTTGCAATATTTCCTTTCAACAAAGTTGTGCTTGCTTAAAATCCAGTGAAGACATTTTCATCTTTTATCTATTTTTTCAGTCCCTGATCACTACAGTTAAAAAAAGAGTCGGGTCAGGTATATGTTTGAGGATATTATGATTCTCAAAAAGCCAACACCCATGAGGTTACAAATTTATAAGGCAGTGTTTTCTTCCAAAAATCAAAATCCAACTAGACAGGCACATTAAACAAATGAGTTTTACCTATGGGATAAACTATCAAGTTCCCATTGATTCAGGAGATTCACTGTAGTTAGGAATCGCAATTGTATTTAGATCAAAATGTTTGGGGCTAGATTAGTCACATAATGACAGTAGAGTTTCACACAGATTTGGGAACCAAGATTATCATAAAGATGCTTTATGAATAGTGGAAGAAAATATCAAAATATTTAGCAATTCGGGGCTTTGGGCACCTTTCCGTTTTCTCACACATGCTTCTGCAACATGATGTACTAAGAAATTTATAAGAAATGGAATAAGAATGCTCTTTTAGAACTGGGAATTCTTATTAATTTCAGCAGGATTTGCACAGAAGATTCTGCTTTGTGCCCATTGTAAAATACCAAGAGGAATGTTTGGGTTCTTTCAAACTTCATCACTAGTGTTCTACCTTTGATTGATCTAGGAGCTCATTAATTACCATGATGATCTTTGCAATTCCATCCTACAGAAAGTGATGAATGCAGTCATTCCTGAAAGCAATCAATTTGAAATCTAATTTGTTGGCGAAATGAACCATATAAACAAAATGCCACTTGCAGTTTGACTCAAATGAGATGTGCTTAACGAGCCTATCATTGTCTGAAATATTCATCACTCTGGGGTCACAGCTACATAAAATGTTATAAATCTAAACCAATGCACACAAAGTGGAAGTATAATATTATGTTCTGAATGAGGTAAAACATGAAACAGAAGGCCA
The DNA here is from genome assembly GCA_948474755.1 of Ctenosaura bakeri. Lineage (NCBI taxonomy): Eukaryota > Metazoa > Chordata > Lepidosauria > Squamata > Iguanidae > Ctenosaura > Ctenosaura bakeri. The sequence goes on along the minus strand of CAOLHI010000607.1, from coordinate 323,221 downwards.
GCTCTGTGAAAACATCTTTAAATCTCACACCTTCTCATTCATTGATTTTTGGGCAGTAGTACGTAGAAAACAAGCAAGACAGCAGAAAGTGAGTAAATGGAAACCATTAATCTGACTATTTGGTAGTGGATATTGCTTTACAATCTGTGTTGAAACCAAGTCATAAAAACACGATTTTATGCCTGTTGTTCTCTTTCAAGCACAGTGAGAATTATAGTTTTATGAGTTTGTTGAAAATGCTCAGTTGTGATTCTTAGCCTAAAAGAGCTTCTTGTTTTTGTGTGCCTTCAAGTTGTTTCTGACTTATGGTGACCCTAAGGCGAACCTATCACAGGGTTTTCTGGGGGCTGAGAGTTTGTGACTTGCCCCAGGTTATCCAGTGGGTTTCTGTGGATAAGCAGGGAATCGACCCTTAGTCTCTTGGGTGGTAGTCCAATACTCAAACCACTACACTATACTGGCTCTCTAAAGAGCTTACTAGGAACAAAAAAAGCTCACCAGAAAAAAACCCGCAATAAGCCAGTAGGAATGTGTTTATATGTGCTTATGCACACAGCAGACAAATGGATGAGGCCAACTTGAAATTTACTCACGTGGTATCTGAGATCCTACATTGTGCTTGCGTAAAGTAATTGATCTTCAACCATGGAACAGAGAGACCAGACACAAAGTTGGGTTAACTAATGGTCATTTTATTTTGACCAGTTTTATTTAAATAGCATTAGCCAGAAAATTACAAAGGGGGGCAGCAATATGATATGGGTCCAGCTGATGCCAGGGTCACAATGTGGCAACTTGCTCAGTATACTCAATGGCAATAACACCTCAGTCACAGGGACAAGCCAAATTGCTTTGGTGGCTCCCCAGTCCAGTATCTTGGAATGTAACCCAAGGACTCCCAACCAAGACACAGGGCTTTAAAAGAGAAAGCCTTATTCCCAGGTTAACCTCAAGGTTAGCTCCTTCCCTGACCCCCGGGGACACAGTGCCCTAAAGAGGTGGTTCCAGAGCCCTACCCTAGCTGCAAGTATTTGGGGTTAGGGCAAGGGTGGGAATCATGGAACCCTCCAGATGGTATTGGACTATAGATCCCAGCATTCTCCACCATTGGCTTTACTGTTTAGGGGTGATCAGAGTTGCAGTCAAACAAGATCTGGAGGGCTACATAGTTTCCAAAGCCAGTGTGGTGCAGTGGTTTGAGTATTGTACTATGACCCTGGAAACTAGAGTTCAATGCCTGTTTGGCTGTGGAAAGCCAGTGGGTGACCTTGGGTGCATCACACACTCTCAATCCCATAAAACCCCATTATTGATTCACCTTAGGGTTGCCCTAAGTTAAAAAATGACATGAAGGCACACAACAACAACAACAGCAGCAACAACATGGTTCTCACCCCAGAGTTATGGGGTGATCAACTAGCATGTAAACATAAGCACTATACTGGAAAACACACGCACGCACATGCACGCAATCAACAAACCAATATGTTGTGTTGTCCTGTGCTCATGATTATGTATTTTGGTGATGAGCTTCTGGAAACATGCCAGGCTATAAGGACTTATTAGTTCTGTTATCTCATCAGTTCTGTCACAAAACAGCACCTACCCAGCAATCTTTAACACAGCGGCACATCCAATGCCTCCTGCAGATGATATAGAAAAAAAAGCACTTGTACAAGGGGTTAATGTGTGGGGAGCCCAGGGACTTGTGCAAATGGTTCCATATGATTAGTTGGAAGTGATGAATAAGAGTGATAGGAAGGTGTTAGTAAGAATGATGACAGTAGTGAGCACAGTAGAAGACACTTAAGGGGCCAGGGGAATGCCGTGACTGATAGCAGAAAGCTCAGTTTCACTCTTTCACATCTCCCATACTTAGATCACGAGACAGCATGTCTCTGAGTTTCTGACTCGTGGTGACCTTGTCTTTTTCCTTTCCAGCAGGCTTAAAGCAAAACATCTCCACTTTGCAGCTTTCACATTGCATCGGAAAACACCTCTCTATATTTCTCAACAAAGCCCATAACTGAAAACAGTTGATGTATCTGAAGAATACCTTGTCAATCTATAGTGTCTCCGTTCTCTATTTGTTTGTACTGAGTTTTTTCCCCTTAAAAAACAATGAACACAAAATCTGAATGATTTATATTTAAATGGTAGTCTTTTTCAGGAATTAACGATATCAAATAAAGGCCACCTACCTAATTCCTTCCTCCTATGAGACAAAGTTGTTCTTGGTGTTCTTGTTATGATGGTTTCTCTTTGTGTGCAGGCAATGGAGCTTGAGCAAAGCTCATGTTGTCTGCCAGACTGTAGAACCCAAGTAGCCATACCCTAATTCAGAGATGATCAGCTGCAAGCCTACAGCTCCTTTTCATAGTGAAATGCAGAACGCTAAGTCTTTGGCCTCTCAGCGGGGATGGAAATCATAGACTTTTAGCATTGGAAGGGAAGGGAAGAGCCATCAAGTTCAACCCCCTGCTATGTAGTAATACCCAACTAAAGTTGTCCTGAAAGATTTCCATCCAGCCTCTTCTACCATGGGCCACCCCATCACATGTCAAGTTTCTGTTGTAGGTGTTTTGATTGGCCCCCAACTGGACTGATGACCAGGTTGGCCCCCTCCCAACAGGTGGAGCATGTTGACCACAATAGATTTGGGATGTCAAAAAGAGGCAGCAAGTTGTGAGCAGTTTACTTGTTATTTCACCACCAGAAATGGGAAGAGATGTTTGTAGGACCTTCTGCCTTATGTGCCAAAACTACAAGAGTGGCTTGGGGTACTATGCACATTGATTTCAGTGAGTTGTGTGAGATACTGTTTATTGTTCCTCTTCAGGCAGCAAAATAAATTGGTATGGTGCTGACTGATGGGAGATGCTGGGGTATCTCAGCATAAGCTTGGCTTGGTTGCACTTCTGCTAGTGCTAGAGGTAAAACATGATTCCATATTCAGAGAAATGAATAAAGATTTGGAAAGCAAAGGAAAAATTAGAGATATATAAGGAAAAATTTATGTAAAAAATGAGAACCACAGGAATGAACATATTATTTTCCTCCCTTTAGTTAACAAAACTTTAACTGTAGGAAAGTAACTAGAATCTCTAGGTTACTCTCTGTTTTCCACAAAGAGGATGCTGGCTCTTAATTTAAAATAATAAATATGTTGCAATGATAACTTGAATGGAATATACCAGAATTGCTCTCTTCGACTTTGCTATATGAAAGAATGTTAAAGGCTGACAGGCATAGATCACAGTTATTACCAACTGTTCCAATAAAAACTATTAATGCCTTTTTTGAAATCCACAAATCAAGATATATGCATTACTTTTCTTAATTTAAAGTTTATGTTGTTTTTAAATAGGGAAGTAGATATGTGAAATGTCACTGCTTACTTGAGTCAAGCTTCACCATAGCCAATAAAACAGTGACAATTAATTAACCATAAATTAACACAAATTAAGCTACCTTGAGTCTTGCCATGGGAGAAAGGTGGCATATAAAATAAATAAATAAAGCTCCATGAACAGAACTTGAGCAAAATTGGCAAAGCTAATTTGCAACTCTGCCTTTAGATCACATTTCCCTCTGTACAGCCTTGCACATTCAATCTTGGAGAAATAAAATCCACGAAAAGGTAATGCTGATGTCCAACGTAAAGAGAGACAGCATGGTGTAGCAGTTTGAGTGTTGAACTAGGACACCGGGAAACCACAGTTAGAATCCCCGCTCACCCATAGAAACCTACAGGGTCACCATGGACAGGTCACACTCTCTCAGCCTCAGAAGAAGACAAGGGCAAACCTCCTCTGAACAAATTCTGCCACGAAAACCCTGTGACAGGTTCACCTTAGGTTTGCCATAAGTCAGAGATGACTTGCAGGTACAGAATAAGAAAAACAATCTAAAGTTATACTGCCCATTTCCATTTCTTTCTTAAATCTCTTCTCAATCTGAAGGTAAAGAAACCACTGTATGATAACCCCGTAGTATTATAGATGTTTATAGTCATTAGGATTACAATGTGATACTTTCAAACGCGTATTGTTAGTTTGAGTAGAGGGAAAGTTTTTTTTCTTTCTTTTTTTTAATCTACTTGAGATTATGGAAAATTCTAAAGGGTCATATTTATCTCATTTCTGTTCAGGGGGTGGTTGACAAGAACGTTAATAACGAGCTGTTCTGTCAGTGGAGGGGGAGGTCTTTTTAATCATATTTGTTCATTGTCTGTTGTTTGTCCAGATTCCTAGGCTGTCGGACTTCAGAGCAGTATTGTATAAATTGGTAGTTCCATATGCTGTCTAGGGAATGTTAGCCAGGAAAGTTTAGTGATTGTTTGTTGTAGTGTTATGTTATTGTAAACTTGATATGTATTATGTGGAATTATGCTACTTGTGTATCGTGTGCACTATTTGTATTACGAGATTGTATATTATCGTATGATGTGTGTTATCAGTTTTGTCAAATTCGTGTCTTCCTCTTTTTGTGCTATTCCCCCCCCCTTTTCTGTGTTTTGTAATAAAACATTAAAAAAAAGAACAACTACAACAATCAGTGACAAAGGATTACAACTCAAGTGGCCATTTTGGAAAAGGCAAGATTATTATCCTAGTTTTTCAGCAACTCTACTATTTTTTTTTAACCAAATCTTGTAGCATCCATAGCTGCCATAGCCCATAGGTTGGGGGCTCTAGTCCAAAGCATCTGGAGGAAAAGTTAGGAAAGGGTGGGTTGGGGGTTGCAGACAGGACTTTATAAAACCAACCAACCAAAGTTTGGCTTGCTGTTCAGTTATGATGATGTCATAAATCTGCCTTGTTAACACCCCAGTCCACTATTATGATCACTGTACACATAATGACCATAACATTTTCAGCAGTACGGCCCTGCATACCATGGCCATTTTCATGTTGCTGGAAAGCAGAGGAATGAGAGGAGATGTGCTCAACTCTCTTTCTATAGCTGGGTACTTTGTCATTGGCAACTGCATGGATCTCCCACCAGATGCCATCAAGTCCAGCTAAAGGAAGACAGCTGGGCCCATACCGGCTCATTTCGTGTTCTCCGGTAACACAGAAATGGCTGTGTTGGGAGTGAGGGCACAGTGCACTACAAAAATTTAGTGTGGCAATCAAACATGAACTTGTTTTGTATATTTACAGTAGAGTCTCGATTATCCGTCCTGCGGTAATCCGACATTCCGGATTATCTGACGTCGCGGCTGCTTGGGGGCATGGCTGTAGGCATTTCTGCAACGGGCAAGGAGAGAAGGAGGAGTGAAGCCTCGCCCCAAAACACGGCTCCAAGCGCCGCGGCAGCAGCAGCAGCAAGCAGGGTGAGTACCTCCCGGCCCCAAAACAAGGGCCAAAGCATGGCAATGGGGAAGGCGATGGACACAGCCAGGCCCCCAAACACGCCCCCAATCTTCGGGAAAGCAGAAAAGGATCACTGATTTCTTTAAATTTTCAGAGGACTGAACTTTTTATACATTACAGTGTTGTTACTGTAACGTTACTGCAATGTTACTTTTACTGTTACTGCAATAAAACTTCAATACGTTTGCAATTCATAGTGATTTCAAGGCTTTTCGTAGACCCTCCGGATTATCCAACATTTTCTGTTATCCGACTATCAGCCCACTTGTTTATGTCGGATAATCGAGACTCTACTGTATTTCTAAACACATATGTCTAAACACATATAAAAGAACTTCAGGAATGGTTATGAAAGATCTCCTTTGATATCTGTGCATCAAAGTAAATGGGCTACAAGTGAAAGGGAACAAACTGCCCACCACCACAGACAACAGACATTAATCTCAATACAGGAAGACTTATTTCCATGCCACCAGTGCCACTGAGAGTATCTATTTCTTTAACTGAAAAATAGTTGCCATTCACAGCTGTGGGAAAATGCAAACACTGTTCTTAAGTACATGTTGGGAGGGTATCTCACTACAGACCCATATGCCTCCGCACAGAGAGTGGCCCATTCTATGATGGGACCCTCAAAATGTGCCAAAAGGTTACATTGTCATTTGTGCTCTGCAAATGTAGGCATTTGTGCTCTGCAACTGTGGGCTTTCCTACACATTTCTCACAACAGGCATCTCACAGGTATTAACAAAAATGACAGATATACAGTTGCCAGGTCACATGAAAGGAAATTATTTCCCTATCTGATATCAATGGGACTTCCAAAGAAGCATATTTAGCATGGTGAGATATAAGGAAAAGGATCTTCCTCAGAAGAAGAAGAAAACACAGAAATCTTGTCCTAAAATCTATAGGACAAAAATGGACTTCAGTCATTTGATAATATAAAATCTGGCGCTTGCTTGAGAAGGTGTGTATATAGATTAAGTCCTAAACTGAGAGTTAGAATGTTTATTGCTTCAAGGAACAGAAAGAAAAGGGATGGCAAATGAAGAGCGGATGGAACTGTTTCTTAAGAATGTTTATAACACTACATTTATTACTTATTGTATATTTCTGAGGGAAGCAAGATACAAAATGTTGTTTTTTTCAGAGGCAGAGCTGAGATTGACCCTAGTGTCGACCTGCTGCAGATTGTCACAGAGCAAGATAATGGTATGTATGCATATTCTCTACTCTCTTCTGAACTTCTTTGAAGAGGAAGAATGAGACAGATCAGTGTCTGCTTGGAGCTTTCATCTCATGAATAATCACACTAGCATGATGTAGGAGGGTAGGCAGTGGATTTATATAACTGCTCTTCCCCTTATATGAAGTGTCTCACAGTGGGTTAATGTCTGGTATTAGATGTAAATAGATGAAAACCCAGGTGTGTGCAATTATTTTATTTGCCTGAGGGGATCAGCACCGCTGGCCATTCTGACTGGGGGTGGATAAAATGTGGTCTAACTTGCGTGTGCCCTCCAGGGCCATTTTTGTTGCTCCCAAAGACCACCAAGGGTCAAAAATCTAGATAGCTCAGGGACATTTTCTCCATATTTTTTGGACCTCCAGGAAATGAATAGGAAGTCACTTCTGATTGAAATTTTTTTCTTCTGGGCCTAGGGGGGACATAGCAAAGATGCTTTCTCATTCCACTGAGGGCACCTGAGGGCAAAAGTTGACTTTTAGGGGGGTAGAGAGTGCACTGGAAGGGGTCTCCTGGGGTGCTAATGCAGCCTCCTGGCCACCTCATGTTAGACCACAGGCTGCCAATAATGGACAGGATATTTAAATCTCCTTGTACTATTTTCAGAATGAAAATTGATTTACATTTTGTCTAAAAAAATATACCATGGGCTTATATTTGCATGTGAATAATCCATAACATATAAGAGCAAATACACTTCTCCAATATGCCTTTTGCCCTGCAATATCCTCCCTTTTTATTCATACTTGTTTCTAGTGACAGCAGTTTTAAAGCTGATGACACTATAGGAATGTTTGAAATAGAGAAGGTACATGTGGGAAAATCAACCATGAGAGAGCTTTCTTCAGACATATATGGCTCTGGTGGGACTAATATTCCAAGCTCCATCCACAAAACTCAGTCTATTGCCCTCAGATCCACTTCCTATATCTGATCACTTAGTTGCCAAAGCACAGTCAGTCATCTGTTTTATTTATAAAGGAAGGCAAAAACAAAAGCATTCTAGGCAAAAAGGAATGTTCTTTCCTATGTAGATATAATGATTTTCTCTGAGGCAGACTAGAGCTTAGTCACAAAAGGACAGACAATCTTTTTGATCCTAATAGAAACCATAGCTTGCTGCACGTGAAATATATTCACAAAGAGTATTAATGCTGGGAGAAATCCAGTCCTAGCTAAGCACTTTCAATTGTCTTAGAGTCAGTGAGACCGTCCTCAGTGATCTTAGGTTGTAAAATCTGTATCTACTTTTGAGACCCAATTTATTATAACAGTAGGGCTTTGGGCCAGTTTGCATGCAACCACCTCCATCTGGAGGTCATTTTAAATTGCCTCAGTGGCAGCTGTTCTCACATGGTGAGCTGTTAATGTGTAGTAACTGATCACATCCATTGGATGATTTTTAGAACCACATGGCATTTTCCTCTTCTTTTTTATGTTGGTGGAATGTTGATTTTCAGACATCTTTTTCTGATTCTGTATTATCCTCATTAACAACAATTTCACATTTCCATAAAAATTGCAGAGAAAGCTCAAAGGCAATTTAAGGAGGAAAGGAGAAGCAGTGATGTTGGGTCCATGTGCTTAAGTACGGAAGTGCTCTGATCAGAAGAGAGGTGTGTGGCTCTGATTTTAATAGCAAAAAAGGTGTGTGGCTCAGATTATTCTTTCTTGCTTTCCAATGTCTTTTCCCCCTGCAGATTCTTTCCTTGAGCGTATTCTCCCCAAATGAGTTCCAGTTTGGGATGTGACCTGGACTGGGTTCATTGTCTTAGTTGAAGAGTTGGAAAGCAAGGGCTGAGTGCTTCTCATAAATTCACCCCTTTTGTTGTTATACGTAGATTCCCAAGTCTCTTTTTTATGATGTTAAAATCTCTATCATGGCAGCATTTCCGTACCTGGAAATGTCACTGTCCTGTCTAATTTGTTCATATGCTTTCATTAAACCAAGGATGGAAATTATGCAGCTTGCCAAGATTGTGGTTGGGATCCGGTTAGAGAGTTATGGAAACATAAGTCTAACCTATGTCTGTGTAACTCACTTTTTTGGATCTACCTCCGTCATGCAATGACCAACCTCCCCCTCCTAGTAAACACACCTTTTTCTTGTTGTCCACTGCTGACATGGCCATGTGTAATGACAGGTAAAGAGCAGGGGGCAACTGAGAAACACCTGGCTTTGTTCGTATAACCAGATGCTTTATGATGACAATATACACTAGGACTTCTGGAGGACCTCTCATCCAGGAAGATGCCTTCACCATCATGCATCTGGCTATAAGAGCATAGCCAGATGTTTCTCTGATGTCTCCTGCTCTCTTATATGGCTGTGTTGGAGGCAGGAAGCATGAAAAAGATGGGTTTAGAAGGAAAGGAGCCAGAAGACATGCCACAGTTCCACCTGTGAGATGTTTACACTACATTCCATGATGCATGATCTGAGTGCTCATTGCTGCTCTCAGAATACCCCACCCCATTGGTAATGATGATGACTGGGACCTGTAACACAACAACAACTGGATTTGTAAGCCACTACAAGATTCCTACCTCTGTATTAAGCTGTGGAAGAATAAGACTATTACTAAATTGTTTACTGTGGCAATGTCATTATTTTCTAGTCTAGCTTCAGATGTTTCAAGTGATGGAGAAGTCATTGTATCTATGGTCAATTATTCTACATAAAGGTAGTTTTAGACTATTTTTTTAAAATTATCTCTTTATTAGATTATCACATGATTGTAAAAAAAAGATAGTAACAGAAGAAAAGAAGAAGAAAAAAAGAAAGAAACACAGGAGATACATAAATTATCAATGATTGTAAACCATAAATCAATACTTTCTTTTATATACCTATATTAATTGTCCAAAAGGAGAATAAAGAAAAAAAAAAAGAATTTTCTATATCTAAATGTTTACTGTTTTATCTGTATATGGCCCCTCAGAACTTCCTCCTACCTATTTCTTGGATACTTGTATGTGATGATTTTCAAAACCTCCACTATTGTCTTCTATGTGTAAAGATCTACTCTTCTTCTGTCTAATTAAGACAATTTTTTCTACTATTGTTATTGTTTTTTTATCTTACCAACTATTCAAAAATATATATGAAAATATATAAAATATATTCCAAACTTGAAATCCTTCATTTTTTGACTGTAATATATCACTTAGTTTGTCAGGTTACATTGTACATTCCTATCTATTATTTCAGTATTCCATCTTTCCTTTAAGTATTTCATGAAAGAGTTCCATTCAGTTTCAACTTCTTTAGTCAAAGTTCCATTAATTTTATGAATCAAAAAATGATTTTTTGTAAACAGGCTAACCACTCATCTGTGTCCAGAGTTCTACTAGTTTTCCAGTTCTTAGTGAATAAAATTCTTGTCATGGAGACTATATATAAAAATTCTCCAAAATTTCTTTATTTTGTATTGATCAAAAGTATCAATCATGTTTAACAAAAAGAACTCAGGCTCTAGAGAGAATTGAATTTGGAAAACTTCTGATATTTGATCCAAAATTTGTGAGTTATTGGGCATGTCCACCAGATGTGGTAGAAGGAACTTATCTTTTTCTGGCACTTCCAGTGCTTATTATTTCCTGAATGGTATATTTTATTCATATTTTCTGGTGTAAGATAGCTTTGGTGCATCATCTTTGTAAAACTGAGAAAGAGTAAATTTATTGGTATTCTTCCAAGTTTTTTCCCAGGATTCTAACTGGATTTCATGACCAACGTTTTTGGCCCATTTGACCATCACATCTTTAATTGTATCATCTTCTACATATCTTGATAATAATAACTTATATATCTTGGAAGTTACTTGTCTGGTGTGTTTGAAGATTATAATTTCAAATTTCAAATTTGTTTATATTATTGTTGGAATAATCCTGATTTAGAGTTCATCTTGAAACATTCTGCTAATTGCTTATACGGGAACCATTGACAAAGGAAACCGATTGATGCTAATTCTTCTCTCGTTCTTATTCATAAGATTTTCTTTAGATTCTCTAATTATAAGATGTTTGTATCTAATCCATTCTGGTGATGTTATTTTTTTTTTTTAAGGGATGGACATTAAACAACAACAACAATAATTTGCTGTTGTTGTTTTTTTTAATTTTAGAAATACCTTCACATAGTAGAAAGTGAATCCATAGGAATGCCAAAACACCTAATTTATAATATCAAGACACTGTTTGGTTTATTGCAGCACTTCTTTTTCATGGACAGTTGCCTGCTGCAAAGCAGAAATGAAATCCAAAGGCACGACCACTCAAAACCTTTCCAGTGAAATCCCCAAGGAAAAGAAATTGAATTATGAAAGAGCACTATTAATGCAATGCACCTTTTGTATGAGAATGACTGAAAGGTTCTGTCCCATTTAGCAGGATTTTCATAAATAACATACTGTTTTCCTGGAAAAAAAAAGACTGAAAAAAAAACCTGAATTAAAGACTCATGGGAAGATTGTGGATCGATGCCTCCACAAAGCATGGATACATCCATGGGGCAATGAATCCAATCTAGGTTTCAGTCTGACTGTGAAACCAACATTCCAAGAAAATGAATCTATTTTGGAGGTCGAGTTCACTAACTTGGACAATACCTTGAAATCCAGAAAAGATTCACCACCTTGCTGACATGGAAGCCATCAGCCACCACAGCACCAAAGCCCTCAGATATGTGTTTGGGGTCCTATGTTTAAAGAAGATGGTAAAGAGTTGAGGATAATATAAGGAAGTGAATCAGAAAGGGACAATTAGCCCTGCCATGAAGATGTTGGGCAGGCTTGTCATCCAGGCAGCTATTTGTGGAGAAAGAAAGTTTAGGGCTATTAGTCTTACAGCTTACATTGTAACAATAATATTTCATATCATTTCATGTATACATAGCTGACATCCTGTTGGTGTCTTGTATAAACTCCCTGTTACACATGGTTGCACTTTATGGGCCAGCGCAGAATGTTTGTATTTGGCTGAAGGTTATGAAAGCTCAGTTATGCAGGTGTTGCCACTGCACATCATCGGGCACTGTATGTTGCACATTGTGCCTTGGACAACATTCAACATTGTCCATGGTTGCACATTGTGCATAAATGTGCAGTATTTATTGGGTTGTGCAGTGTTGTAATGCTGTAACAAGGTGGCATAGCTCAGCTGAGGCCCTTAGTAGAAAGTTATGCTGTACCTCTTTGACGCAGGATTTTAGCTCAGATTTTTATTTGTATCTGGTTTACTGTTCAAAAGCTTCCTTGAGTTTCAGTTCTGTAGAAATGGTAGGATGAATGAGTGAATGACTAAATGAGCTGTGTGTGCTGTTGAAGTTCTTTAAGTAAAGGAATTTTGAAGCTCCACAGTATCAATAGAATTGGCACGACCCATTAATTTCACTTAGAGAAAATGGTCTGTGATCAGTTCTTCCTATTAAATCAATGTGATTTAAAAGTCCTTAATTTTGCCAGACACAGACAAGGCATAAAATGTTCATATTAGGTAATGAGAGAGCCACTAGGCTATTCTAGATCAAGAGCCACTTTTATGCTGAGAAACATTATCCTTTTTATTGCTGAATTTTAGTTCTGAGTTCTTTCAGTATAATTGTTTTTAACATTCTGTTCAGGTTTGCATCATTTAAATGGAACAATTCTTCTTTCCTCTTGACACCATTCCTTCATGTTTCCTTCTTCCTTTCATTCCTTCCAGCTCTAACCTTAAATCTCTTACTCATGTACATGATCACTCATTCTTGACATCCAAGATCTGTATTTCTTGTTTCTGGTATCATCATGCTTCACAGTTAACATAGTTCAGGGACTGTATTCTCAAGAACTGCATTCAGATGGAAATGCAGCATAGCTGCAATGACAAGGAAACAAAATCATAAATTTAGCATGAGTTTATTTGCTGAAGATATGATATTGTTGAGTGGAACTTTGGGAAACTTTTCAAAGAAATATGTTAGTATCAGGGTGGCAGGACAGAAACTCAGAAAACCGGACTGGTGTAACTCTTGCTTCAAATCATCACTCCACAGCCCAAAATAAATCTTTATTCAGTCCTATCACCTTCCCATCCCTGTTTGATGGGAACACATGAGAGGCTGCTTCCATGCTTTGGAACTATCTCCCCAGGGTGGCTAACAAAGCTTCCTCTTTGCTCTCCTTCTAACTGCAAGTGGCAACTTAAGAACTGACTGCAAGGGCTTTTAATTGTGTGCTGTTTTGCTGACTTTTCTCTTTTAGTGAAACTGTTTTAAATTATTGTAATTCTGTTGATTGTTAAACTGCACTGGGAAAAAAACTTTTATATTTTATTACTTGTGTCTTCTAAGTGCTTGTAACTGTATTTGTTTTAATCTTTGTAAGCCACTTTGAGTCCCAATACGGAGGGAAAAAAGCAAGAAATAAACAAAACAATTATAGCTATTATTAAAGTTCTCAGTTGTTCTGAGAGCTTTGGTAGGATCCAGGAAAGCCCAAAGAACTCACACAGAAAGATCCTGATTCTTAAAAAAAGAAGCTGTTCAATTCAGGTCTAGTGATTTAGTGCAAAATTTTTCAACCTCCCCTTCCCAATTTTGCATAATATTCAAGGAAAGGGTATACAACACAGTGGTGAAGGATCTGATGGAATTGTTAGAGGGCAAAGTGAACCACTGCCTGCCTACTTACTGCAAGGATCAATACTAATTGCTGCTTTTTACTTCTATGCCTTATTTTCCCCCCAAAGGCTCATATACACATCAATCAATTTATCTGTCAATTTGTCATTTTGTTAATAAAAAGTTGACTGAAAACTGCACTATAGTTTTTGTGTGAAAAAAACTGTGGTGATCTCACAGTTGTTGGCCAATCGTTACCAGGCACAGCCTGTTGCTCAGGCAATGCAACCCTGGAGAGGTTCATGGTAGCGTTTCAATTCAGTTCCCAGCCTTCATCTTAAATTGGTAATGTGCTGTTCAAGGTCAATGCTGCAGAAGAAATGTGTCTGAACACTAGATGGCAGAATTCTCATTGCAAATGAGGCCTTGTCTTACACAAAACACACATACTTTTTCTCTGCAGAACGATAAACAAACGCAGGCCACTAGAAGACCTTTCCAAATATCAACATTTTACCCTTCTCTTTGCTTTAATGAACCATCATGACACCTACTGCATATTAATATACTATTTTAGCACCACAAATCAACTTACTTTCCCCAAATGTTCAAAGTACAATTTCCTCACACAGTCATAACTGCCTCTGTTGACTTGATAAGAACTTGAAAATGTTACTTTCTTGGAACACACAGCTCCCAGAATTGTTTGTCAGTGGGCTTCTCTATGAGTTTATTGAAGCTCTCCCTCAAGTTATTACTGCCTGTCTCTGATATTCTGTTTATATAGTTGATTGGAACAGACATTATTCAATTTAGACACTAAATAGGGAAAATTCATTATTATACAGTCCTCCCCCAACATTTGTAGGTTTGACCTTTGCAAATTTGATTATTTACAAGGTGCGCATGCCTCCCCTTTCTTCTCCTCTTGTTATCACGGTTACGATATGTCTGGTGAGAGCACTAGATATCCTTTTGATATCAAATAATTTGGGCTTTGCTTGACCTTTCTCTGCCACCCTACTCCACGTGTTTGCAGAGGTCCACCGGACAAGCACGTATTGGGCGCGGCCATTAATGGTTGTGCATTCCAAAACCTCATTCAGGCAGGCAACTTAAGCCTCTCTGATGCTTTAGGGAAAAACCTCCTTGTAAACTGGCTTTGCTTGGCGTGTATCTTTACAAAGACTCACGGCCAAGAGCCGAGCCATTCTTTTATGTCGGGCCATCAGCGTACTGGCCATGCTATTGTCATCCAGCGTTAAGCTCATCATGTAAAACCTAACCTTTTCCAACTCCTTTGTCCAGCTCCAAATTTCCTTTGTTCTCACCGAGCATATCATAGCCTGTAGGTAAAATCCGCCCTATAAAAAGTCTCCACTACCTCAGACTACTTTGGACTTCCATCCCACCTTGCTGTCGGTTTGTCCAGTGAACTCCCCTCAGCGAACCGCACTGAGTTTCCATCCCCGCAACCTCCTCTTCTCTCCAGGACTACGAGACCAGGGGCCGTATTACCCATTCCCCCAAAGCTCTCCATTTCTATTTCTAGTTAGCTGTGTGCATGTGGTGTCTTTTATGTTGTTGGTCCTCAATAAATGTTATTTTTGTCACTTTAAAACTTGTCTGGCTACGCTCTCTGACCTGAAACCATAGACAAAGGGTACAAGATCCTAGCTAAAGTTACCCTGCCTCTCGTTAGCTTAAGAGAGTGCTCAAGCTTAATTTCCCCATCTTGTGTTTTTATTTGGTTATCTGGGCGCCCCTCCCGGGACCCCCAATATACAGGGTAATACTCTCATTCCCTTGCCTTTTGCTCTGGCACATGTGCCTTCCTTCTCTGTGTCCTGGAAAAGGCAAAGGAATGGGTAGGGGGAGCACCATACATGGAGAAGGAAAGCATATGCATACCTCCCCCCCCAGTCCTTTGCCTTTTCCCCAGGCATGGAGAACATGCACTGAGGCAAAAAGCAAGGGAATGGGATGGAGGAGCACCATGCACAGAAAAGAAAGGCATGAATGTGCTTTCCCCCACTTCTTTTGCTTTTTGCCTGGGCATGGAGAAGGAAGGCTCATGTACCAGGGCAAATCACAAAGGAAGGGGAGTGGGAGTCCCTGAAAGGAATGGTGGGGAGTGCGTAAAGGGTGGAGTTATTCACAGTTCTCCCATTTATGCAAGGGTTCTGCACCCCAAACCCTCATGAAAGTGGAAGGGCCATTATACCAGACTTCCATTTGTATGTCATTATAAGAGTAGAAACACATAACTTTGATGGCTCTTAAGCCTATAGGAAGCTCCTTTATATGAGGTCAGACTACTGATCTCTTTGGTCAAGTATTGTGTCATTTGACTAGCAGTTGCTTTTGTAGGTCTCAGGAAGTGGTATTTCTCAGTGAACTTGGTGCAATATTTTTAAAATAATATTTTATTACATATATGTAATAAACAAAATACACACAACAAATAAACATAAAAAAATGACAATGAAAATAAAGAAAAAAACTACTAAACTAAGTTACCCATATTGATTAACAAATCTGTCTAAACTAAAAATTAAAAAAAGACAAATAAACACACATTTAAAAGGTGGTTCTTGCCCCAACAATCAGCTACCCATAATATTCTATACAAGTACTAGTATAGTAAACCCAACCCCCTACTTTTAACAGTTGTTGCTTAATCTTAAATCGATAATAAATAATAATAGAGATAGTAAGTTAATGCATATGTATATACCAGTAGTTATTTGTATCTTCAGTATATAAACTAATTGCATTGACTAAATTATAATGCTTCTAAGATATCTGTTACAATCATTCCAAACCTCAATTCAATACCTGAAAGAAAAGAAAGAGAAAAAAAGCTTATATAGCATGAACTTGGCACACTATAGAATCATAGAATCATAGAAATTCAGAGTTGGAAGAGACCACACAGGCCATCCAGTCCAACCCCCTGCCATGCAGGAACACCCTCAAATCAATCCCGACAGATGGCCATCAAGCCTCTGCTTAAAAACCTCCAAGGAAGGAGACTCCACTACACTCCGAGGCAGCAGATTCCACTGCCGGACAGCCCTGACTGTCAGGAAGTTCTTCCTGAGGTTCAGGTGGAATCTCCTTTCCTGCAGCTTGAATCCATTGCTCCTTGTCTTGGTCTCTGGAGCAGCAGAAAACAAGTCACCTCCTTCCTCTACGTGGCTTCCCTTCAAATATTTAAACATGGCTATCATGTCCCCTCTTAACTTCCTCTTCTGCAGACTAAACATACCCAGCTCTCTAAGTCTATCCTCATAGGGCATGGCTTCCAGGTCTCTCACCATTTTGGTCGCCCTCCTCTGGACTTGCTCCAGCTTGTCAATATCCTTCTTGAATTGGGGTGCCCAGAACTGGACACAGTATTCAAGATGGGGTCTAACCAAAGCAGAGTAGAGTGGTACCAGTACCTCCCTTGATCTAGACACCATACTCCTATTGATGCAGCCGAGAATTGCATTGGCTTTCTTGGCTGCCGCATCACACTGCTGACTCATGTTCAGCTTGTGTTCTATGAAGACTCCTAGATCCCTTTCACACGTACTGCTATCCAGCCACGTGTCCCCCATCCTATATTTGTGGATTCCATTATTTCTGCCTAAGTGTAGGACCTTACATTTCTCTCTGTTGAATTTCATTTTGTTCGCCCTGGCCCAGTTCTCCAATCTATCCAGGTCATTTTGAATTTTGATCCTGTCCTCTGACATATTAGCAACCCCTCCCAATTTGGTGTCATCTGCAAATTTGATGAGCATGCCCTCTATTCCTTCATCCAAGTCATTGATAAAAATATTGAACAGCACTGGGCCTAGGACAGAACCCTGTGGCACCCCGCTAGTCACTTCTCTCCAGGACGAAAAGCAGCCATTCGTGATCACCCTTTGGGTTCGGTCGGTCAACCAATTACAAATCCAACTAACAGTAGCCCTGTCCAGCCCGCATTTTACTAGCTTCTTTGCAAGAATGTCATGGGGAACTTTGTCGAAGGCCTTACTGAAATCGAGATATGCTACATCCACAGCATTCCCTTCATCTATCAAGCTAGTAACTCTATCATAAAAAGAGATAAGATTAGTCTGGCATGACTTATTTTTGAGAAATCCATGTTGACTTCTCGTGATTACCGCGTTGCTTTCTAAATGATTAGAAACTGACTGCTTAATGATCTGCTCCAGGATCTTTCCGGGTACTGATGTCAGGCTGACTGGGCGATAATTATTTGGGTCCTCTTTTTTTCTCTTCTTGAAGATGGGGATAACATTTGCTCTCCTCCAATCTGCTGGAACTTCTCCTGTCCTCCAAGATTTCTCAAAAATTATAGCAAGCGGTTCCGAAATGACCTCTGCCAGCTCTTTTAATATCCTAGGATGCAATTCATCTGGCCCTGGAGACTTGAATTCATCCAATGCGGCCAGGTATTCCTGTACCACCTCTCTACTTATTATGTGCCTCATTTCCTCTGCTTCCTCCCCTGCTCCCCAACCGCCAGGTTGAGTGCTTGTATCCTTCTGGGAAAATACGGAGGCAAAGAAGGTGTTAAGTAGCTCTGCCTTTTCTCTTCCCCCTGTGAGTAATTCACCATCTTCTCTGCGTAGCGATCCTACTGTCTCCTTCTTTTTCCTTTTGCAGCGGACATATTTAAAAAAAAACCTTGTTATTGTTTTTAATGTCTCTGGCCAGCCTAAGCTCGTTCTGTGCTTTAGCCTTTCTGACTTCCTCCCTACATCTCCTAGCTACTTGCTTAAATTCTTCTCTGGTGGTTCCCCCCTTCTTCCATTTCCTATACATGTTTCTCTTAACTCTTAGCTCAGCTGAGAGTTCTTTAGTCAACCATTCTGGTTTCTTCAGATGCCTTCCATTTTTCCTCCTTAATGGCACTGTTTTAGACTGTGCCTTCAGTATCTCCTTTTTAAGGAACTCCCATGTCTCCTGAACTCCTTTCCCTTTAACTATTCCTGACCACGGAATTCCAGCCAGCAGCTCCCTAAGTTTACAGAAGTCCGCTTTTTTAAAATCTAAGATGAGTGTCTGGCTACCCTTATCTTCTCCTTCCCACTGAATGCTAACAGTCTTGCAAGGAAGATTAAGAGGTCTTTAAACTAAGTTCCACTGGGGAGGGAGACAATATTATTCAGGGCAAGGACTCAGAGAACACAGGGGTAAAAGGCCCAAATGATACTGGACAAGTAGTACAAGTGGCCAATGGCGGGAGGAGTAGAATCAATAGTACAGGACTTGCAGGAAGGGCCCGGGGACTTAAGTGTCTCTACACTAATGCAAGGAGTATGGGAAACAAGCAGGATGAGCTTGTACTCCTAGTACAAGAAAATAAATACGATTTGATAGGCATCACTGAGACCGCCCAAGCCTCCGTTTCCTGGCGCTGTGTACTGGCTTCCTGATCTGGCAGCTCCTCCGTGTATTTAGAGTTCCGGTAGGTCTTCTCTACCCTATCCAAAAACTCCTCCCCTTCCCTGATAAGGTGGAGATCAGAAACTCGTGCCTCCAGCTGGCGAACCTTCTCCTCCAAGAAGGTGACCAGCTTGCACTTGGTGCAGGTGTATCCAAGAACAAGCAAGGCCCCACACGCACAGCAAAAACAAGCAAGGCCCTATGAACTCTACCAATAAGATACAGCCCTTCCCTGCTAAAAGTTAAAGCATCTCCGTCTGAGTCCATGTAAAGACGTGCATCCATATTGTATCCATTAACATCATGTTTAGCAAAGCACTCAAAAAAGTTTTTTTTTTGGATTACAGTTTCCAGAATTCTCCCAACTAGCACAGCCAACAAACAAATGACACAATGACAACAACAAAACAACTTTTCTGAGTTTGGATTTTTGCTAGTACAGCCTGCTACTCTTTTACTTCACTTTTATATTGTACCTAATGTGTCCTCTGAATCAAAGAGAGATATTTCTTTGTGTTATATGGTGGAATGTCTTGTGTCAGTCTTTGTACATTTGTCTTTCACTAGAATATATTTTAACACTTTCCTTCAGGAATCTCTTTTCCAGGACCAAAGACATCTGAGATAGACTCACTGCAAGGAAATAGACTGGACAGGATTTTGATAATTATTCTGAATTATGACTGATTCATGGATAGATCAGAACAAGCCTTGCCTGAGTAGAAGATTCTTGCTTGTACCTTGATCCAGTGCATGAATTATGGTTTTTGAAGACCCACCTTTTAGCTCCCTTCAATTTTAACCAAATCTTTTATCATACTAGCCCTGCCCCAGTAGCCTTCCTCTGTCCTTGTTGTTTGTTGCTATCAAGTTGGTTTTGACGTATGGTGATGGTGTGAATGACAGACCTCTGAAGGCCCCTTTCTATAGTCTTCTATAGTCCCCATAGCTCCTTTCTTCTAGATTTCTAAAAGTAGTAGCTAATGGGTTTGCTCCCCCTTTGATTAATTTTAGCACTGTTCTGGTCATATGTTCTACTTTATACTGCCTTGGATGCATCTTATTATTCAGTGTCATTTCTACAGCCCAGCAGTTTGTTGCATCCATCTCTACCCCTCCAGTAATTGGACCCTGAGTAAGTTGAAAAAATGCCTATGGGCCTTTAAAGGTACTGTTGCTGAAATGTTAGCTTCTCAAAGTTAGACTATTCCTGCTCTTTCAAAAAATGGGAATGCGTAGGCCCACCCTGTTACCCCCCCTTAGCAGATCCTATCCCAAGGGGGATATAAAATTAACATCAAATATGTCAACTATGCCAGAGAGATTGCTCGGGTGGGTTTGTAGACAAATAGGTCAAGTGACTGGACCTAGGTCAAGGCCAGGAAAATCCCCAGTCACGTTTCCCAAGAAGACCTCAGGCAAGGCACGTCTGCATGAACAAAGGGTCCTCAGTCACAAAGCCAACTTGAAGGGATTACCAGGTTTTCCCCTGTTGAGCAACGCTTGCATCGGCAAATCCTAAGTGGGCAAGGTCCATATACATGAAACAATCATGCAAGCCATCAAGTTGCTATTGTGTGGTATTTTCCTCCTGTTTTGACCATTGTTTTCCCCATGAAAGGGTCTGCCCCTGAGGTACATTCTGCCCTATAAGTAGTCCCCATTTTCAAGACCCTCTTTGGAGAACTCCCTTGCCATGCTAACAGACTGGCACTCGGTTAGCCAGGTGCTCCCCTCAGCCACCTCTCTTTGCTGAGCTCCTTCTTCCTTGCTGCTTACCGGACCGAAGATTTCTGGATTACTGCCCTTACACCTTCTCTGTTATATCCCTTATAAGCTTTCACCTCTTTCCCTTCTCGATAGGCCTTGTGTGCATGAATGAGTGACTGCGTTTGTGTGTGGGAACATATTTGCTAATAAATTTCATTATTGATATGACTGGCTGGCTTGTGCTTGGTCTGACCCCATAAAAATTGAGTTGGAGGTCTTACTGGGTTACCCTGCCTCTTGTTCTGCCATAGCCAGTGCTCCGCTATTCTCCTAGTCTTTGCATTTTTGGAGCAAATCAAGGTGTCCCCCAGGGAACCACCAGAAGTCAAGGTA
The DNA here is from genome assembly GCA_948474755.1 of Ctenosaura bakeri. Taxonomy (NCBI): domain Eukaryota; kingdom Metazoa; phylum Chordata; class Lepidosauria; order Squamata; family Iguanidae; genus Ctenosaura; species Ctenosaura bakeri. The sequence continues at coordinate 302,439 of CAOLHI010000607.1, read as the reverse complement.
ATAACCCCAAGTCATTTTGCTACCCGAGGAGAAGAAAAAAGTGGTCCCCTCCATCCAATGACCTATGGAAGCTCAGAAAATTTGCAACTGATTTTTCACTTCAGCACTGGCAAAGGGAATACAGTGGGTTACTTTAGGAGGTGCCAGGACAGCTGTGTGGTACATACAACTTTCTTCTTCAACAAAATGCTATTTATCTTCCTGTCTCTGACCTTTGCTGCCTTGGCTGTAAGCCCCACTCTGGCTAATTGTAGGATTGGTATTGGCACTGGGAGATACAGTGAGAGAAGCATAGTAGTTTAAGAGGCAGGTGACTGAGAAATCAAATTTTAGATTTTAGATTGGAGATTTATAGCTGATATCTGAGTTGAACCACTTTTGGTTTACCCTCACCTGCTCTCAAATCAGTTTAGCAGATTCAGCAAATAGAATATAGCTGCATACACAGTAATTTACTACCAAATTGGTGCACAAACAGATAGGGTTAAACCTGCATTGTTGTTGTAAGAAATATGTAACTTCATTGGCAATTGTGTTTCTGGATGTCTTTGCAAACAGAAAATTAAAATCTGAAGTACATTGACTAGAGGATTGGAGGTGACATGTTTATAACAATCTGTGATTGTAGAAAAAACCTACAAATAATTTATGAGAAAAGTGGTTGTACCTAGTTGTTAGCTAAATGCTAAATGAAAAGCCATCATATGAGGATGCTGGTTAAACCTCTTGTGCTTATTATTGTGGCAAAACAAAGCTGTGTTTCATTCAAAATTTATGTGGTTTGCTTTGGCTCTGCGAATATTTGCTGTTTCTTAGACCCAGTTTACACATTTAAGAGAATGAAGCGGTGAAACTTTTCTTGGAACGGACATACCACTACAAGTTGCAGGTGGGTAACCACATATTTGAATCATCCCCTGCATGTAATAAAACAGCATGCCAGAAAGAAGACTAGGCTGAATCCTTGTACAGGCCTGACGTTTTAATGCTCCATGGTAGAACATTCAAAGATGTAGCAACCCAGCTGTGGCCTGAAAGGGTAAAGTCTAGGGTATGCTTGTTTAACCACTTGATTCTACCTTCATTCTATCGCTGTTTCCTCATTTTATAGGAATGACAACTATGAAAATTGAAAAAAGATAAATCTTAAAGGAACAGCTCAGAAATGAAATGCTGAAGAGGAAGATTAAGAATACTGGCCTATGAAAGCCATGCAATACAAAAGTTGTACTTTATGTCAGTTACTTATGGATGCAGCCCACTCTCAGGTTGTTCTGCACAAGCCTCAAAGGGAGTTGTGAAAGTGCAGTGCTCAGTAATTTTCCCAAATAGTTCTTATCCATGATGAGATTCATGTGGGAAAAATGTCTGAATGGATTTTGGCCTCTGTATGGGCAAATGCAACAATAAAGATAACACTAACAATCCTTCCTTGGAGGTTTTTAAGCAGAGGCTAGATGGCCATCTGTCGGGAGTGCTCTGAGGGTGTTCCTGCATGGCAGGGGGTTGGACTGGATGGCCCATGTGGTCTCTTCCAACTCTATCTTTCTATGATTCTGTGATTCTATGCTGATGGTAATGATGGTGGTGGACAATCTACTGATTCTTCAAATTACAAACCAAACGCAGGAAGATGGCTCCCGTTAAACACACACTGCAGATATGAGGATTCTTTCCTCCTTCCTTTGTAACATTTGTGTGATGCTCCATAACATAATGTTCTCCAGCAGCTTTCAATAAATGAGCAACATGCACACCTTTTAAATATAAAACAAAACATACAACTATACAATCAGAAACAAGAAAACTCCAAGCAACCTGCCAAGCAAGCATCTCAGAGGATGCTGAGAGATTGTGGTTTGCCTCAGATGACCTTGTGAGTTTGAGTCAGAGCAGAGATTTCAACCAAGAATGTGACAGCTGACCCTTTCTACCAGTGCTCTTTGTATGCGGATTGTCTTCGATAAAATCAACATTAATCACAATTCTCCTCACAACCATCTTCCTTTTTTCACTGCATGTCCATATGATATATGCAAGCAAGTCTACCCGACTTCTGTTAGGTTCATTCATCTTAAGAAAAGAAACACCTGAAACAATACAGAATCTGAGATTTACTAATTTATCAAGTAATATCTAGTAAAGTCTAATGATGAGGACTTTGCTTCTGTCACAGTGATGGATCCCTTCAAAATGTTCTGCTTCATTTTCTGTTCATTATGCAAATGAAATCATGTTTGCATGAACAGAGGTGTTGTTCTTCTATCACTCAGCAGCATTCCCCGCCTCCTGGGCACATCTTGGGGAACTCTATCCACCATTCTTTTACAACACCTATTAAAAGGATTTTCATTTCCACTACCCTCATTCTTAACTTACCCAAGGACTTTTCTAACAAAGTCACCTTTGATTCATCAAATAAGATCTGCAAACCAGACAGACTTCACCAACTGATTCTATTGTTGGCTCAAAAACCATGTGCATGTGTGAATGCATGTGCATTGTGTGAAAGAAATAGGGATGGTCAACACTTGGACCAAAGCGAGGGAAATGTTCTTAATTCCAGATTTACTTCTGGGTAGACATCTACAGGTGTGCACTACAAAAGAAGGGGAGGAACAGAGTTAGGGAAAGGGCAGTGCAGCAGCAGCACAAAAAGGTGAGGAATGAACCAGATTTTAATGTGAGTTATGCTGCATGTACCTTGCTGTCTGTACATCCATGTTCCCTGCATTAGACTATACGGCCTCTACTGAGTTATCTTACAGGTTTGGTAAAATGTGGAGATATTTAAAAGAGATGGAGGAGGTGCCTGTGCATGCCATATGGCAGGAAGATAGCAAAAAGCACTGGAGTACCTAATTGCTTTTTCTGTGTGCCATGCGGGACTAATCCTGACTGTACCGATCCTGCCAAAACGAATAAATGGTTGTCACCTGCCATGAATGCCAACCACATAATCTGCAAGGATGGAATCATACATTTTTGGTGCAGGGAAAATGAGACCTAAAACCCCCTTCCTAAAAAAAAACTGTCTCAGACCTTTATATGTCTATCTTGCAATATTTTATAAAGATTAAACCTCCAGAATTATTCTCTTTTTCTCTCTTTTTTAAATGCAAATAGTTTTTCAGTCCATGCAGAAGCATTCTGTGATGTACTTCCACTATTCTGTCACACTCCAGCATGATCAAGAAACAAACAGGGCTAGGTGGAAGCAGGATTGTTTCTCACACTTGAGTGATTTTTTTGAATGTAGTTTTTTTCTCCCCTATAAGTCAATAATTGTCATTTGCTTTCAAAGTCAAGCACTGCGCTTTGGTATGCTTAGCAGTGAGGGCAAAGCCTACCATTTACTCTGGATAGACTGGGTAAATTGACTTTCGCCAAGGAGAATCTTGCGGGCGATGCCATGTGTCTCTGTGCATGCAACATGAACTACAATCCCATAAGAATGTTGACTATACAAGCTTGTCTTTCCCCCACACATCTTACTCATTGTAATGTCATACCCTTCAACATTTCACAGCTGAAAACTGGGACACATGTGGTTGAGAAACATCAGAGTATGTTCAAGATGGGAAAAGATAATGAGGAAGAATACACAACTAGCAGAGGCTACAACAGTTTGCTTTTGCCTAAGCATGTTGGAAAGTACAAGATTCTGCCTCAACCTCTCCCTTCCCTTGATGGAGTTTATTGAATGTAAACTATTTTTGCGCTTTGAATTCAGTTCACAACAGTTGAAGTAAACTGAGATTGAAGGAAGAAAATGGGAGGAAGAGAGAGAGAAACAGAGATGTTTTAAAAGCAGCTGAAAAAGTGGGATGATAGAGTATTATTTGGGGCTATCACTGCCAGATCAAGACAGTTGGAGAGTATGTAATAGTAGTCATTTTCTTAGTTGCTTTATGGACAAAGTTGCAATCACAGCATCATAGGTCTAGCTTTGTATGTAGAAAGTTTGAGGACACTTATGTAAAATAGGGAATGTATTCTGGGGTACTTTAAGGGCTTGCACATTTGACATGAGTGTTTTTGGACAGATCAGCTGCATGAAGTATCATCCAGAATCTAAGGTACAGGTAGAATACACCTATTGTGTGTATGTGCCTTCAGATCACTTATCGACTTATGTCAACCCTATGAATATCATTGGGTTAGGCAAGGAAAACTCAGACGTGGTTCTGCCAGTTCCTTTCTCTGAAAAACAGCCTACAGCATCTGCTGTTTGTTTGCAGTCTCCCATCCAAGTACTAACCAGGGCTGACCCTGCTTAACTTCCAAGTTCAGATGGGATCTGGTGTCTTCAGGGTATTTAGGCTCACATACACCTGTTAGGGGGATTGTATACCATGAGTTCAGAGGGAAATTAATAGATAGGTAGGTAGATAGGATGGACAGAGAGATGAAGAGATAGAAATAGAGATCCCACCTCAGTAAGGTGCTCAACGCTTTATAAATGGTCAGATTGCCAGAATATTCAGTGGTGGTTATGCAGTTATCACTACCATGATTTTCCACATTTAATAATTAAAGCAATTATGTCAAATGGCTTGACACAATCAAAACTTGGGGAAAATTACTTTTTTGAACTATATCTTCCAGAATCGATAAGCCCTAAAAAAAAGAAGAAAAAAGCAACATTTCTAAGACATGAATACTAATAAAGAAGGTATGGAACTTTTGGTGCAAGGTAGCTGAAGAAGTAGTTTAGCCCCTTAAAAATGTCTTTTTCGTAGGACAATTGACACAAAAATTGTTCTAATTTTTACTGTTGTACTTCTATTAGTTTTTCACACTGAAGGACCACATAGCAGGGTCTTTCCATTTAAGTTGGGGTGGGCAACTGTGGTGGGCCCAGGGGCCTGCTCTCAAGTATCTAAATCGATTCCTGCTTTTCATATGTTATTTTCTTTATATAAATCAAACAATGTGATAAAATGCCTCCTTCTCTGACCCTTTGCGAACTGGAAATCATTTCACCATATTCTGACAGTGGTCTTTTGTTCAGAGTATAGGTTTCTTATGTGGTGGCAATCTCATTTCTTTTAGAACAATCTATAGTCTTTCAAAAGCTACACAATCAAAGGGTTTGCTATAGTCTATAAAACACAGATTGATTTTCTTTTGAAATCCTGTGCAATATTCCTTTATTCAAATTATGTTTGTCATATGATATCTAGTGCTTCTTCCATTTCTGAATCCAGCTTGGACATCTAGCATTTCTTACTCCATATATGGTAAAAAAAAATTGTTATAAAATGTTGTGTTACCACAGTTTCTAGCCCGGACTTGAGGGATATTCAATATCATTTGATATCAATAATTTGGTCTACTATATCCCTCTTTTCTCCACGTGCTTGCGGGCCCCCCGGACAAGCTCGCATACAGGCACGGTTGCTAATTGTTGAAATATCCCAAACAAATACAGGCAGGCCAGAAATAGCCATCCCGCTGCTTCAGGGGACCTCAAGGCAAGTACCGCATTATGTATGCATGCTACTTACAAAGAACTCCCTGCCCCGAGCAGGCAGCTTGATGAGCTGAATATTCATCTGTCAAGCACTCTGCATTTGCATACTGACTACTCTATTGACAATTCGGACTTAACTCAACCATATAAAATTCTGACCTTTCGGAGGCTTTGTCTCCAGCCCGAAACTCATTGTTTTCCCCATGTATGGACTAGCCTACGGCCACATTTTCCCCTGTAAGAACCCCTGACTTTGAGAGCTTCCTTGGATCGCTCCCGACTTCCATCCCGGCTTGCTGCCGCTTTGCTTGGTGAGCCTTCCCCTCAGTTCCACGTACTGAGAAACTCCATATCTATGAACTTCTGCTACAGACTTCCCGGGCTTCAGGACAGGTGTAGTATCACCCATACCAAAAAAACCTCCTCTAAAAATCCCTCTATCCAACTCCAACCTTTATTTCTATAGTTATCTGTGTGAGTGTGTTGCATACACTTGTTTGACTGTATTTTAATAAAAGCAACAATTATTATTTCAATTCTGTTTGCTCCTTGACTCAGCTTGACCCCGTAGACATTGGGTAAAAGATCTCGCTCTGTTGCCCTGCCCCTCGTATTGCTAGCTTATGCTCTTTTGACTAATTCCCACCTTGTAATTTGGAGCGCACTTAGGTGTCCCTCACGGGACCCCCAGAAATCAGGGTAACAGTTGACCACCTTTCTATTTACATGGGACATTAATGCAATGGTCTGATGTGTACTGCTATTTCTAGTGTCCTTTTTCATGGGGATTGGAATATATGCTGGGTCTTTCCTATCTGTGGGGCATTGTTTTGTTTTGTTTGCCCTGGTGGCGCAGTGGTTAAATGCCAGTACTGCAAGCCACAAGGTTGTAAGTTCGATCCTGCTGGGCTCCAAGGTTGACTCAGCCTTCCATCCTTCCTCAGGTCAGTAAAATGAGTACCCAGCTTGTTGGGGGCATGTATAGAAAAATGTATCAAAATACATGCTATTTGTAATTTGTTCGCCGCCTCGATCCATATGGAGAGGCGGGATACAAATAAATAATAAATAAAAATAAAAAAATAAAAAAATAAAAAATATCAGTTGCCAGATTTTAGTTTTTATTGGAATGAATTCTGTCTTTATAGCTTGAAGTAGCTCTATTGGTACACCATCTGCTCCTGGTGATGTATTTGCCCCAAGTGTTTGAGTGTACCTCCACTCCACTTTCTAAAATTGTGGGTTCATCTTCAAATGGCTTTTCCTTGAATGAATCTATCCTCCTTTTGTCTCTTTTATACTATCCTTTAATGTATTGCTTCCACCATCTTTTTCTTTGTCTTGACCATGTAACATGCTTCCCCATTGATCACATACCACACATCATATGCCATCAGCATAACATCTTGTATTCTGGAATCACACAATCCAACTACCACAGAAAGGTAGTGTTTGAACTAGATCCACTTCCTGGAACTGGATTTACATGCATGTCATTCATAAGTGTCAGAATAATGGCACCGTTTTATCAGCCTGTCCAGCTTTACTGTGAACATTTGGACCCTGGTACAAACACCCCAAAAAACCCTTTATGTGTACACCTGTGAACAGATGTATTATTCTTTCTGATTCAGGGCTACATAGAGGAGTTTTAATTTGTTGTTCAGAGTGTGTGTGTGTGTGTGTGTGTGTATCTATTTATTTATTTAATTTATATCCTGCTTTTCTCCCATATGGGCCTCAAAATAGCTGATGCGCATGTCAAAACAATATAGTTAAAACAGTCTGAAATACAAACATTAAAAAAGCATAAGGATGCATTTTAAAACATTCATTTTAAAATAGTTAAAGCCACATTAAAACTTACCGATGGCACCACACTAACCAGTTAAAATCTGAAGGCTTGTCTGCCAGCAAAAACAGAGCAGGGAGGAGGCCAACTGTACCTCTCTCAGCAAAGAGCAGCTTGGGAGCACCACCAAAAAGACTTTGTCCTGGGTCCTCACCAGCTGCAAATGTGATGTTGATGGGACTGAGACAAAGCCCTCCACTAAGATTTCAATGCTCAGGTAGGCTCATATAGGGAGATACAGTATTTCAGATGGCCTGGATCTAAGCCAATTCATTTTTATGAAAAAATAACTAGCATATACACATAGCTGTCATAATAGTCACTGAAGTGGTAGTAGCTGAAAAGCTAGTCATGCCATTCCATGGCCCTTAGCAAGCTGAAGTGGAGAGGGGAAGGAGGGAAAATCTCCATAAGGGAAAATAGTGATATCTCTGCCCTGAGGTGAGACTTGTGCAACCTGCCAAAAAGAATACTGGAGCAACCAGGGTCTAAATTAAGGCCTCTGGCCATGTTCTGATACAACCTATTTTTTCAAGTATCAGCTTTCACATAATGATAACTTAGGTACATTTCCCCAATGAAAGCAGGTCTCCTCAAAATACTTCACAGTGGAGGAATATCAGGACTCCACATTTTTTTCCTTAAGAGTGTAAAAACAGCTGAAGGGATAAATTTTGATTAGAAAAATGGGCCACTGGGAAAAGGGTTAAGAACACCCTGCATCAACACCACCACAAACTAAGAGACAAACCATGAGTCTCCCACATCACATTCAGTTTGACCCTGCAGGTGTAGAATGATTCAGTTGAAGAGCACTGTATTTGATGTTTGAAGTGTTCTCCCTTCTTCCCCCATCGCCATCAGAGGGACCCCAGCCATAAAAAAGGTTGTCCTCTCAAATATCATCTTATAGGGGTTGTTTTCTTTGCTGCTTTGTAGATTCCTCCCCCAACTGCTCAGATCCCTCCATTTGTTTTCTTTTTTGACCTTCTACTTAATTACTTTTTCAGATTAAAAGAAAGAAAAGGTCTGAAAAGAAAAGTGGCTAAGAGGTTGGCTGATATTCAGTGTGAAGTGAAAATGTGGTGTAAGCAAAAACCAGAGGGACTCAAATGTTGACCTTGCTTCATCTTTGCTTTCATTCCTTCGGCTTAGTTAATGCAGGCCTTTTATTGAACTAGCCACACAGAAAATCACTGGTGAAAATGTCAGTGTGAGCTTGATGTTGCTCTCTGTATGGTATCTGCATATCTAGAAAAAGAAAGTATAGAAATAGGGAGGAAAAACAGACTTTTCTAGTTGCACAAGTGGATGATACAGTGAGAACGGAGATGCTGCCAGCAGAATTTATCCTATGAGCAGTAACATCTTCAACACAAAGTAGAATCCTGTTGAACCAGAGTAAAGGCCTATCTCAGCCAGGTGTTTATCTTTAATAGTGCCCAACTTGTGTTTCCTAGGACCATGAAAGCATGGTGCAAAATACAACAGCTTTCCCCCATTTATTTCTACTCAGCAACTAATACAGATTTGTTGTTGCTGTTATATGCCTTTGGCCCTTTCAAGCACCCAATCTTTCTACAAAATTATGTAGTGAGGATCCTGGCAGTGGCTTTGCTGGGAGGGGAGCATGATGGGAGTGCTCCCCTCCATACCAGTTGGCTCCCTGCGGAAGGGAGTGTAATGGCCACACCTCTTCCTTCTGCAGCACAGCGGGGTACTTTCCTAGGCTGTGCTGGAGCAGGAAGTGTAGCCATTGCACTTCTGTGGCTTCCATGACATGTAAGTGTGGGATGGTGGCATGATCACATCATTCATGGGGAAAACCAGTGATTTAATCTACTATTTTGCTGCCTGGGAATGGGAGCAGGACAGAACTGCGATGACATTATGTAGAGGCATCATCATGGTCCCATCCTTCTCCCCTCCCCATTGTGGGATGGGAGGGTGCTGTGAAAAGGGCCTATCAATCAACTTTAACTTAACGGTGATTCTTTCGTAGGGTTTTCTTGGCAAAATTTATTCAGAAGGGTTTGCCATTGCCTTCCTCCAATGCTGATATAGCTTGACTTGCCCAGGGCCACCCAGTGGGTTTTCATGACTGACCAGGGATTCAGACCCTGGTCTGTGGGAGTCCTCGATTGGCTCTTGTACAGATTTACCATGTGAAAGTATTTAATTTCCATTTAGAACAGGACTGAGCAATTGCTGTGGGTTGGGGGACTAGTTTGGCCTCCTGCAGAACCTTGCAGAACCTTGGAAGGATAAAGGGTGGATCACTGCTATGACCTGCAAGGCTGTTGAGCATCCCCTATTTTAGAGGGCATGGGAGGCAATTTCACTATTTCCCCCTCATTCCCTGGGCTGTTTCATATTCTCTGGCACTTCACGACAGAAAACTGAGACACTGTTGTGAGCAACATCAGAATGTGTTCAAAAGGCAAACATGTTTACCTGAGAGTTAACTCCATTGAACTCACTGAGACTTAAGCCATTTTCTCATGGCATTTCCGAAGTGAAAAGGCCCCTTGAGTGTCTCATAAATGTGAGGAGTGGTCCACATGACACACTCAAATTTGCGCCATGCTCAAGGGCCTAACGTGGACCGTGCACACATTTTTTTATTTTTGGCTTAAAGCTGAAAATGCTGCACAGTCATGCATCGCTCCAGGGCCCCCCGCACACTTACCTGGTGTGTGGAGCCTCGGGAGCTGGGCTGGTCGTGCTTCCTGTGCAGTGCAGACTGGGAAAGGTCCCAGGCTGCACTGCAGAAGGAAGAGGTGGGGCTCTCGCGCGACCAGGAAGCAGCTGGGATGCAAACCGAAGCAGCAGGGACTCAACAGCCTTCCTCCTCAGGCTTCTCGCACTAGCCCCGCACCCAGCTCCGTGAAAGGGTAAGGTGCGAAAAGGGTGTTACTTTTTTTTTTAACAGAAACACGTTTATTTATTAATAATAAAATAATAGAAATGTTAAAATCATAAATTTGTATAAGCGATGTTCATTTAAACAGTATACACATACATACATTATACATATACATATACATATACATATACATATACATAGTCCATACAAAGATCATATTATCATTCTATATCTTCTACAAATGATGTAGTTCACTTCTTATTCCTTATCATGTACTACTTTCTCTGTTAAACAGAAGTAAATTTTTTGTTTGTTTACTTCCTGCTTATCTTTTTCAGGTTTATTCTATGTATTAATAAAGATACCTCTATAACTTCCATACATTTTGAACACATGTACACATTTTTTCCCTCTTTCTTTACCATTCCGTTAGACCACGCCTACTTCCACCCCTTTCCCTCTTTAATCAGGGTGTTTAGTACTACTAATGATCAGCTGACGTGGATTTCACTAATGATTTTAACCTTACTAGGTTTACATTATTATAATATCACCAAATCTTCTTTTTAAGTATCTTGTTATTGACTCCTATTCTGTTTCATATATCACTTTTTTTCCTTTCTTAAGCGATTTTGATAATTTATCACATTTTTTTATCTCAGTAAGCATCATGATCCATTCCTCAGGATCTGGAATTTGTTGACTTTTCTAATATTTTGCGTAAGAGACTTACTTTTGAATAGATATGTGTATAACTGAATTGTAATTTCAATGAAAAACTGCACTTCTAAGAGGCAAACTCTAGTCTCCTCACTCAGATAGATATACAACCGCACCCCCCACAGACTACTTCCTGCATTTTTCTCTCTCTCGCACACATACACACACAAAATATACTCTTCCCACTTCTCTCTGACTCAATAGCGCACACACACATACACACACACAGTTCCCCACCTTTTCCCCACTCTTTACAGAAATATACAGTCTGCCCTCAGTCACCCATGCATGCAGCTGCAAACATAATGAAAACAAAACTAATAACTCCTGGTTCTCTATTGGCCTCTGAAAGGCCCCATAGCACATACACAATTAAAACAAGCAAGCAACCCCACTCCACAAAACAGGCAGGAACACTGTATCTCCTGCCTAATCCGTGATTTTTCAGGACAATGAACAGGGTAGGGGGGAGAAAGCCCTTTGATTTTCACAAGAAACATTGACTTGGAAGGTACCATATGCTGTTTTAAACCAGAAACTAAACTAGAAATCAACTTCCAGTTTACCTCCTTGATTATGAAAACCCTCTGTTAGGGCTAAAACAGCTGTGGGGGAGGGAATGAAACTGCTCCCTATAGCCCATAAAAATAAAGTGGGCTCATTTTTAGTTAAAAACAAATTTTTAATCAACATTTAAGAATTAAAGAAGTTGAAAAAGGCTTAGGAGACCTTGAGAGTCTCTAAAGCAGTCTTGACATGGCATGCTTTAAGTTGCCCACCTGTTTTAAAGCTTCATTTCATCCTGTGGTAGCAAGTTCTGTAATAGAATTGTACACTATGTGAAGAAGAACCTCCTTCGGCCTCTTTTGAGTCTTCCTCCATTCATCTGTACTGGATAATCGGTGGGGGGTAGTATAATAAGACGGCAGGGGAAATCTTCATCTATCTTCTTTCTCCATGCTATCCATTATATTACAAACCTCTCTCTTACCTTAGTCATTTTTCTTCTAGTTTACAAAATAGTGGTTGCCATCACAACATAAACCCGTGGCCTTAAAGAATCACAACCACATCTGAGCTGATAGAGGCAGCCAGCTTCCCTGTGCAGATGTCTCTTCCTTATCTACAGGCAAAAGCATTGCTGTGGAGCTGCAGTTTCCTGCATTCTTTATCACTGGCTATGTTAGCTAAGGCTGCTGAGCACTGCAGTCCAAAAACAGTGGGAGGGCACATAATTCCTATCTCTGTTGTAAGGGGTAGAGGAACTCCCATACCTGTTCCTATAGAAGCTTTATTGATAAGCACTGCAATTTGAGATGAGAATTTGCAGAGAAGTGCAGAATGTGCATGGAACTAAAAGAAGGCTGTTATATGAGCCATATGCCCAAATGCAGCCAGGTAGGACACTGCATAATAAAAGCAGCATCACTTACAACAGCAAGACCACCACCAGCAGAACTCCTCATACTACTATTTTTTCTATTCCTCCCCTCCATCTTTTCTGGCAACATTGTTAATTTTAGCATTTCAATGATAATGAAATAAATCTTACCTTTTTTTGCATAATATTTACTGCTTATTTCAAAAATACTGCCAATAATTTTTATGTTTTAAAGGTCAATTAATAAATAATGGGTAACTAACATGTTATTAATTATTAATATTACTCTCATTACTTGCAAATACCAAGCAATAAATGACAACTTTTTAAAACAAACAATTCCATTTCTAAGCTCTAATATATCCATCTAGGTGTAACAACCATACCATTGCCGCTAATCCTTGTACCTAACTTGTGGCTGCATGTGTCTTTTGACATAGATGAAAGTTATTTGTCTTGTCTTGTCTTGGTCATGTCACGCTTGCATCACACTGTCCTTTACTGTCTTTAGCTGAATGTATGATCCAGAAAAGAACCAAATCTATTTCCTTTTTGTGTAGCCAGCCCTTCATTTGTATACCTCCACTTCATGCTCAGTTTCTGTGTTACGGTAGAGAGCAATGCAGCGTGTGATGAAGATACAGAAGCCAGGAATACCTGTATCTGCTTCAGCTAATGAACAGAATATATTTGGTGAGGAAAGTGAGAAAAATAAATACATGAGCAAAGAGAAGGTCTATTTTGCTATTGTTCTTTAGCCCTTCATTTCTCCTTAGAACACAGAACCTCTGTGCTTTGCAGTCATGGAAATGGTATGCCTTGTGTTCATTAACAGGAGGCAGTTTTGCAAGCAATCCATTGTCTGATAAATGTCATTTAATGTGCCTTGATCTAAGGCACTCTTATAACCATCGGCATGTAATTTATGGAAGGTTCCATCCTGCTTTATTGTCCAATAATCTGCATCACTGATTTTGATCTGATAAAGTTGCAGCCTGCTCTTCCTCAGAATTCTTTACTAGGATTTCCAGCCTTTGCTATCTAACCATTCATTGTGTCACTACTAATGTTCATCATTATGAGCCATGTATTCCTTTCCTTTGAAGTTATCCTGGCATGCAGAATATCAATTCTTCAGACCAGTATCTTCTAATTGACTTAGACAGTCTCTTATTTTCTTGCTGTTGCTATCTGTGGCTGTTTGGGAAAAAAAAATCTTCATTTTTTTAAAAGAAACTATATTGAATTACAATTACTTTTGAAAAGAAATATTTCAGCATATAAGGAATGATAGCTACCACACATAGCTACCACCAAGCCTGTGATGGAATTTTGTAAACATGTCATTCAGATTCTGCACCAAAAAAAGTTGAATTCTATGACCTGTGTATAAATGTCCATATTTTCTTTCTATTATATTCAGAGAGAGATTGGGAGGTCAATGGAAGAAATAAAGTGTTATAGAGAATGAATCCCTCCAGTCCATTTTCTACACATTAACTACACATTTCCAATCATATATGGATAAATTTTGGGACTGGAAACTTTTTTAAAAAAATGTAAAACTAGCTGCAGTTGTCAGGAAGCCATGCTGACATTCTCTGACCTGTGGAAGTGTAGGATTCACACTCCTCTTCACATTCTGAAAATGATATTGCTTTTCATTCTTTGTTTTACACTTGTGCGTATTTATTCAGAAATAATTCCACTGTGTTCAGTCGGGTTTGTGTTTTATTCCCAGAGAAGCGTGCATAGAATTTCAGCCTTCAGGTTTTGGCTCAGGGTATGGGGATGCTACTTTGGCAAGGTAGGGCAGTAACCTCCCACTTTCTCTTTCAGACATGTGATACTTTATATTGGGTGGCTATAGTTTTGTCCTTTTCAAAAGTCTTATACACTGTGTCTGTAATTGTTCGCACACTTGTTGGGAGTAAGCTCCAGTGAACCTCGTGTGATTAACTTCCATATGTAAATGTCATTTAAACATGCAAAATGTGTAAAATATATAAAAATGTCTACAGTCAATAGAAAGTAAGCTCCACTGAATAGTGGGATTTTTTTTTTTCCTGAATAAACGTATAGGTTTGACTGTATGTTAACTGTTGATTGAAATGAAACTAACCCATGGAACCTGCAGTCCTACTAAGCAGCAAATCTCCGGTTTCTGCAGCCTGCCCAGAACTATATAACAGGTTGGGTGGAATTATATTAAATTCCTGACAAGTCTCAATATGTGTCCGCATTTGGCTTGATGGTCATGGGTTGTCTAGGCCTATACACTAAGTACAGAAGTCAAAGACTTATAGAGGAGTAGCCATGTTAGTCTCTTGCAACACAAAAAGGAGGAAGGAAGGAGAAAGAAAAGAGTTATGGCAGCATCTTTAAGACTGTTTTTTTTTTTAATTTTTCTTAAAGGTGCTAACATATTTTTTTCTCCTCATTCTTTCCTTCTTTTCAAAGGTTTACAGAGGTATAGAAGTCAAAATATTTCCCCCTGTCTAACATGAAGACAGCGGATCTCCTTAGGGGCTGAATATTACATGCTTCACTGGTGGCTGTGATGTTTGAAGGGCTGGCAAACTATTTCAGGTTTTGAAGCTTTAAAGGAGCTATCCAAGGTACTGAATGCTATCCACCAAATAAGCTCAGCATCTTGGAGAGTCCTTTACAGTTTGGATTAAAACTTGGAGCAGTTTCACCACTCCACTAACACTGAAACCACCAGCCTTCACTGACTTACATCATATGTTAAACCATAACTTGGATAAATTACTTGTTTGGATTACAGTTCTATGCTAACTAGAGAATTCTGGAAGTTATAGTCCAACCAAATAACTTATATGGGTGTGATAAGCATGCTGTGAAGGGATCCGTATGGACAGAAGCCCTTATGTGAAGCCCAACTGGCACTAGAGAAAGTATGGAGACTGCACCAATCCTGCCCGCTCATGATATATGTTAAGCAGGGGTGGGCAAAATGTGGCTCTCAGGCTGCATGTGGTCCTTGGGACCCCTGAGTGTGGTTTCTGAAGTCTGCCCCCAAACCCCAGACTCAGCTTTTAAAAGTTTAGAGGACAATCTCTGGGTCATTGCTTTGTTTTTGTTTTTTTCTCAATCCATCCAAAATTTACCCAAACTATAGTGGTTTGTTTCTCCTGAATTCTGCTTTGGGTTCACTAAACATGGCAGTGTGGTCTGCTGGGTGGCTCTAGGTGTCAAAGTCCAACTCCCTGCTTGTGCCTCTCTGCCAGCAAGGGAGGGGAGGTGAAGGTACTTGCCCAAGAGGAGGAGGAGGAGGAGGCAGTGAGGAGTGTCCAATACAAACAACAAGTGGAAATGCTGAGCCGAGCCAAGTCAAGGTCAAATCCAAAAGGTTCAGAAAGCCAAAAGTCAATCCAGAGGGGACAAGGGAGCCAGAGAACAAGAGTTGTGAGGGCTTGCATAGTAATTTGCTACAAGCAAACAGCAAGCCACACTGACAGACTTAAATAGCCACTGAAAACAGATGTTACTTGTCATTGTTCTGTTTCCTTAATCTAGCCAAAGCGGCTTCCCTCTGAGCTGTTTGTTTCAGTCTCCTCCATGAATGGAGGCTGAGGGGCACAGGTGGCTGTAATTCCTCCAAATTACTGCTGGTTCCTTCTCCCTCTGGAGCTGGTTGGGGCAACTCTGCCTTGTCTTTCAACTGATGGGGATGTTTGCAAGTTGGTTTGGTAAATCACTGGCTCTGTTCTTGGCACAATCAGTTGCTCCTCAACCTCAGAGCCATCATCTATCACTGTAGGGTGGGAAAGTGGCCTCTGCCTCCTCCACAACTGCCCACTCCTAATTCCCTTTGAACAGATACGCTCAATGCAGCCGAGGTGGAATCCAACAGAATCTGGAGAGCTGCACCATTCCCACTGTGATCTAAATCTCATTGTTAGCCCCAATTTGACTGGATACTTTGAATCAATGGCCCTTCCATATGTGTTCATTTACTGAATTCCCATTGATTCAGTGATTCTGCTTCAGATGGAAGAAACAACTGAATTTAGGCCCCCCCCTCTCTCTCTCTCCATCTGCACACCTCAAATCACCTGTTGACTTATTGTGACCCCACTGATTTCATAGGGTTTTCTTAGACAAGGAATACTCAGAGAAGGTTTTGCCAGTTCTTTCCTCTGAAATTTAGCACCTCTTATTGGTTGATGGTCTCCATTCAAGTACTAACCAGGGCTGACTCTGTTTAGCTACCAAGATCAGATGCGATCTGATGCTTTCAGGCTATACAGTGGTGAAATCCAAAGTCCCTGTACTGAATCATGCTGCAAAGCATGATTTATCTTAATTAATTAATTATCCTACATTTCTTTCCACTTAAAAAATGCCAATAATTATAATAAAACATTTTAAAGAATAACTAAACTATCTTAAACATCACTAATGTAAAACAGGTTAAAACTATGGTGAACAGTTCTCTAAAACTTGAAAACAAGGAGATTTCTAAAGGCATCCTAAGTTGATCCAAACAGTTGTTCTGCATTCTGTGAAAAAGATGTTTGGTGAAAGGCTAGGGTAGGACATTCCAAAACAAATATAGCAATCATTAGTTTGTCTACTTTGTGACCAAGAATTGGCAGGCTCTGCTTTCTAAACTATTGTAATGAGAAGTAAAAGACTTTCTTGTTTCCTTTCTTCCCTGAGCTATTGAAAACAAGATTAGATAGCCCTAGTATAGTTTTAAAGCATGCTTATTATATTCCTGTTCTCCATTGCATTGTTCTAAAATTTAATTTAAAAGTTGTTAAGATTCTTGGATGCTTCTCTGTTGCTTTTATTTCCCATATGCTAGATGTTTACTCTTATTTTAATGAGAAACAAGTGGAGACCTACAAATATTCACAGACGCAGTGTTTGGCTTCTAATGCCTCCTGTGTCCAATCCATAATGTTTGCCCCGCATGCTATACAGCATTTCTACACTAATCTGGCATGCATACTATTGGCACATTATGTAGAGGTGGTTACATGGCTCCTTTAGGCATTCAGTGAAAAAGTGAGTCAGAGGGGATCAGGGCTGTATTCACTAGCAATGCCTCCCCCCACCCCCACAAGTCATATGTCCACTGGACATCAGTTTGGTGTTAGTGAGGGGAAAAAGCTCTATGTGGGACAACAAAAAGAATATTTTGATATTTAAAAGAACCCCAAGAACTACAGCAACAAATGCTGCAACCTCCCGGCATATTTGCCCCAGCTGGAGGAGTCTTTCATCTAATGGTTCACTTTTATTGATAGTGGTCAACTAGAGGTAGTGTGCTGCCAAGAAGGGAAGTCCAAAACAAAATCAAATATTTTGAACAGTCTGAATATTCAAAACCATTCTCAAGTTCCCATCAGCAAATTTACATCCTCTGTGCAGTATGCTGGATATCTCAATTTATTTGCCTAAGACCATAATATCTATATAATAAGACTAGCATATATACCTAGTGTTGCCTGGGATTTTATTTTCTTGTAGGTAATACTTGTTAAAAAGATTTGAGATCCTGTGTCTCTAATTCCCCAAAGTATCTTGTCCAGTACCTCTAACTTTTCCCCATATTCCCCAATCCAATCTGTTTTCAGAGTTATTAACATACAGAGGTTGGTTTCTTGAAGGAATACGCTGCCCTTTTCCTTCTTGCTGCTAGGCCTTGTCTCTGTAGCAACCAGCCTGTTCTCTGGCTGAGAATTCTAAAGGCCCATCCCTAAACTGCAAACACCAGGATTCCATAGAATCTTCTCAGCCAGCCAGTCTTTACCTCACACAGCCCATCATATGAGGTCTTCACCTGCCTGACACAGACAAACTCACAAACTTTGACTTTTATATATTAGATTACTTGAAGCAGTCATTCTTTTTCTTAATAGAGATGTAGCCAGTGGTCTTTACCATCTAATTGTAGGTATTACACTCCAAAATACCTCGCTAAACTGTAATCCATACACACACAGTTCTCTCCATGAAAAGTTGAATGCTTTTATATGTAACACATCCACTAGATGTCACTATCTCTGGAGTTTCGAGTCGATTTGGCGCATAAGTTTTCTTACCAAGTTGTGGTGCTGAGTGAAGAATCCTGATTTGCTGAAGATCTCTTTACTTTAAAATAGACATTGATTTTGATTGATTACACTAGAGACGAATTTGGTAAATCAACCATGAGAGTGAAAAACATATAACTACATGATATAAATCTCAGCTGGAAAAAATGAGATTGCTTAACTTGGAAAGAGATAAAAAGATAATGGATGGAGGGAGCACAGTGTATATGAAACAGTCTATGCCTTTTCTAACATTGATTAAACATTTTTTCTTTTTAATTTTTTTTTAAATAGCTTGAACCAGAATGTGAAGTGAATGGAATCAGTTTGGATGCTCCAAGGATTGACAATATGACTAAGCTGATTTATCAGTTTTCATCTGGAAGTGGATGACATCAGAATAATAATGAATTTTTTAACAATGACATTCACAGAAGGAGCCTCACCAGAAATACAGAAATGATAGAAAATGCAGGAAATGTACGATGGAAAAATAGCCTGTACCTGCAGTTCAGTGCATCTAATGAAGGTACTTTCTTGAGATGTTCGTTACTCTTCTAAAGGATTCTGCACCACATTCTTGGAACTCCCTCCCAAAAGCTGCCTTTCCTCCTCTCTTCAGTCCTGCTTCTTATATGCTTAATCTCATAAAGCTTGTTGCCAACCAAAACAAAGCTTAGGGGTGTATATTGCCCTTTTGTTTACATTCACTCCTCATTACCTTGACTTTTCTTCCTGTTCTTTTGTTGTCTTTCCCATTGTTCAAATTTCATTGTAAGCACCTCAAGGCAGCAGGCCTAGCACACAACATTTTGTTGACTAAAGTGATGGATAAGATCACCTTTCATCGCAGGCAGAAAAATGTAAATGAATTTAGCTGTTCTCTCTCTCCACGCTCACCCCATTCTAAATAGAGAGAAAGACTGGACTGGCAATTGAATTATGTATCAGTATTGGTAGTGGGAGAAATTTCCCTCCTACCTGATGGCAGTTTAGCTAAAGTGGTCTTACTTCTGTCCTTCAATTTCTTTTCATTGCTCTCTTCCTCCTCCAGCAGCCACCTGAGGTGAACATCTGACTTTGGCCCTTTTCGCATGGCATTTGTCATGCGAAAAAGCCTCTGGAGCATCACGCGATTGCGAGGAGCATTTCTGATGATGTCTTCGCAATCACATGAGGCTGCCAGGGGCCGATCGTGCACTATATCATTTTAGGCTTTTAGCCAAAAGTGGTGCATGATTGTGCATCGCTCTGGGGACCCATGTGCACTTACCACCCATGCGGAGCTCCGGAGCTGCAGCTCTTGTGCTTCCTCCTCCAGTGCAGCACTGGAAAATACCCGGTTGCACTGTGGAAGGAAGAGGCGGAGCTTTCTGGTGCCTGCTGGCTGGCAGACAGCTCCTGTGGAGCCGAAGCAGTGGGGACGGGAGAGCCTCACGGAAGAGGCTGCTTGCGTGATCCCCATGTGACCACGCCAGACAGAGGTAAGGTGTGAAAAGGGCCATAGTCTAATGATAGTGCTGGACTTTGCTTGTATTAGTCTACAAAGTTCCATTTACAGTTCCTATGGAACAAAAGAAGCCCTTGTTTTAACTCACCTGGGGTAGCCAAAGCAAACTGCACAGCTGCATACATTGCATGGCACTCCACCCATGACAATGAACTCACACCTCTGATTCTTCCATGTTTATGTGCATTCTTTGCTTCTGGTTGGGAAATGAAGGCCTCAGGTCCCTCCGTAAACTGCAAACCCCAGGATTCCATAGGATGTTGAAAGTGGAATAATAGCACTGTAACAGTCTAGTGCAGAAATGGCTGAAGTGTGAGGTATGTATAGTATGATAGATTTAGACCCTTTCTGCATGAGGCGAGTGAATTGCTCTGTGCCATTACTTATCGGCTCTTCTTGGGTCCGAAGTAACACACACTGTCCTTTGAGCCTTTCCTCAGGGCTCCTCCATTAGTGCAGGGCAAACCGGAGCAGTGCGAAGTCTGTAGATCCGCACTGCTCTGGCTCAAAATGGTGGCTTCCGGTGTCTTTGTGGGAGTGGACCAACCACTGAGGCTGGCCACACCCACAGCCCACCCTCCACTGATCACAAGCTTGCATTGGTGTGAGCCTGCAAATCTGCACAGGTAAGTAGGAACACAATGGGGCGTTTCAGAAAATGTAAAGACCGGATTTTTTCGGTCTTTACTTAGCGTGCTGGAGGACCACTTGGGGGGGGGGGTTGGATCAGACTGAGGTGCGGAACTAAGTTAATAGTCCGCACCTAGTCTGATCCAAGGTGCGGACGACCTCCGTGCTAGGACGCCTTGGCCCATTTTAACTGCCTTGTGCGGAAAGGGCCTTAGAGACTTTTCTGCATTTCTTTTGGCTCTGAGGAGGAACAGTATATGTGGATAGCAATATTCTACTTTTCTCCCACTCAAAAGAGGTCACTCCTAGGTAGCGTTAAATGTCAGGGCTTGGGATACCCTAACCTGGCCACATGACTATCATGTTTATGGTAGTGATGCCTTCCCATCCTCAGCCCATCCAGCAGTGTTTCTGTGTAGAGACAGCTCTAGGAAAAATACTCAAGAGTTGCACAAAGGGTGAAGGCACTACTGATTGTCAGGGGCCCTTGGGGGAAATGTGAAAAGACATTGCTAGGAATACAATGAGATGCAATGACAGAATTGAACTGGGATCCACAAAATTTAGGTCATATAAAATGTATCAGTCTTTAAGATGCCACAAAATTAATCAATGTTGTTTTTACTACAACAGACTACCCCTTCGACACTGAGGCCTAGGAGCCTGAGGTAGGATAAAGAATACAATTCGAGGAATTGTATTGAATTGTCCAGGAACTGAATTGTCCAGGATACAATTCAAGGAAGCAAACATGCAAAATTATCTTGTTATATGATATTTGCCTTGAAGACTGGTGTGCAATATTCAGGACATAAGTATAACTTTCAAGTTAATTGAGAAATTGATCTCCATATTTGTTTTTTTTTTTAAAGATTAGGAAAAAAAATAAAACTCACTGCAATGAAATACTTCGCCTGAACACTTTGATGCCACAACAAAAATTTCTTGTTTATATGTATGATATACCTTTCCATTTGGCTTGAATGGAAACACCCTCAGCTGTTTTAAAGGTAAAGAAGGAAAGATACAAGATGTAGAGAAAGGTGCTATCAGAAATGAGACTTTGAATATTGTGGTATGATAAGAAAGTAAAGAAACAAAGACTGAAAGCAATTAAAAAAAAAAAAAGCGTTTAGAAAATATCCCAGCAAGATAAATCATCTTGGACCAGCAACAAAGGAGATTCTCACTTCCTTAAAAGAGCAGATAGAAATCTGGGACAATCAGAATGCTTCAATGTGGCCATTTCTGCACTACACTGTTTTAGTGCTATTATTCCACTTTCAACATCCTATGGAATCCAGAGGCCCCTCCCAAAACTGCAAACCCCAAGATTCCATAGGATGTTGAAAGTGGAATAATAGCACTAAAACAACATAGTGCGGAAAGGCCTTGGTTCGCTGTTGGTGTCTGACCGAGGACCTTAGAATGCTGAGGCATTCATGTGTGAAGAGAGAAAAGCAATTAACTGGCAGACAGTACATTAGGTATAGCTTATTCAGTGGAAAAGGAAGCAGGTCTTCATCGTAAACCTCAGCACAGAGCAACGATGGCTGTAATACTTCAAGGACAATTCTAATTGCTCTTTAATTTCTTTACGCATTATCTCCATTGACATATTTCTTCCTCTCCGTATCTACCCATTTAATTTAAACTTTGCTAATGTTGCTGTTTTCTGTCTGGTAGTGTCATTTTTTTCTCCTTCCTTCCCAATCCATTTTTTTGTTTTAATTATAATTGATAAGTCAAGTTCATTGCTAATATAAAGGCACTTTTGAATAAAGAGCTCCGTTTGGAATTCACTTAACATTGTGGAGGTGGCATTGGTGACAGTGCTTAAGATCCTTGCAATTTCAAATGAAAGGGAGGGGGCTGTGACATTTTCTGAAACTTGCCAATGAACTGAAAAGCAGTGTCTGAGGGAACTGCAACTTAGTCCAGACATAACAGAAGTAGTTTAATAAAAAGTGTCTTCAAAAAGCAGACCTGGTCTCTAATCCATAAAGCACTTAGCCCCATAGAAGTCAGTGGGAGTGTTGTGGAGTAAATGGATGGAAGAGTTCACTGTCCTGGATTCCTGCATGCTCCTTGTCTTTTATTTTACTCCCTGTCCAGACATCAAACTTGGAAGCATTTCCTCTAATTCTGCAAGGATGGTCCCCTCCCTTTCTGAACTCAAGTGCCTAATTAGGCAAAAGCTTCCCTGCCTTTCACCCCTTCGCTCAAGTGCTGGGTGCTCTTGAGAGCACCAGCCACAATGCAGGCATTTATAATCTTAAGAGTGGAGCAGCAGGAAGCTGTATTCCGTTATTGTGGGATAAATGAAAACAAGAGACAGAAAATAGCTTCATTCAAGTAGTACACCTGCTTCGTGCCTCTTCTGATCATGGCTGAATTTTACAGCTTCCTTTTGGGTGGGTTTTTTTTTAAAAGCATAAGCTGGAGAGGGAATTGGGGAAATCATCATTACTGAAGTCTCCAAACTGGCCACTTCAGGGTGGTTGCATAGTTTTTTGATTATCCTTTCCCAATGAACCTAGACTTACTTTCAATTGTTCCTTTTTTAGAGAACTGTCTTTGCTTCAAAGGCTTTGCCACAGCTCTTACTTACCACAAAGTATTTCATCTAGTGTTCAAAACAGGCCTGTTATGTTCCTCTCCAAAGGAAGACAGCCCCCCCCCGGCTCCAATCACTGCCCTGATCTGCACCTTTAATAGCTATGTTGAGGGAGGAATTTCTTGGGACAAGTTAATTTTTTTCCTTCTTCTATTCATTTCGTATTTCATGGCTTCACTCTTCTTTGCAGTCTACTCTTTCCGTACACTAATTTTAATAGGAGAATTTCTCCTATTAATAGGAAATTTCTCTCCATCACAGGTGCTGTTTTCCTCAGCTATTTCCAGTTTCCTCTGGTTCATCTGCATCTTCCATCTTTGACATCCACAACACGGGGTCATAGAACAGGCCTATTATGTGGTATGATGCAAATGGCAGCATGTACCCCCTTTCTGCATGCCAAAGTACCCAACTGTAGCCACCTGTGGCAGAAAATCCTAAGAGACATTCCCCTTGTACAAAATAATAACGAACAAATAATAATGTGATACTCTTTCACGACACATGCCTCATTCTGCCTAATAGTAGACTTATCCTGTGGATGAATGACTAAAAACAGATAAATGCACAAGTAACTTTTCGATATCCCTTGATTTTGATAGGTATTAAATTTGAAGTCTCATAAATACCACTATCAAACAGGTCCTAATTCCTACATTATATCAATTGCTAACTACACTTAAGCAGGGCCATCAAAAATGGGGTCGGGCTCTAGTTATTTTTTTCATCCCCCCCCCATTGTTTATCAGCAGCTGATCTGCACAACAAAGGGAGGGAGGCTCTGGTGGGTAATTATGGACAGTGTGGATCAGGATGGTAGTTCAGGGCCAAGTGGGAAAAGGGCTCTTGGCAGTGAATGAACAGGAGGGATGTGAAAAAGGAGTTCTTCTACTGCTTCCCCCCATTGGTTTCCTACAGGCTGGGAAGAGATTCAGGGAGGGGCTCCTAGTGGCATGCCCACAGCGTTCCCAGTGGCAAGCATGTTTTAAAAAGCACAGATCTGCAAGTTTGTCACCAAAATGGAAATCACAAAGAAAATGGAGACTAGTGAAAGAAGAAAAAAAGATCTTGGAGGCCTATTGCCAAAAGTTTTCATGTGATCTCTAGAAGGTTCAAAATGTTTTTATCTACTTAAAGTTTGCCTGACGTGGTTGGTTCACTTCACATAACCATATTATTAATTTTGGATAAAAAGTCTTCTGAAATGTGTTGAACTGCTCATATGTATGGGTTTAAGGAATCTGTCCATATTCTTTCCATGTTATTTTGGCCTCTAATACCAATGTTTCTGTAAAGTAGTCATGCCCAGGAACATATCTGTTTTGATAACTGAGGAATGTGTGTTTGTGTTTGTCTGTGTGTATATATGTGCCTTCAAGTTGCCTGTTGGCTTATGGTGACCCCATGAATTTCACAGGTTTTTTTTTTAAGACAAGGAATACTTAGAGCTGGTTTTGCCAGTTCCTTCCTCTGAAATATAGTTTACAGCAGCTGGTATTCACTGGCTGTCTCCTGTTCAAACACTGACCAGGGTTGACCCTGGTATACCTGTAAAACAAAGCTGAATAAGTAACATTTGTTGTCTTTTCTATACTTCTGCTTTTAATTGTACTTTTAATTATGATCTATTTTAATTGTGGTATATTTGTATTTTAAATGGTTTGTGTTTTAGTGTATGTTAACCACGGTTTGTTTTCAGTTGTATTTGTGCTGTGCCTTGGTAAGAAATAAGTTGTTGTTGTTGTTGTTATTAATTTTCATGACATACAAACTCTCCTATGGTCACAGCTTTCCTAAAGGCAGAGCCAGTCTTGACACTCACATACATACTTACATTTCCTTTTTAGCATGTACATGGTTTTAACACTTTTAGTCTGCTAAAAGTGTTTTCAACTTGTTTGAAATTGTTTAATATGTTTTCTTCTTGTTTAAATTGTTAATTGATTTCAATTTGGAAAATATTTAAATACTTTGTATTATTTCATCTGTTTGCCACGTTCAGGATCTCTCATGTTAAAGGGGAAGGGGGAAAAATGAAATAAATAAATAAATAATAAAAAATTTGAACAGTAAGATAAATTTTTGTTATATCATATGCTATTTTGAGAAACAAAAATGGGAGAAGGAACATACATATATGCAGAGACACACTTACCAGCCCTTAAAGGTTTTGTTTCTTCAGAAACAAAGGGAAAAATTACGATATGGTACACAGCATGAGTTAATAATATTGAATAGCTGTGAAATGTTTAATCCTCTTTGGGACAAATATGACCCGCCCCCAAGCACCAGAGGGTTAAACTTTGGTCTGTTTCTTTGATCATTTCATTTGATCATAGCTGAATCATTTTTATGATACCTTGCCATTCTTGTCAATGTAGTTGCCTGCCTTGTGGCAGCTGATGTCAAAAGTAGATCTTTATACATGCATTTCAGCCTCACCTTAATGGTTGTTAGGGTGTGCTACCAATAAGATTCTCTTTTAACATTTAGTCACATAAGCAGTGGGTCCATGTTTGTGGGTTTCACTAATTATTGGCCTTAATGGTTGTTCCTGTGGGCTTTCAATTTGCTTCCAAATTATGGCAACCATAAGGCAACCCTATTATGGAGTTTTCTTGGCAAGATTTGTTATAAGGTGGTTTACTCACATACTGGGATCCAACGACTGAGTGGAGATTTGAACACTGATCTCCAGAGTTATCATCCAATGCTCAGATCACTACACTACATTGACTCCCGGCGCTCGCGTGACGGAGGAGGGCGGCTTGTGCAAGAAGCCTTCTCCGGGAGGCTGCCGCTTCCCCCTTCCTCCCTTCCGCAGGCGAAGGAACGAGCGGGGAAGCGGCAGCCTCCCGGAGGCGGCGGCAGCTCGCGCGTCCGCCCGTCCCGCCGCGTGCCCCGCCCCGCCCCTTCCTTCCGGCCGGCTCCCTGATGCTCCGCACAAGAGGTAAGTGCGCGCGGGCGCCGGGAGCATTGCGCGAGCGCGGGTGATTTTCACTTCGAAGCGAAAATCAAAAAACCCTCGCTCGAGCCGCTTCAGCCCCGTGAGCCCGGCGGAAGTGGGAGTGCATCGTGCGGAGCGACGCTCCCACTCCCGCGAGGCTCACGGGGCTGTCGCGCGAGAGAAGGCCCATGCGAAAAGGGCCTATGAAGATACTTAGTAGTTAACAATTTGATTGCAATGGTTACAGCTGTAGTAGCTTTAGTGGAAATTGGGCTGGTTCACTATCTATCTCTGATGGTGGGGCCTCCATGCTTATATTTCCCATTTTGATGATTCACTTAAAGCAGGGGTGGGCAAAGTGTGACCAAAGGACTGCATGCAGCCATTGAGTCATCTAAGTGTGGCCCATGGAACCCCCAGAAATCCTTCAAAGTCCCCAGATCCCTCCAATTTTTATTTTTTTCAAGACTGATTTTGAGGCGATTTTTTTTTGCCCCCAAGCCACCCCAGATCTTCAAAAAGTATCTAAAAAGGCAACAGTTTGCTCCCCTAACCTCACTGGCCCTTCAAACCTCCCCCAAAGAAAGAAAAAAAGTAGGCCAAAAATCAGCCAAAATGACAGTGTAAAGTGACAACATATCAGCCAGAAATCACTTCATGTACACTGGAATTCTCTACTGTGCCCTGCCTGGTGGGTGCAGGAAGGGAAAAATGACCCCTGTTCTGTTTCAGTTGCCCACTCCTGCCTTTAGGGATCTTGTCACAAAGTCTTCTGCATCATACCCAGCTCAGAAGTAGCAAATAGTGCCTTATGTCAACATTTTGTGTCATTCCATGGTTCACTGGACATGTGTGCTGCTGGTGGTGGTTGCCCAATCCCTGCTTGCATTAATCTATGCTAAAACAGAGCCATAACCAATAACAATTTATGGAGACCAGAACTCCAGCAATGCCATAAGTCAGAAATGACTTTAAAGCACACAGCAGCAACAAATGTATTTTTGCATGTCTTCTTTCCTTTGTTAGGTGATACTCTCCATCAGAGCCAGATTATCAGTGGTCTAGTTGTTAGAGAAATTGTTCCAGTCTCTTCACAGGCTAGGAGACGCAGTATTGAAAGAAAAAGGTGTAATTCACTTCTTCTTGTTCCTCAGTTGCTACCTGCATCTCCTGGGGCTCAGCTGGGACTATATGATCTCTCTAGAAAGAGTTCAAACAAAGTTTTTGAGAAGCATATTTCAGGTCGCCCAATGTGTTCCAAATGCAGTACTGCAAAGGGAGGCAGGAGTTAGTAAACTGGAATCAAGCATTTGGTTGAACATCTTTACCTACTGGTTAGAGTTACATAATAATCCTGGTAGACTGACCCAGTTAATATTGGCTGATAATCATAAATCCACATGGGAAATAGCTGTACTTCAGAAACTGAGCCATTGTGGACTTTCAAGTGATACTATTCTAAGGTTAGGATTATATCAAGCAAAATCTATTGTAAGACAAAGGATCTTAGATATAGAAGGTCAAACAGAAATTGCTGCCTTTACTTACTACACATTTGCCAACAGGCAAATGCTGATTTCTAAACTGGCCATATACTTATACTATGTTACTGTACCCAAATTTAGGAGAGCTTTATCATTGGCTAGATTCAATGTTTTCCTCACAGAGGTGTTGGAAGGGAAATATGGGAAAATTCCCTATGAGATCCAATTTTGCCCTTGCAACACTGATGCTATAGAAACTATCACCCATGTACTCTTGTACTGTGAGTTTTACAGGGATATTTGCCAACAGCTGATTACTCCGCTGCTAACCCAGTTCCCAGGACATTCTGATGTTTTCTATTTACACTATCTATTGGATAACCAGGAACAAACTGTCATACTTAAAGAAGCAAATTTTTTTGTATTATGTGCAAGATACACCCCGAAATGGTTAATAGTAGTTGATGTGAGTTATCAAAAATTATCTGTGTTATCTGTTTTGTTACCAGTTCTCTGACTGTCTTTATTATTTTATTGGTCAAGGACTGAAATAAAGTGTCTGTCTGTCTGTCTGTCTACCTGCATCTCTTAATGTTTCTGATATCACTAATATTTTTTGTGTTACTTGAGTTAAAATGCAGGGAATCGGGCTGTAAGCCTCTTTGAAGCCTCAGTGGCCCTTTTCGCACGGGCCTTTTCTCGCGCGACAGCCCCGTGAGCCTCGCGGGAGTGGGAGCGTCGCTCCACACGACGCACTCCCACTTCTGCCGGGCTCACGGGGTTGAAGCGGCGCGAGCGCGGGTTTTTTGATTTTCGCTTTGAAGTGAAAATCACCCGTGCTCGCGCAACGCTCCCAGAGCCCGCGCGCACTTACCTCTCGCGCGGAGCGTCCGGGAGCCGACCGGGTCGCACTTCCTTCCCTCCGCCCCTGCGGACGGAAGGGACGGGGCGGGGCACTAGCGTGATGGACGCGACACGTTGTGCTTCGCGCGCGCGCACGTGGGGGGGCGGACAGGACGAGCGCCTTTCTCTCTCGAGTGCGGGGGCAGACGGGATGAGCGCCTTTCTCTCCGCGCGGGGGGGCGGATGGGACGAGCGCCTTTCTCTCGTGCGCGGGGGGGGATGGACGGACGCGCGAGCCGCCTCCGCCTCCGGGAGGCTGCCGCTTCCCCGCTCATTCCTTCGCCTGCGGAAGGAAGGAGGGGGAAGCGGCAGCCTCCCGGGGAAGACTTCTTGCACGAGCCGCCCTCCTCCGTTGTGCGAGCGCCGGCGCTACGAAAAGGGCCAGTGAAGATTTTGCTGCTGCTGTCTATTGCAGAATGTGTTTTTCATTTTAGTTCATTTCTGTGCCACTGCTCCCAGAAATAGGTTATCTGTGCAAAAAGAGGGCTCTAGTTTTGGAATTGTTCCAGAGCCCCAGTTTGACCTTGCTCTCCATCTTGCCATTCTTTGTTCAGGATGCAAAACTCAAGCATATATTATCAACATGTAGTACAAATTTCCTAGACTGTGACACTTCAAGCTACAGAGGATGGTTACATGTTTTAGTACTCTTTCATGAAATACACCTCCTACCCTCCAGCATTTCACAGATTAAAACCAGGACGCACATTGCCAAACAACATCAGTGTGCTGTGGCAAGGTTACGAATGAAGAAGAATAGACCAGCTAGGAAAGTCTGGAGCAGTTTGCTTTTGTCTCAGGCCCTTTCTGCACGAGGCAAGTGAATTGCTCCGTGCCATTACTTACCAGTTCTTCTTGGGTCTGAAGTAACGCAGGCTTTCCCTTGAGCCCTTCTGCAGGGCTTCTCCATCGGTGTAGGGCGAACCGGAGCAGTGTGGGGTCTGTAGATCTGCACTGCTCCAGCTCAAAATGGCAGCTTCCTGTGGCTTCCAGCTCAAAATGGCAGCTTCCAGTATCTTTGTGGGAGTGGACCAACTGCTGACACTGGCCACGCCAACAGCCCACCCTCCACTGATCTCAGACTCGCATTGGTGCGAGCCTGCACATCTGCACAGGTAAGTAGGAACACAATAGTGCGTTCCAGAAAATGTAAAGACCTGATTTTTCCGGTCTTTACTTAGCACAGGGGAGGACCACTTGGGGGCGGGTTGGATCAGACTGTGGTGTGGAACCAAGTTAAATAGTCCGAACCTAGTCCGATCCAAGGTGTGGACGACCTTCCATACCAGGACACCTTGGCCTGTTTTAACTGCCTCATGAGGAAAGGGCCTCAGCCTAGTCAGAAGAGCAAGACTCCACCCCTTCTTTCCTTTCCCCCTGTTGAATTGATGGAATTTCAAACTACTTTTGCACTTTGAACTCAAGTTGCAGGAAATGAAGTAAGCTGAGGATAAAGGGGAGAAACGGGAGGAGGAGAGAAAAATGGGGACGTTTTAGAAGCAGCTGAAAAAAATGGGATGGCAGATGATTAATCAGGACTGTCCCTGTCAGATTGGGATTGCTGGAGGGTATGGCATGTGCAAAACAAGCATGCTTGGAAGAAGGCGTCAATATAATTATTTTACTTTGTGAAGGAACATGTTCTGTATCCTGTTCTGGGTAGAGTATTTAAAGAATTTCTCCACCTGTAGACTGAAATGATTTGATCCAAAAGAACCCTTATTACTTGATTCTGATGCTAATATAAACTTATCGAAAGGGTGGGAAAATAACCAAAACACATAATGCATGCATGCAGGCCCTTGGAAAGAGGTAGTAGTGAGAGTGTGAGTACCTTCTGAACAGTTTAAAATAAACCAGGGCCCTTTCCGCACCGGCATATTAAAATGGTGCAGAGCGACCTCCAACGGAGGTCTTCTGCACCATGGAGTGGACTGGGGCAGACTACTTTTTGTAGTTCCACACCTCAGTCCACTCCAGAGCAACCAGAACTGGCCGTGCAGCGTGCTTTTTAAAAACCTCTCTTAAGAGGTTTTTAAAAAGTACGGAGCGCACAACCCTGTGTCGCTCCATCACCACGCTCCGGCACAGATTTGCAGGCGCGCACTAGTGCATACCTGCAGATCTGCCGGGGGCGGGCTTTAGGCTGGCAAGCTTCACCGGATGGTGGAGAGCCTCCACCAACCGGAAGCCGCCATTTTGGACGCCGGAGCAGTGCAGAGCGATGAGCTCGCACTGCTCCTCGTCAGGACGAACCCAAACGGACCCACCAAAAAGCCGGTGAGTAATGGCAGGGAGCATTTCCCTCGCCGCGTGCGGAAAGGGCCTCTCTGAAACTTTAGTTCATGAGATCTTGGGACTGAAACTTTGAATATTCACCCTTCTCTGTTTTACACAATTCATCAGTTGTATTAGCCACATGCCCTTCCTCTTCATCCAGTCAGAGAACATCACAGAGCATTTGTCCCTGATGGATGGAATTGCTTATGGCATGTGATAACATGATATAAACTGACATGTTGTGTTAAAATGTTGGTCAAAAACTCTCAGTGTGGTAAAATGTTCATGACACATGAAGACGTCTGGAAACTAATAATTCATTCACTGCATGCATTATCCTTGGCCTGTGTATCATACAGGCATAGCTTCATTTTTCCAGGGTTTTTGGGGCATATAATATTTTCTTCCCCCAGAACAATAAGTAGATTTTATCTGATTGTAGGTGTCAAGAAAATAGGTCAGTGGGCAGATGATGTTTGACGTTCCCTGGCGGGAGAGCTAAAATTGCTGCTGCAGCAAAAGCATTTCATAGAAACAGGAAATTAACTTGAGCCTCCTCAGGTTTTGCATCTTTGGTAAAATTTTCTAGCACTAGGTTTCACTAGAACCCATTTTCTATAGGAGTTGTTACTCATTAAAAGGTACTGTGAGAACTGCTGCTACTAGTCTGTTGAATATACAGAGATGAAGAGACCAGAGTTGAATTGAAACAACTGTTTTGTCCCCTGTGTTTTGCAAACTGAAAACAGTATGAATGTATCCCACTTCTACAATTAATTACAGAAATTCTCTATGTTAACCAGGAGTGGCAAAGTGTAGCTTGCAGGCCACATGCAGCTGCCCAAGGCCATTTTTGTAGCCAGCACAGCCCTCCCTGGATTTTTTTTAAAAAAAAGTTAAACCAAAAAGCATATAGAATAGAATGAAGGCAAAACAACCAAAATGGGAGAGGGGAAATACTTGATCTGAATGGGAACCTGCTGATCTCTACCTGGTGGAAATAGGGAAAACCTAAATGTTAGAACCAAGTGGCTGCCACTGAAAACTGAACACATCCTCATAATCTCCTCCATATAATATGGAATGATGCAAAGGGACCTCATGGTTCTTCATCAGTTGCTTGAGGGATATAGAACAAACAGGAGACACAGCCTTTGCTCTTTTTATATTTGGGCTGGAGGTTTTGTTATTATAGGACCATTCACTCTTTCTGCCACTTGACACGCTAGCCCATTTATGTAAGCCTTTTTTGCTTTCTGAGTGTGTTGGAACTTTATAGGAGAGACTCTACTTCATTCCATAGGCTGCTGAACCAAGTAGAAGAAAGGAAAATATGTATCAAAGTATGAACTGAAAAAAATTCCATTTTGGATTCTTTAAGTGACTTATTGGATTCATCCTGTAGAATTGCTACAATAACCAGTTTTAACAATTTTTGCAGAGTGTGTACATCTAGAATGATAGTACCATACTGTGGCCCCTGGAGGCAGCTGACAGACACAGATCAAGAAAGGAAAGCAAAAGTCATGGAGCATCATATATCCTGGTCCTCCCCCAGTCAGTGACATTGTATAATGCCAGGTCATTATTCAGAACTGGGAAGAGTAAAGGTTCTAATTTAGTGCCCTGGAGAGACATCCTCATAAATTGCTTGCCAAGTGGAAGAGACACAGTTGGTTCTATCTTACTGCCTGCAGTCCATAGAAAAAGCTGTGACCCATTAAGCCATCCTCGAACGTGTTCCATAACCTTTCGAGCTGTATCACAAAATGTCAAGTTATGTCAAGGACTTTATTTAGCCAACCATGACTGGTATTTTCTCTATTTCATATCACCAGGATGTTGTTTTATGTACACTTTTCTCCCTTGAAGACTCCAAACTGTGTTTTGTTCATGAGGAACTTGAATGATTTACTCTGGAAAGGCCTGCACAAGACTGCAGGCCAGACTGAGCCCTCTGGATAAGCTTATCCATTCCCTGTCAGCCCAATGAAATTTCCCTCAAGGCATAAACTGTAAAAAGTTTGCCCACAGTTTCACTTAAAAGGAAGAGAAAAATGTTTCCAAATATTAAGAAACAGATATCCTCCATGCTTTTGTACTGCATTTCTTCTTTCGATTTTATGTGTGTATGTAATGACTACAATGATAGGCAAGATTCAACCCTGATACCAGCATATCAAAGTATCAAGTAAAGTATAAGAAAGTGTACTTATCTGCAGAGCTTGGGATGTTACTGTAAACAGCCTAATTTATTAAGATTTTAGTTTGAAGGTCTCCAAACCCAATTCAAATTGCGTATCAACAGAGGGAGGATTTTTAATGCAGTAAGTTTATCATTAAGTTAACATTAAATTATTACATTGGAAAGAAATCCTAGGAGATGGCTCGTTACTAGTGTTTGGCACATGTCCCTCCAGTGGCACAGTTTCTTCTTTGCTCCTTTAAATTGGCTGTTTTTGTATTTTAAGTGGCCTTCTCCATTTCGGTAGTTTAGTGCCTTAGACTTTCCGCATGGCATTTGCCACGCGAAAGGGCACCTGGAGTGTCGCATGATTGTGAGGAGCGATCTGCATGATGCACTCACAATCGCGCGATGTTCCAGGGGCGGGCAGGTGCCAATTGTGCACCTTTTAATTTTCGGCTGGAAGTCAAAAATAGTGCATGATCATGCATTGCTCCCGGGTCCCACGTGCACTTACCTGGCGTGCAGAGCTTTCGGAGCCACGCTGGTCACACTTCCTGCCCCAGTGCAGCCTGGGAAACTCCCAGGCTGCACTGTGGAAGGAAAAGAGGGGCTCTCACACCAGCAGGCAGCTTATGCAGAGCTGAAGCAGCAGGGACGTGAGAGCCTCTCGCCAGAGGCTGCTTGCGCGACCCCTGCACCCCAGCACTGGAAAAAGGTAAGGTACGGAAAGGGCCTTAGTTGTTATTTGCCATAAAGTTGGCTTCAACTTACTGAGACAATATGAATTGGGCCCTCCAAGAGACCTAGACCATTTCTGCACTAGACTGTTATAGCGCTATTATTCCACTTTCAACATCTTATGGAATCCTGGGTTTTGCAGTTTAGGAAGGGGCCTCAAAGGTAATCAACAGCTTTGATCAGGTGGAGCAGACTCTGGGCCATAGCTGCCTTGATTGAATTAATCCATCTATAATAGGGTCTTCCTCTTTTCCTACTGCCTCCCATTATTATGGGATTATCCCATTATTATGGGATTATTGTCTTTTTCAATGAGTCATGTTGTCTCTTGATGGGTCCAAAGTGCAATTGTTTAGCCATTTTGACTTCCAGTGAGAGTCCGGGCTTAATTTTATCTAGCACCCATGTATTTTTTCATTTATTTGCCTTTAGTTGTAAATCCCATCATTCACTTGTCGGCTGGAAGCTACTAGACTGGAGAAAACTGTCCTGAAGCATGATATCTATGTCAATTACATGTTATAACTTTTGTCTTTCACCTTTCTGCCTCTTCCCCATTCCTGATAGTATGTGCACTTTTCTTTCATGCAAGAAACATCATGGATGGTTTGTCTGGATTAGACAATCTTAAGAAGCAAATAAATGCTAAATCAAATAAAGGCTAAGTTCTGGCTAGGCTCATTGAAACAAATGGGACTCGGTAAGTCAACACCAATGTAAGTCCTATTGATTTAACAAGTCTAGTGTTGGTGGGGACTAACAATCGAGTTTAAATTATGGTGGGAATTATGCAACCCTTCAGATAGTTTGGAACTGTAATTCCTACCAGTTCTAGCTATGGTAGTCAACAGGGAGGAATTCTGGGAGTTATAGTTCCATATCTAGAGAGCCACACAACTCCTATCTTTGATTAGACTGATTTTTAAATTCCAGTTAGGGAACACTAGTCTAGTGCAGCACTGTAGTGCTCCCTGCTTTAATAGATTTTTACATGCAATGAGGTTTTGTGTTTGCATTTGTGAGAAAGCATTAAAATGTGCCAGTGTCCACCAGCAATCTGAAGTGGTAGCAGCACAGGAAAAGCAGCCTCATTTGACTCATTTGCATGAATGAACTGAACCCCAGGACACTTAATACTGCACAGTGATGAGACTCTTTTTCAGCTAGAAATTTGTGGAAGATGCTGTTGAAAAACACGTCTTCCTCACTTTGGATATATTAGGCTATGAGGGAGAGGTTAGACAGCTTTATATGGCTTCTGAAGTGACAGTGAGCGGGTATCCAAAATGAGAGAAGCAGCCTAATCTCAACATTTTGATTATTTACCCGGCATTGCCCAGGATTTTATTTTCTCATAGGTAACATTTGTTAGGAATTATCTTACCTTGCCTTTGGAATTAACTCTCTGTAGCAGAGCTTTCCAAACTGTGTGTTGCGACACATTAGTGTGTCACCTGCAGAGTGTAGGTGTGGTGCAAGGTGGAGGGGCTCACTCTTCTGCCAATGCCCTGGGACGAGGAAGACCCTGGTGAGGGTGGTGGGCCAGGCTTGGGTGGAAGGGCTACCTCTCTTACAGCCACCGCAACCACCCTGGACTGAGGAAGACACCAGTGAGGGTGGCAGTGGCGGCTCAGGTTTGGGTGGAGGGGCTGCCTCTCTCACCACAGCTGCTGCCATCCTGGGCTGAGGAAGACCCTGGTGAGAGAAACAGCAGGCCAGGAGGAGCTGCTTTCACTTACTGAATTACTTACTGAATTACTGTATCGCAAAATGATGCGTGTCTAAAAAATGTGTCATCAACATGAAAAGTTTGGAAAGCTCTGCTCTATAGGTAACAACATTAGCTGTAACTAACTCATTATTTCCAAGCTCAGAAAGTGGCAGTAAGATCTTGCTCCCCCTCAAAGGCTGACTGTCCAAGCTGAACAGTGAACACTTGAAAACGTTCAGCTCAGCTGGAATCATTTATGAATAATCTGAATTCTGATCTTAGCAATATTTGGCTCAGCTAAGTGTTGGATTACATTGTGCTTGCAGCATGTGCCACTTTCTCTTCTACAGATGCCACAGTTTAGACTGGCTTGGCTTAAGATAAAAACTTATGGGTCATTTTCTAACAGACACTTAAAAAACACTGTGCTTATGGCACAGAATGGTGTGCCGTGCGTCTTATTGGGGACTATTAATTTTAATTCCTAAAATTAAGGATGAGACCTTTGTCATTTATTTTGGTAATGCCATGTTTCTAAATGGCACCATTATCCCCAGCAGAACTGCACTAGAAGTGACTAATAACATTTTAATTTTTTTAAAAAAACTCAAGCCTATTGGAGCTAACAAGAGTGTAAAATGTTTTATTATGGGGGGGAGGTCTGACAAGCATGAATGATTGACTGATGATCAAAATTATCATCGTTTATAATCATTACAATGTGAAAAAGTAATTATGAATAGGGCATATCTGTTACATTAATTAACTGTAATAGATGCTCACAGTCAGTGAAATGAACAGGAACAATTTAAGGTAATAATATACAATTAACATTTTGGACTATTTCAAATCATCTTCTCATTAGACAAGCTGTTATAGATACCCCTTATTAAGCCGATTACAAGCGTTCCAGTTTAATTCACAATTCTAGGTTTGCCCATTGTGTCTTTCTTTACAAATATTTGCTGTCATTTGATGAATTGTCAGTTGTTATTTTTCTAAAACTGCTGCAGTGATGAACATCTCAGTTCTTTGCCTCTTATCACTAAAATATTTGCCATGGTGTGGTGATTTTCCTGGCACTGTCCTTGTGCTGTGGTCAGTTTAGCACAGGTCTGCACAATTTATGACCCACCAAGCTAAATCGTTTGACTCATCCTCCAAAACATAGCATTTTATAGTATATTTTTTTTCTTGAAGTCCTGGACATCATAAGAATATAAGAAGGGCTTTGCTAGATCAAAACTAAATGATCCATCATACTACTACTGTAGTGGCCAATGAGTTGCTTTGGGAAGCAACAAGCAGGACATGAAGGACAACAGCATCCTCCTGCTCATGTTCTTCAGAAACTGGGCATTCAGAGACATACCCACTTTAAAGCTAGCATTAGCATGCCACTGTTTCCCCAGTTCTTAAGAAGCCTACGCTTGATTCTTCTCCTCTTATCAAATATTGCCCTATTTATCTCTTGCCTTTCCTCTCTAAAGTGCTGGAACATGTTGTCCATACATGTTGTCTTTCCTTTTTGTCTCAGGCTGCTATACTTGATCCTCTTCAGTCTGCATATTGTCTTTTACACTCCACAGAGACAGCTCTTACTAAAATAACCAATGATCTTCTCATAGCCAAGTCCCAAGGCCTATATTCTATCCTTATTCTTCTTGATCTTTCGACTGCCTTTGCTATGGTTGATCATGTTCTCTTGTTAGACTTGCTTCACATCTTAGGGTTCATTGGGTCTGTTCTTAGTTGGTTTTCATCCTATCTTTCTGGCCACTCATTTAACGTGGTAGTTGGTAATCATAAATCCTCTTCCTTTCTTCTCTTAGTTCTGTTTTGGGCCCTCTCTTATTTTCTCTTTACACTCTCTCCCTAGGTAATCTTATTAGTTCCGCTGCTTTTCAATATCACCTCTGTGCTGATGGTATTCAACTATACTTTTCCTGCTCTGAATTTTCGACAGATATTGAAGCTCATATTACAGATTGTTTTTCTGGTATTTCTTCATGGATGTTTCACCACCGTCTTAAACTTAATATGGCAAAAGCTGAATTACTCATTCCCGCTCCCTCCAAATCTTCTTTACTTTCCACTTTTTCTGTTACTGTCAACAATACACTTATCCATTCGGTAAAAGAAGCTCGCAGTCTTGGATTCATTTTTTACTCCTCTTTGTCTTTTGCTTCCTACATTGAGACTGTTGCTAGGTCATGTCCCCTCTTTCTTTATAACATCTCTAAAATCCAACTCTTCCTATCTCCCTCTTCCGCTAAGACTTTAATCCACGCTCTCATTATTTCTTGACTCGATTACTGTAATCTTTTACTTACTGGTCTTCCTCGATCTCATCTTTCCCCTCTGGTCTCTGTTTTTCACTCTGCTGCTAAAATTATTTTCTTAGCCTGCCTTTTTCGATCACCTTACCCCTCTCCTGATCTCCCTTCATTGGTTACCTATTCCTTGTAGGATCCTTTATAAACTCCTTGTTTTGACTTTTAAGGTCTTACATAATTTAGCTCCTTCTTATCTTGTTGCTCTCATTTCTCCTTACCAACCCACTGGAAACCTACGTTCCACAAATACTTGTCTTCTTACCCAGCCTAGAATCTCTTTCTCTTTAGCTCAGTTACACCCTTTTTCTCTCGCTGCCCCCTATGCGTGGAATTGCCTTCTAGTGACCTTGTGAACTGCCCCTTCTCTTACTGTTTCTAAATCTAAACTGAACACTTTCTTGTTTTCTGAAATTTTTGGAATGCTGGACTAGTTTTTATTGTTAATTAGATATTGTATTTTATTGGCATCATAGTAACATTATGTTGTACTGGTTGTAATTGCATATACCTTTGACTTTTTTCATTTTTTATATCTTCATTTTATTATGTATTTATCTATGTCAATTGTTGTATTTTAATTTGTAAAGCACCATGTACATGGATGGTGCTATATAAATAAAGGATGATGATGATGATGATGATGATGATGATGATGATGATGATGATGATGATGATAATAATAATAATAATAATAATAAGGCAAGTTATTATTACCTGGCATGATTTTTTTGGGTTGGGGTGGGGTTTAGGGGAGTAAGAATTCCAGGCTCACAGTGAAATTTTAAACCTATTCACAGGTATCAGTTTTTTCCCCCTTGTCTCCAAGTGGTACATGATTCATCCATTCAGAGGTTAACACTGAAATTAAAATGAAATAAAAAACACTTTATTATACAACAGTGGAACAGATCATAAATGGGTAAAAGCAGTAATCATAGTATAGTTTATTCTAAGTATTTAACAGACATAGTTGATGAGAAGGAAAAGGTGTGTGTGTGTGTGTGTGTATAGAGGTTTAGGATGGATGGAAGAAATATCAGAACCAGACAAGGCAGTGCAGCAGATTGTTTACCCAGGGAAGGGTAAGACAAGAGGGGAAAGATTCATGGGAGAGCTAGAATCTGAGCCGAAGAAGAGACCAAAGTTGTTAGATAGAGTGGAGCTTTCCAGGGGCCCTTTTCATATGACATTTTCCATGTGAAAGGGTCCCTAGAGTGTCACGCAAATGTGAGGAGTGGTCCACACAACACACTCACATTTGCGTGATGCTCTAATGCCTGGCAGGCACTGCTCGTGCACTTTTTCATTTTTGGCTTTAAGCAAAAAATGGTGCGTGGTCATGCATTGCTCCCAGGCCCTGTGTGCACTCACCTTGTGTGCTGAGCCTCGGGAGCTGGGCCGGTCACGCTTCCTGTCACAGTGCAGCCTGGGAAGGTCCAAGGCTGCACTACGAAAGGAAGAGGTGGGGCTCTTGCGCGAGCAGGAAGCTTGTGCGGAGCTGAAGAAACTTGGATGCAAGGGCCTCTCACAAGAGGCTGCTTGCGTGAGCACCGCATCCCAGCGCTGAGAAGAGGTAAGATGCGGAAAGGGCCAGAAGCAGGAGATGGGAAGAAGGGAAAGGGCGAGACCAGCAGATTTTGCTTTTGCTCAGGACAGAAAAAATCATCACAACGGGGATCTCATAAACAAACAAACACAGTCATATGAAGTATCCAAATCTAAGTGGTTAATCCTAAAGAAGAGCATGAGGAGAAGAGTGGTGTGCACTGTTGTGTAATGTCAGTTGCTCATGAAGTATTCTCAAAGTTCCAGTTGTTCAAGGACTCTCTTTTATCCTCCTAAGCTCTTTTGATGTCTGTATATTCGTTATTTGTTGGTTCTGACCAGATTGTTCAGGTTCTTGATTACAAGGCCCAGGTCCTTACATGAATCCAGAGTTGCTGTTCTGCATATCTGCTTTCAGACTGCTTGAGACAGATGTTTCAGAACTGTGACAAAGTTTGTAGAAAGGGCTCTTTTCTATCTTTTGAAGTGCTTATCTTTGTTCTCTTTCTAACTAGACTGCAGTCTCTCTCCCTTTGGCCAGCCTCTGCACTCTGCTGGAAATCCACTCATATACACACACATTTTCTCATGTACACACACAGAGGCCCTAGTGAGCACTTGCAGGATGGTATTGATAGCTTTCTTCTGATCCAGGATGTAGATCATCCGTTCTTAAGCTGCTTTGTTTTAAACCTACCCTTTGCCATAAATAGAGCACAGAGCGCATTTAATATTCTGGCTAACATCACATATATCTATCTGAGGCTGAGAGAGTGTGACTTGCCCAAAGACAGCCAGGAATTCAGACTCTGATCTCCAAAGTCATAGTCTAATGCTCAAACCACTACACCATGCTGGTTCTTTTCTATACATAGTTTATAAAGTATGTATTTCTGGGTGTTGCACCAATTATGTCAATTTACACAAGCATTAAAGTTACATGTCTAATAAAAGTGATAAACCCAAAGAAGAGAAATATAGAAACATAATAGGATATCTACCTCTTTGAGTAACATCACCCTCTCTCAGTTTCAGAGGAAGGCAATGACAAATCTCTCTGAATAAATCTTGCCAAGAAAACCCCAGGATGGGCTTGCTGTAAGTCAGAAGTAACTTGAATGCACATAACAGTAAAATTAGGCATTGAAATCTTTCTCCATTGTACCTTTCTCTAATCTCCTTTAAAGACATCCAAATTGGTGGCTGTCACTATGTGCTAGTGATTTCATAGCTAAGTTATGTGGAGTACAAAGAAGTACTTCATTTCATCTGTCCTGAATTTCTCATTGTCTAGGTAGATAGTCTTGGGTTCTAGTATTATTGTCCACTTTCTACATGCTATGCATTATTTTAGGCACTGCAATCATGTCCTCATGTCCTCGTTCAACATGCTGTAATTTTATGGTTTTCTCATTTGCACCTCAAACACTGCTGATTTTTTTCTAGTCAGATTAATCTCCTCCTTCTGTGGATTTTTCCCCATTATTATATGCCATTCTTTTTAAAGGGAAATCAAATTGTTTTTAAAAACAACCTTCCAAAAACTTATTTTCTTTCAAGAGAATTATTATGTAGAATATGTATCTTTAGCTTATTCTACCATAATTTATGTATACATAAGTGATAAGCTAACAATATTCCATTTCCTTCTTCCTCTTGATCTTTTAAAACATTACAGGGTTTTCCTTTAAGTATGAGGAGTGCAATTCATTTTGTTCTCAGTTCCATTTTGAATGTATCAGCAGCACTATGCTCTATAGTACTCACCATAGCAGTAACTTTTCCATCCATACCACACTTATTTTCTCACTTAACCTGTGCACAGTCCATCCAGACAAACTTGTCACTGCTTTCATTTCAGTTCCTCCACCTTATTTGTTCTTTTTCTTAAGCCATGTGCATCTCACAGCTTCTGGCAACCATTTCTATAGTGAGTTGCATTCGTGGAAGATTGGGAATGAGCTTTTAGTGAATGAACTTCTCATCTGTCCATCTACTGTAAGTAAAACTAGCTTCATTTAACTGTTTAATTTAAACTTAAATGTTTAACTGTTTCATAGCTTCATTGTACTATGCTAGATTTTTATGTACTTTATGTACTTTGTAAGTTTTGCTTTAAAAACAACTATAAACAGAGATGCAAAAAAGGTGCTATTAAGAAGTACTCTCTGGGAATGGGAATCTTCCTTCTCTCTCAGTCTCAGGAAGAAAGAAAGGTCCATGAGTGTCATCTTGGTAGCTTCTAGAAGGCTTATCCTGTTAAGCCATATAATCCCCATCAGAGAGGGATTTCTTTTGTCCTGGTATTGGTAAGGGGAAACACTGGCACCTTGCCCAAGAACTTGAAGGCTTCTCTGGTGCTCAGAAGGCAATGTAATGTCCAGCACCACATATCCAGGGACCATCTGCACATGAGACAATGCCTAGCATCCAAGTAGGGGCATATACATGTGTAAATCACACTACACATGCAGGGCAAAAAGTAGCCATTGTGCAATGGATATATTCTGCTGATAGTGGCGGAATCTGACTTGTGCAGACAGCTTGTTCCTCTGTGCCTTGTCTTTGCATATTGTAATTGTGCCTTTTGCAATTTGTCTTGCAGCTGCACACTGTGCATTGTGTGCTGCCATTGCTCACTGTGCATT
Organism: Ctenosaura bakeri; assembly: GCA_948474755.1. Taxonomy (NCBI): domain Eukaryota; kingdom Metazoa; phylum Chordata; class Lepidosauria; order Squamata; family Iguanidae; genus Ctenosaura; species Ctenosaura bakeri. The sequence goes on along the minus strand of CAOLHI010000607.1, from coordinate 260,539 downwards.
GCATGCTATGCTGTGTGTTGTGCACTGTGGTTGCACATCCTATATTGTGCATTGAACATTGTGGAATGAGATCTGCTACTTGATAGGTGTTGTACAAATGTCACTGTTCTGCATATGGGTTGCAAGTGCTCATGTAGGATTTTAGACTGACATCTTTGTCAGCATTTGGCCAAAGGGATGTGAGAACACTTTCTCTTTCTTTGTCTTGTCCCCAGCTATTAGCCATCAGTAAAGTTGTACTCTCAATGGCTTACTTTTACTTCATTGTTTCCTTTGAACCTAAACTGAGCAGTACCTGGGTGGCTCAGGCCCTCCAGATCACTGTATCATGCCTCCCCACAAGTCTCAGGGATTGGCATCATTGAGCACTTGCTCATGGCCCAAGCACTCCAGACTCATGCCAGACTGTCTCTTCGTGTGTGTGTGTGTATGTGCCTTCAAGCCACCTTTCGCCTTATGATGACCCTGTCAATTTCATAGGGTTTCCTTGGGCAAAGAATACTCAGAGATGGTTTGCAATTGACTTTGTCTGAAATCTTGCCCACAGCATCTACTATTCCTTCACTGTCTCCTTCCTTGTAGGAAAATGGGTCTCTGCAGTGGGAGTGGGGTAAGGGAGACAGTCGGACCAGCAGCTTCTGTTATTGCCATTTTAATTCCTTCTTCCCATCTCTGGAGTTCCAGTAAAGTTTTGTTTTCATGATCCTTGGTCAGGGGCAGGCAGCAGAGACATTGTAGGGGAATGAAAATTATGGTTTTATCTCCTATGCCTTCCCTACTACCATTTTGCCTGGGAAAGGGCTGTTGAATATTGGACCAAACCTAGGCCCTTTTCGCATCTTACCTTCTCCCGCGACGGGGGAGGGCGTCTCGCGTGAGAAACCTCCTTTGCGACGCTGCTGCTTCCCCCTTCCTTCCTTCCACAGGGTGCTTTGTGATGATACAACCGTCGTGCAAGCGCCCCATCCCTTCCTTCCGCAGGGCACTGTGGGAGCTGTAGGCTCCATGGGGAAAGGAAGCACCTCCCTCCCAGCTCACCGATGCACCGCATGGAGGTAAGTGCGTGAGCGCGGCGCGAGCATTGCGCAAGCGTGGGCTATTTTCGGCTTCAAGCCGAAAATCAAGAAATCGCCCCCACCCTGCTTCAGCCTTGTGAGTGCCGCGCGAGTGGGAGTGCGTTGTGCGCAGCGGCGCTCCAATTTGCGTGGTGCTCAAGGGGCGCTCGCGCAAAAAAAAAAACGTGCGAAAAGAACCCTAGTGTCAATCCTGTTTACCACATTACAATTTCTTTTTTGGTTGTTTTGTTTTGTCATCTCTTCAGAGAAATATTGCTTTGACTCTGAAACCTAGGTTGTTTACTGCTGTCCCAGCACTTGCAATGGCAAATTATTCCCTCCTTCACTTGAATCGGTTTGGCCATCTGAGATGAGAATGATAACTTGTTGCTTTGTTATATAGATCTTCACTTCCAAAAAAGGGTTAGTTTGATATATAAGAGAGACACATCTATAATTTGTAGTGAACCACATTACTACTTTCAGAAAACCGTAGAAGCCAGCAGGCAGTGACCTTTCCATCTATGGGCCAAACTACAGATGGCCTTAATCAAGTGGTTTGCCCTTGAGTGAAGGGTCTTTCTTTTGCTAACAGCCAGCACAGGGGTTGGGAGAGGGGTCAAATGCCTTAATATTAAATGCAAATTAGATGCCTTTCCTTTGGCTCAACTAACCAAAGCGTGGAATTTGCATTTAACGCTGAGTCATTGGGAATGAACACTTTTGGCATCTCCATTAGATAAAACAGGAAAATAGCGGTGACATTGAGGGCTTATAGACAGAATATATTGCACTACATTTTCAGTACCAAGGCTATGTTTACTATTGACCAGGGCCTGCACATGTGCATGAGCGTATATACACGCACATGCACACACAGAGGTAGATATCTAAGATTGCTGTTCTTGGATATGTTTTAGCTTCTCAGCCCCTCAATTCCAGTGATCCTGGTTGGGATTGCTAGGCGAAGGGATGGCAGTTTTAAGGTTATGGAGAAAGGGGACACACTAAAGCTTCTTTTGCAAGCTTTATTGTTTCTGTATAACCTTTATGAGAACAGAAGCTGCAAACCTGGCTGCTGTGGGGCCATGTGACAAAACCTGGGGGTGCGGCTAGCAGAGCAGCCATAGTAACAGAAGGTGATGTAATCAGATTGACTCTCTGACTGGGGACAACCCAGCCCTAGCCAGAGGGAGAGTCTGTGGGGAAGACAGCAAAAAGCATATATACTGGGAGCATGGGTTAGAGTCTGCGGTCCTTCAGTGAGTTTCATAGGGAGAACTCTAAGTCGGAGTGTCCAGTAAACCCAAAGAGGATTTTCTGGGAGAGGGTTAGCTTCTCATGGGCCTAGTGTGGGGCAGAGAAGTCATCAAGACCCTTTCCGCAACTCACCTTTTCTCAGCGCTGGGGTGCAATGCTTGCATGAGCAGCTTCTTGTGAGAGGCCCTCGCGTCCAGGTTTCTTCAGCTCCGCACGAGCTTCCTGCTCGCGCAAGAGCCCCGCCTCTTCCTTTCGCAGTGCAGCCTGGGACTTTCCCAGGCTGCGCTGAGACAGGAAGTGCAACCGGCTCAGGTCCCAAGGTCCACGCACACAGCAAGTGCGCATGGGGCCCCAGAGCGATGCGTGACCGCGCACCATTTTTGGCTTAAAGCCAAAAATGAAAAAGTGTGTGACTGGTCTTTGCCAGGCCCTGGAGTGTCACGCAAATGTGAGTGCGTTATGTGGACTGCTCCTCACAGTTGCGTGATGCTCGAGGGGCCCTTTCACATGGAAAATGCGGTGTGAAAAGGGCCCAAGACACCTCTGAAAGGGTCAGAGAGTTGAACCCTGAGTGGGGAAACAAACCTTTGCGCGGAGAGGGCCAAAGGGGTGTATGAAAGCTCTGTTGGGGGACATTAAGGTGTTTTGAAGCAAATAGTATCGTTAAGGAATGGTGATTTTGGGTTGAATATTCTTGATTCTTCAATACCTTTTCCCTTAATAAAGATTTCATTTTATTTTTCTAGAAGTCTTGCTGCCACAGAGTATTTTCTTCAGTTTTATTTTTAATAACACGATATCACAGATTATCTGTTCCTTTTGGAGGAATTAACCATTAATCAGCTTTGCCCTTTATCCACAAAAGTTGTGGGTTCTAGGCAAAAGCAGGTTTGTGATTAAGTGTGGTGATGGAGTTAGGTTGTAATAATAAGATTAAAAGGGGCTCTGCTACTCCAGTGAGGAAGAAAAGTAAGCAGGTCTGGTTTGTCTGTGCCCTAGCCTAGCCCAAGCAAGCCTTCCTTTCCTTTTGTACCCTCTCCCTACACAATACACAACACATATGAACCCATCTGTGGTAACCAGGGAAGCACTTCCTCTTAGAACCTCCAACTGGGATTGCAGCTTCTGCTCCACCAGTGACTTTGATGCTTGGTGATCCTGGTGTAGTGCTTCTGGCTGCTCAGGGCAAGGAATTTGGGAGTGGCAGTGGTGGGGGCCATGTACCATGTCTTTAGAAAAGGTTGTGTATGGTCTTTAAATTTTTTTGGGGGGGAGAGGGAGTCTTGAACACTTATTAAAACTCAAACGGAGTTCCACAAACATGATCTCACATGTTCTTTTTTAATACTCTGGGGAACTGTTGACAAATTCAACAGTGCTTCAGACTTTAAGCAATACAGAGTTGTGCAGTTCCCGAACACTGAAGTATGTGAGCTTGTATGATCAAGTTTGGGAAGCTCCTCTTTCAAGAAACAAAACAAAGTAAGTCCTTAAATTAAAAACAGAGAAAGATTCTCAGGTTTTGTGTGATTTACAACTTGTCAATGAAAGTGCTTTCTATACATACCTTTTAAAAAAATTAAAAAGTCAGAATCCTTTTGCCTTGAAACATTATGAGCCAGGCAAATTCATATTCTGAATCTGATAATTACAAACTTTAATCATGTCACTAATAAAAAGAATTGTGGAGGAGCTGAGGTATTTGTAACATATGGAAATCACTACTTTTAGTCTGAAAACCAATACTGGAAAATGTTTGGTGCACCTTTCTAAAATATCCATGTAATTATAGATAGCTTTAGTAAATTCATGTCTTCAAATGAGCCAATAGCCCCCAACCCTTTAATGTCTTAAATTGTACTTCAGTATCACAGCAATGAAAGTGCATGAGAATCTGCTGTGAGAGACTGTAAAGAGGAACTGCTTCTCAGTTTTTCAGTTCTGTGTCCTTCAACTTCTTTCCAGCAGGGATCTATGAATGCTTAGGATGATGAGGTTACAGACAGAATGACTCTCACGGCTGGAATAAAATAGTCACTCCTGGGTGGACTGTCATCGCTATTGTTCAAGGTCACTTCTTTTTATTATTACAGACCTTTACAAAGAGCTACAATTCATCATTATTTAGATGTGTGATGCATCATTTTCTGCGGTATGCTCCTGAGTTATTTGACTCTGTAAGTGCTTGCCCCTTGATTTCTCTTGTACTACTAGTATATTAAGGGGAGAACATATCTATCTGCTTTCTGGGGTGCCTTTTTTCCTCTTGTCAGTGTTTATGAGCTTACAAAACAGCTCCAATTCTATTCCTTCCTAGATTCTGCTAAGTACTAATGTATTTCTGCACCAGCCTACTTTTCCCAGGTTTATTTAACATATTGCTTCACACATCTCAAGTTTTTTTTTCTAAGTGCAAATTCCAGTTTTATGCTATATCTTTTTAATGGCAATAATGAAGACAATAGTTTAATGAAGAGAAGTTCAAATTACCATTTTAAAGTATTATTGTATTCAGAGTAGGGGTAACTTGCATTCCAGATTGGAAACAACCACAGCTTAATGAACCACAGTGCTTAATGAAATATCAATTACTTTGCCTATGAAACAACATATTTCTTTATATTGGGTTAAACATTAAGGTTTTTCCTTTTCTGCCTTGTAGCATTTTATGAAGTAGCTTTGAGATAAGTTTTATGCATCTAACACACATGTCTCCATGTTTAGCCTAGTAAGACAAAATCTATATAAAAGCTGTGTGAGGAAACTCTCTCTCTCTGTGTAAAATCTGAATATATTCTTTCTTTTTTTAAAAATTTGAACTGTAGTGTGTGAAAGAACTATATTTACAGTAAATAACTTATGTCAGAGGAGATTACAGTTTGTACAGGTCAGGCTGGCAGAATGACAAATGGGACTTTGTAGCTCATATGGTAAAGCTGACTATATGAAACAGGTTGCTGCCATAAACACTAAGTGAAAAAAATCCTAACTGATAAATTCTGTTTGGTTTCAAAGTGATTATTCCATGATCATCTATTGATACTTTGTTTAGAAGAAGGTTGGACAGCTGTTGCCCTTCACATATTTTGGGGTATACAGTTCCTATCATTCCTTGAAAGCATAACCAGTGGTGAGGGATTATGGGATTTGCAGTTCAACAACAGCAGTTGCCATCCCTGGTATGAAGAACAGCAGACTGATAGAACTCTACCAGCTAAGAATCTGGCTGAAGTTTTCCAGCTGAAAAAAAAAATACAGTCATCAAGGTCAGTTTCAATCAGTCAGTGGGAACAGTGGCTGAAGGCAGAAGACACTAGGAGAAGCAAACAGAAGAGGTATGGAAAGGCCCAAAGGTTTCATTCACACTTACAGCTGAAGCTGAAGACTTAGGAAAGATTCCAAGGGAAAACTGCAATCCCTGCAACATCTGGGTAGATAAAAAACCCTGGAGGCACCCTTAAAGAGGGAGCTGTGGCCACAAGTGTCAAGAAGGAGGTGACTGTGAAAACAACAGCAGGTGCTGAACTGAAGGGAAGACTGGAGAAATCATCTGCAACAAAGTTTCTTATGTATCCAAGCATATAGTAACCCAAAGAGAAAGAAATGTTTGTTCCAACATCTCTTAGCTAGTCAGTGAGTTGACTGGGGATAGTGAGTGGATGGGGAATATAACTGGCAGAGTATTTGGATAAAAGCTGATTGGGGATAGGGATCAGTTCTTAAGTTAATTTATCCAAAACTACAATAATATATACTGTGTTTAAAGGCAAACATTTTAAAACATGTAAATAACAGGATAGGCACCTTAGATATATAATAAGTCAGATATATCTAGTGAACAGTTTTATAAGCATAATTTTAACAATGATTGTTTTAAGTATGAAAAACTCTCTGTAGAGTTTTGTTCCATGCCCTGACTCAGCTAATACATCAGGTTAACTGTGATCCTCCAGATATTTTTGGCCTACGGTTTGCACCAGTGTAGTAGCCAACCTCATCAATGGTGTGGGATTCTGGGAGTGGTTTCTGGAAGGCACAGTTGCCCACCCCTGCATTAGAAGATAAAAAGAGGAAAAGAAAAGGTTGACATTTTCTGTTGGCCATGATGTTGGGGAATAAGGGATTTTTAAAGCATGGCGTGTCAGCTTCTTAAATCAGTAACTCCTAAGGACAAAGGAAAAGCCTTGGGTACTATCCTGGGAGATTGGTGGGATATCAAATGAATGAATGATGGTGGAACCAACACAATCCAGAGGGAGTGTTGGGCTGTGTAGTTTAGTCAGGCACTAGAAATATCTGGTTGACAATTCTAAATACATCTTCTTAAAGATTCCAGAGGATCCTGCCATGGAATCATAGTGCTATAACTGCAGTGTGAAAGGGCTCTTAATCTGAACAGACTGCAGTCTTGCAATATATATGGAGCAGCTGGGGCTGTGCATGTGGAATCTCTTTCCAAAAGTGGAAACTCTCTGATGTTAGCTGTACCGTGAGGAATTGGAGGGGGGTGGATTTGGCCACTCTGCTTCTCTTCAGACAGATGGATGCATGATTTATGCTCTTAAAATGTATCAGCATTTCAGTCCTTCAGTTCTTGCCTCCAATATATTGCTGGTTCCCTCTCAGAGAAACTTTGTAAAATACATATACACACACACTAAAGTTCACCTCTCCACACACCTGAAATAAGATGCTGGGGCTTCCAGTTCTATATAGCTTATTGGACATATGAGTCTCAGCACGTTCTTAGACATGCAATGACAACAGACATGGCCAGATGAAAAAAAGAAAGCACCTATCAGAATAGTGTCAGCTTAGTGTGCATGATCAGATTCAGTCACTCCGAGAAAGGCATTCTTGAATCTAGACCACATCATTCTTAACTCTTTTTAAAACAACCAGCAGAATTAATCTGACAGGTTGAAGGGACTTTATCAGCATTCTGAAACCATAGTGAAAAAACTGCATTAGTCCAACAAGAAAGGATGGATGTGGTACCATGCTGTACACGGTACACCCCAACTCCGTGGTATAATATTATTGGTGAGAAATAAATAAAACCCTGAAACAAAAACAAAATCTTCTAAACATGGCAAAATACACACCAAAACGTGCTTTTAAATCTCCTTAGAATGCTCCAAGAAAGTATGTTTTTTGTCCCCCAAAGATAGTAAGAAAAATGAATGGGTAAACATTACTGTACAAATCCAGAAATTAATGACATCACCAATTGTTACATTATTTACTAAAAGAATGCTACTTACTTTTTGCTACCCCTCCAAATAATATGCTAGAGGCAGCACCGTTATTCATAATGCATTCCTTCCAAACTCCTGACTTATTTTATCATAAGCATTCAGTCCGAGGCCTCCCTAGAGTTTTGATTTGTTTTTTCTTAAAGAGGATCAGTTGATCATGTGGACCTCCTCCACCTAGAGTCAAAACTGGTAAAACCCAAACACAAAGTGAACCAAGCAGTACTTATAAATCAGGTTTCTCCTGAGTCATGATGTTGTCATTGCTGTTGCTCTCTCAATCCATCTTGAAGATGAACCTACAAGGGAAGACAGAAGAAATCTATGAAGAAAAGACTGCATGCTAATATGACACCAAGAGAAGTAGACGTCTGGTAGAAGATTTAACATTACCAAATTATTCAAAGAGCTTCCCAGTTATCTGAACTCTCCCCTATATTCAGAAACTATTTCAAAACATATCATATGCACAAATAAACATGCAGTAAAATGGCACATTTCAACAAGCAAAACAAATCTGGGACAATGGGGTGCAGCAGGATGCCAAACATAGCAACAAGTAACAGCAAGACATAACACAAAGTGGGAATCATAATGGTTGCAGCAGTGACAAATGAGAAGAATGACAAATGACAAGACCAAACATAAGAGGCTTCCACATACAACAAGAAAATTAGTGGCTGGTGTTGCAAGGTACTGTGCACAGCCACGAGAATGGCATGATACTCCACACTGAACTTCATTTTGCTCCCCTCTTCCTTCTCAATATTCTGTGTCCTTTCCCTACCCCCCCTTTTTTAATAGCACTACAAATTTGGTAGATTAGGGGAATGCAATGGAGATAATCTGATTTCAGTAAGGCTGATGTTGTTGCAGACAAATTGCTATAGAATCATAGAGCTGGAGGGGAGGCCATCAAGTCCAGCCCCCTCACTCAACGTAGGAAATCCAGCTAAAGCAACCTCAGCAAGTAGTTGTTGAGCTTCTTTCTGAAGACATACAGAGAAGGCAACCCTACCACCTCCCTAGGCAGTTGGTTTCCTTCCCAAACCACTCTTACTGTCAAGAAATTCTCCGTAATGATGTCTAAGTCTACTCTCCTGTAACTTCAAACCATGAGTCCTGGTCCTATCCTTTGGGCAGCAAAACAATAGGCTTGTCCTATCCTCTTTGTGACAGTGCTTGAGGTATTTAAAAAGTGCAATCATGTGACCCTCCATCTTCTTCTCTTCATCAGGCTGAACATGTCCAGCTCCCTCAACCTTTCCTCATCTATTTTGTTCTCCATACCTCTTATCCTCTTATCATCCTTTATGCTCTTCTCTGAGCCTGCACCAACTTGATTATATCCTTCTTAAAATAAGGTGCCCAGAACTGAATGCAGTGCTCCAGATGAGGCTTGACTAATGCAGAATATAGTGGGACTATTAGCCTGACTAGTAAAGAATATAGTGGGACTATAGAAACTAAGAGTCTATGAATGCAGGTGAAAATATTATTTGCTGTCTTTACTGCAGCATCACACTCCTGTGACACCTTCAACCTACAATCAACAATGATTGTGAGCTCCTTTTCACATATACTGCTGCTAGACCAAATATCCTCCATCCAATAAATGTGGTCTCAATACAAAATTTTGGGTTTGTTCCTCTTGAATTTCATTCTATTAATTTCAGCCCAATTTTTTAGTTTATCAAGGCCCTTTTGAATTCTGTTCGTATCTTCCAATGTGTTAGTTACCACTCCCACTTCTGTATCATCCACAAACTTGATAAGGATTCCCACTAATCCATTATCTAAGTTAGTGATAAAAATGATCATGAGTGTCAGCCCCAGGACAGAATGCTGCTGCACTCCAGTCAAGACTTCCCTCCAGTTTGAAGTGCAGCCATTGATGATTACTCTTTGAACATGGTTTTTCAACTAATTATGGATCCATCTGACAGTGTTCCCATCATTCCACGTTTAATTTGGTTAAGTCATGCTGCTGTTAGGCAGATTTGTAGCTGGTTGATGGATCAAACCTAAAGAATGATCATCAATGGTTCATTGTCATTGTGACAGTTGACATCTGGGCTACTATTGGGTCCATTCCTGTATCCAGTATTGTTCAAAATCTTATAAATGATTTGAGGAATGGAGGGATGCTCATCAAATCTGCAAACAGCACAAAATTGGCAGGAATGGCTAATACTTCAGAAGATAGAACCACGCTTCAAGATAACTTCAGCAGATTGGATAATCGACCCCATACTAACAAAATGAATTTCAATAGGTACAAAAAATAAGATATGACAGTTAGGAATGAGAAATGAAATATACACATAGAAGTTGAGTGATCTCTGGGTTAACAACAGCATCTGTGAAAATGAGCAAGAGCACAAGCTAAACACAGGGCAACAGAGTGAAGGAGTTGGGGAAAAAAGGCTAATATAATTCTAGGCTACAGTAATAGAACTATAGTGTCTAGATCAAGGAAAGTAGTGGTACCACTCTATTTTCCTTTGGTCAGACTTCATCTGAAATACTATTTCCATTTCTAGACACTGTACTATAAGAAGGATATTGACTAGCTGGAAAATGGTGAGGAAGCTCCAAAGGAGGGTGGCAAGTTGTCACAGAGTCTGTAAAACAACTCCTATAATGGTTGAGGGAACTTGGCCAACAGACAGAAGATATGAAAGCCATATTCAAATATCTGAAAGGCTGTCACATGTACCATGCATGCTTGTTTGTTGCTGCCACAGAAGAACAAATATTTCAAACAATAAGAAAGGAGATTTCCACTAAAGATTGGGAAATAAGGTCTTTATTGTAAGAGTTGTTCAATAGTAGAATGGACTACTTAAGGAGATAATCAATTTTCCTGTACTGAAGTTTTAAAACAGGCTGGAATGGCCATCTTTGGTTTCCTGCATTCACAAGGGGATGAACTAACTTATGCTTAGATTCTCTTCCAGTTCTACAGTTCTATGAATTTATGGTCATGGGTGATATTCTGTGACCTCATAGGAAAAAAGGAGTAGGTATACTCAAATAGAGCCAGTGTGGTGTAGTGGTCTGAGTGCTAGACTACAATCCTGGAGACCAGGGTTCAATTTCTGCTTGACCATTGAAACACGCTCTCAGCCCCAAAAAGCCCTTATGGTTTCCATAAGTGGGAAACAACTTGAAGGCACACAATAATAACAGTAATTATTCAAATACATTGTTATCCTGGCTTCAGGATTGTTGTCTGGGTGCAGAAGGGATATTGAAGGGGAAAAGAATGAATGAATGAATGAATGAATGAATGAATGAATGAATGAATGAGCAAGCAAGCAGGCGAGCAAGCAAGCAAGCAAGCAAGCAAGCAAGCCAATTAAGGTGGAAATATTCTGGGGGGAAAAAACAGGCAACTTAAATAAATTTATTTTTTAACTAAAGTGATTTTCTGGAGTAGTATTTTAAGCATTAATGTAGTTCCAGAATTATGTTTTTATTCAGTTAAATGAGAGACAATGCTGAAGAGCCAACTGGTTTTATGATAGTCAGCTTAAAAGTACCAAGAAGCCCTAAGGGAAGCTTGGAAAGGGAACTCATCTTCTTTTCCTCCTAGTGGTCCTCTGATGCTCTTTTGCATACAGGTGGCTCAACAGTTGCAGGAAACTGAATTTTGAAGATCATAACCCTAGACCATTTTCTGGGACAATTATTGGAATCAGTCACAGAGTAATAAATTAGTAATAATCATCGATGGCATTTTCCAGCTTCATCTTGGTAATGCTTTTACTGCAGGCATTTAGCTCAGATTTCAATGACAATTTAATATAAGCTTCATTGTTAAATTTTCCTCCTTCAAATGTAAATGTGATTAGATCTCCACTTGAATTAATTTTTTTTTAAAGCTTCTTACTGATTAACTAAACACATTAACCTTTTCCTACTGACTTTCCTGATTCTGGAAACCGAGTTCGGCTTTTCTGTGTGATACTATACTGTGACCTAGGAGACAATGTGGCATTTGGAGAGAAGGAATGTAATTGAAGGGAAGAACCAGGGTGGAGTTGGAGTGGGAAAATGAGGCCATTTGCCATCCAAAAAAAGAATCCTGTCCCCCTAAATGAAATCCAATCCTTCTGTCTCCAACTTTCTGGCACTCTAGTAGCTTTAACCATCAGTTGACCATTTAGAAATAGAATTTAGGCATCCAAAGAAAAGGGGCAACCATAATTATCAGCATGCCAGCCAGAGCTGAGCATTGTACTTGTTGGGGGCATGTATAGAAATGTTTCGAAATACATGCTGTTTGTAAGTTGTTCGCTGCCTCGATCCATATGGAGAGGCGGGATACAAATAAATAATAAAAAAATAAAAAAAAAATAAAAAATAATTGTACTACAACTCAGGAGACCAGGATCTGAAAACCCGCTGGGTGTTCTTGGGCAAGGCACACTCTCTCAGCCTCTCAGAAAGGTAAAGGAAAACCTCTCTGAACAAATCTTGCCAAGAAAACCCTGTGATAGGTTTGCCTTAGACTTGCTGTACGTTGGAAATAATTTGAAGGCACACATCAAACAGTTGCCAAGGGAATGGCAACAGAACACATAGATTTCTATAATGTGATTTTTTTTTTTTGATGTCTCACCCTTTGTAATGCTAGAAATTTCGGGATTTAAGGAAATTTCATGGGAGGCAGAATTCTTATTTGGGATAACAATGCCCACATTTTGCCTCCTCTCCATAGCTACACACTTGTGGGAGGAGTCACTCACCTTCAATAGTGTGGAAAACCTTGAAGACAGAAAGTGTGTGTGTGTGTTACTTGGAGCTGATGGTTAAACTGTAATTGCTTTAAAAGAGGAAAGCTTTCATGGAAACCATAATGTCTCAGGACACAGTCTCTCAGGGCTCATCCATCCAGAAGGGGAAAAACAGTCTCTGGAAATACCACGCATTTTTACTTCTTTGTGTTTGGCATTACATTCATAACCTCAAGTTTGCAACCAAACTCTTTCTAGAGATATCCTGCCTTTTCTCTACTCCCCATCCCTTGCGTTCTTCCTCCTCCCCTCCCATTGATCACATTTCACATATAGACTCAGGCAACATTTCAGAAATTGATTTTCACAGGTTTCCACTAAGCTTCTTTTAGTGTTATTCAGGAGTTATATGCTTAAAGTGCTGAAGTGCTTTAGCAATATTACACTACTTAAACAGTAGGATCATTTTGTTTTAGTGCTAACATTCCTCTTTCTCATTCTTGATTTCTGTTGAATCTGTGTCCTGGAAACACTAGCTGTGTTTGCTGAGGGCTGCCACTTTGGCTAATTCTGAGATAATGCAAACAGACAGTCAAGTAGAGATACATTTCGTTTTTGAAAATACTGGGTTAATTTTAACTGGCTTGGGAAGTATAAAAGAAAAGACATTAGGAAATACTTCAGGATGAAGAAAACATCATGTGGATCTTAAAAACAAACTGTACAGAACAATACAAAACTACAAAAACAAATTGTACAGGAACAAAACCTGGGACTTTTAGAGACTTTTTTTCTCACCTGGAGGGGCTCCCAATGAAGCTATTTTCCCATAAGCGTGCATGTGATTGGGCTGGAACTTTATCAAAGAGAGTTCAATTGACTCCATTGAATTACTCCCAATACTTTTTCTCAATCATTTTGAGATAATGTATTGGGAAGGGCATGGGAAGCTGGGAAGAAACTTAGGCCTTTTCTTCACGGTGCTTTTAAAACAGTGCAGAGCATCCTCCAGGGAGGACGACTGCACCTGGGAGCAGATTGGGGCCCTTTTCGCACGGGCTTTCTGTCGCGCGACAGCCCCGTGAGCCTCGCGGGAGTGGGAGTGTCGCTCTGCACGACACACTCCCACTTCCACCGGGCTCACGGGGCTGAAGCGGCGCGATCACGGGTTTTTTGATTTTCGCCTCAAAGCGAAAATCACCCGTGCTCGCGCAACGCTCCTAGCGCCCGTGCGCACTTACCTCCTGTGCGGAGCGTTGGGGAGGCGGTCGAGTCGCGCTTCCTTTCCTCTGCCCCTGCGGAAGGAAGGGGTGGGGCGGGGCGCTAGCACGACAGACGCGACACCTCCTGCTTCGTGCGCATGCGGGGGGACGGACGCGACACCTCCTGCTTTGCGCGCGCGCGGGGGTGGGATGGATGCGACACCTCCTGCTTTGCGCGCACGCGGGGGGGACGGACGCGACACCTCCTGCTTCGCGTGGGCGTGGGGGGGACGGACGCGACACCTCCTGCTTCGCTTGCGCGCGGGGGTGGGACGGACGTGACAGGCTCCTTTCTCGAGCGCGCGGGGGGGACGGATGCGACAGGCTCCTTTCTCGCGTGCGCGGGGGGGACGGATGCGACAGGCTCCTTTCTCGCGTGTGCGGGGGGGCGGACGCGACAGGCTCCTGATTCGCCCGGAGGGGAGGGCGGCTCGCGCGTCGCTGCTGCTTCCCCCTCGTTCCTTTGCCTGCTGAAGGAAGGAGGGGGAAGCGGCAGCCTCCCGGAGAAGGCTTCTTGCGCGAGCCGCCCTCCCCCTTGCGCGAGAAGCCTTAATGCGAAAAGGGCCTGGGTCCGAACTACTTTGTGTAGTTCCGGACCTCAGCCCACTCCGGAACGACCCAAAGTGGTCGTTCAGTGTGCTTTTGAAAGACTGCTTAAAACAGGTCTTTCAGAAGCACGGAGCGTGCCTCTCTGTGGCCACGCTGCGGTGCAGATTTGCAGACTCACACCAGTGCGAGCCTGCAGATCTGCTGGGGGCGGGCTTTAGGCTGGCGAGATTCACCGGTTGGTGGAGAGCCTCCACCAACCGGAAGCCACTGTTTTCATCCCCGGAGCAGTGCAGAGCGGCAGCCATGGACTGCTCCAGACCAGCCTGGACCTGTGGGTGGAGCACACAGGTCCGGTGAGTGCTGGCACAGGGTGATTCCCTCGCCCTGTACAGAAAAGGCCTTAATTTTAAAAAAACCGGTTTAGATTCATGTGATATTGAAGAGAACATTTTACATTAATGAGTAGGTGATTCTTTTTTCACCCTTTTCTTAAAGTGTTTTGAATTCTTAATAGACTTGTAGTTTTAAGAGAATTTATCATTATCATAGTCTTAAAAATATGCATTGATAAACAGAGGAGAAAAGTGAAAGGATTTTAGGAGAGGTTGCTGCTGTCACAATATGTTTTGGCCACATTCATTCCGTGTGGCTTACCCTCCCAGTCAAATGAATGTACCTTGATGGTGATAACTTTGGCCTGCTTTTGGCTCCATATTTATACAATCTCTCTGGCATATGAGATATCAAGTTAATGTTGCTCATATTCTATCCTATGTTCTTAGCTTACACAATAAAAAGGCCAGCTCCTTAGCCTTTGTTTAGATGCCATGACTTCCAGTTGCAGACATGTACTTGGTAGAATGGGGAAAAAAAAAAGGCTGAAAAGGCTGAAAAGCTTTGCTGTTGGTATCATTGTGCAAGTTTATAAATATTTATAAATATTTTCTTCTCCATCTGCACATGATCTGGAATTTTGCCCATAAGAGAACAGAAGGCTTGGAAAAAGAACTACTTTTGAACATAATTCTCTCTGAACCCATTTTCTACCATCCCTCATTTTGAGTTCTAAAGCCCGGAGGGCTATGGGAGGTCACGGAATTGGCTCCAGCACCTGGCTGAGCTGTTGAGCGCCAACTTTGGCTGGACCTCAGATGCATTGTTTCTCAGATCTATGGGTACCTCCTACAAGGGGAGAGACAGAAAATGTTAGACCCCAGGAATTGATTTGGAACCAGACGTTGATGCTTTGCAGCTGCAGTTTTCCTTGCAAGACACTATGATTTAAGGAATTATATTTTTTTTTTCTTTAAAAATTTCACATAGAAATTTGAAGATCAGTCACTTTGAGGTCTAAAGAGGATTATCCCTCTCCCTCCTTCCTTTTCCCCATTTCTGGAACAAGCAAAATTAATCCACTTAGTGCTAATGCTGGGCCTCTCAGCAGGCTTGTTTATCAAGAGAACTCTAACTACTTATGCAGAGTGGGGATGGGACTTTGATTCTTGGATGACTTTATGATGCAAATGTCAGACAGGAACTGTATCCTTTTTGTTTCCAAGCCAACACCCATTATTTTTCCAACATGGGAATTGATTTGCAGACAAGTTTGAGAGGATATTAATATTGTCTTCATATAAAATTCAGCAGGGGAATGGGAAGCTGACTGTAAGTCATGAGAGTCATCCTGCAGCTCATGTGGTATGAATTCTGTTACTAAATCAATACACGTTTGTCATAGACTTCTTTTATAGAGAGCTTTCCTGAAGGAGATCAGTTCTATCTATTAGAAACATGTGGTGAATCTCCAATGCTGTAAGATGGTCAGTATTGTTTATTAGTAGCTTTATGTATAATGGAGAAAGAAAATGATCTTGAACATCCTAAGTGAAAACCAGTTCATTGGTTAATATTACAACTTCCTAGTTCTGCTATTCAGTGGAGTGAAGAATCTTCCTCAGGTAGGACCCTGGGTTATGGGCCTGAGCACCCCCCCCCAAGATATGATATGGTTTAATTGGCAAAATATGATTTAATTGGCAAAATTCATTAATTGGCCTTAATATAAAATATAAACCTGAAGTGACAAGAAGGTCAAGCTGGGCCAAGGAAAATTACTGATTGAACATGTGTGATTACAAAGCAGATCAGCAAATTCTCCTCCAGGCAAAGCCAAAGTTATTGTCAGGCAGGTTACCAGGAAACTCCAGAGATAATAGGCTTAAGCCAAAGCTGGAACATCTCTGATACAGAGTTCCCACCAAAACACTGATTGTTTCAGTCCTGTTCTCTCACACCTGGATGTTTCCCTGCATTGTTCCCATACCTCTCTACAATTACAGAGCTATTATGACAGCCATTAACTCTTTGCCACCTAACAATAAGATCATTAACTCCATCTGGTCCCCATTGTACATGTGGCACTGAGCAAACAATAGAGGTTGCTCCCTTACTGAGCAAACAATAGAGGTTAAGGGAGCCATTCACACCCATGCTCTCAAGGTAGATTTTGGCTATAAAAACCCTCTGTTTTGAGCAGTTTGCTGCAGTAGTTGCTTTGCTGAATGCCACACTATTGTTCCAATTTCTGACTGAGTACTCTTCTTAGGCAGTAGTCTAGGCCACATTGCAGCTTTCTTTGCTGCTTTCTGGATCAGTAATTATTGCCCATTCCCTGAAAGCTTCTCTGTCCACAACTTTCCTCCCTTTATCCTTTGGTCAGCTTTTGCATGAGTGAGTGTTTGGATCTTTTGTGTAAGTGACTGAACTTTCAATTAAAACACATTTCAGCTTATTTGGAATCTCTGGCTGGTTCTTTCCTACAAGACCCTGTAAATGTTGGTGGAAAGATCTTGTTAGGTTACCTGTCTCTCGCAGGCCTCCTAATTGGAGCTAATTAATTCCCAATCTTTGAGCGGAGGTATTGGCATCATGGGTGGACCCCTAGTCACCCACGTTTTGGGGTAACACCTGAGAAGGGATAGATGGTGGCAGGAATGGCACAGCCAGCATTTTTCAAGCAAGATCATCTATTGTATTTACTTTGCTAAAGATTTAACTTCCTGAGATTAATGGGAAGGGGTTTAAAAACCATAGTTATAATGCAGGAGTGGATAATTGTGGCCCTTTAAATGTGCTTTGGATTAGAAGTATTGTAATTTCTCACCATCTGTGTTGTTTAGGGCTTGGGAAGCTAAAATTCAGCAACATCTGGAGTCCCACAGTTGCTCACCCTAGAGTAAGTTTCATAAAGTTTAGGGGGAAAAAAGGATCAGTGCTGTCTGCACTCATGGGAAAAATTCTAGAGACTAACAGTCATACGCAGTGATGGACATCTTTATGCAAAATGATGCTATTGGTGAAGTGTTATTATTTTCACTATCACACCATAGAGCAGACCTTAAAATGGTTCTAGCCCGTGTTTCTTTAGATTCATCCTAATAATCTCGACTATTTCACCAGTTCACCTTACTGTAGGTGAAAGGTGGGGGGAAAATGTGAAACATGGATTGCTTATCCTGCAACTGTACAAGGGGGCTGCCATGCTCAATTATCTGCCCTTCTACTTTGTTAGTTCCTTTAAAAATGTCCAGCTCGGCATGGTGGATCAAGCTTTGGCATGACTGTTTGTCATGGTCACTGAAAGCTCATCTAGAGTGGACGGAGGAAACAGTGGTGAAGACAAGGAAGAGGGCTGAGGAAATGGCAATGGAGATGAGAAGGAAGGTGGTGAAGATATTGCTAAGGACTGGGTCACCAACCTCCTCCTCCTCATCTTAAATGTCACCGCCAATTTTCCTGCTTGGCAAAATGCTGTTTCCTCCAATCAGCATGGTAAGTGAAGGCTCATCCAGGCTGGGTGGAGGGCTGAGTCACTCGTTCCTCTTCCTGTCCTCATTGACACTGCTGCTGCTTCCGTTGCCTGTCCTAGTTGAGTCTTCATGGCCCAATCAAACTGATAGCACCTCACCATTTCGTCAGGAGGAGGCATCGAATTGGTAGTGTTGCTGCTTTGGTGCAGCCCTTTGCCTCTCCTCCCGCAAAGTGATTAAGTGGTGGAGGAGCAATAGCCAGTGTCTGGAGAGAGATGAGGGCAGTAGTAGACTCAGGCCTGCAACAGAAACCACAACAGTGGGGGAAGCTGCTTTGAAAGCAGCGGCTGTGTCTAGGAGAGGAAGGATGATGGCAGCCCTAGTTTTTAAACATGAAATATTGGAGGGTGTAAGATTTCATATGGTCCACCGGGATATCTCCCAACCCCTGGACTCCTTCTGGCCTCCTCATGCTGAAAATTTTGGCTGGTAAATGTGGGCCATTTCCGCACGGGGCAAGTAAAACGGTGCAGTGCATCCTCCACAGAGGATGTCTGCGCCTTGGAGAGGACTGCGTCCAAACTACTTACCGTAGATCCGCACCTCAGTCCACTCCAGAACGACCCCAAGTGGTCCTCCAGTGTGTTTTTGAAAGACCTGATTTTTCCGGTCTTTCAAAATGCCGGCACACGCTATTGCGTGCCTGCTCTCTGGTGCAGATTCACAGGCTCGCACCAATGCGAGCCTGTGATCTGCGGAAGGCGGGCTTTAGGCTGGCGAGCTTCAGCGGTTGGTCGAGACCCACAACCAACTGGAAGCCACCATTTTGGATGCTGGAGCAGTGCAGATCTACGACCACGCACTGCTCTGCCTCACCCTGGACCAGACAGGACCGCCAGAAGATCCGGTGAGTAGTGGCAGGGAGCGATTCCCTCGCTGTGTGTGGAAATGGCTGTGACAAGAATAACCAGATTCTTTATTTTCCCATTTAAAGGCTAATTCACCCTGTCCCATGCCTCTTTCTGCTCCAAAATTTTTGTTGTTATGTTACTGTTGTTGTTATTGCATGCCTTCAGGTAGTTTCTGACTTATGGTAACCTTAAGACAAATTTATCACAGGATTTTCTTGGTAAGACTTGTTCAGAGGGGATTTGCCTTTGCTTTCCTTTGAGGCTGAGAGACTGTGACTTCCCCAAGATCTCCCAGTGGGTTTCCATTGCCAAATGGGAATTCAAACTCTAGTTTCCAGAGTCATAGGTCAATGCTAAGACCCCTACACCATACTGGCACTATTCCCCCCACCACATTTCTAGTTTTCTATTTTTTCCCCAGAAACTGATAATGACAGTTTACTTCCAGTTCTAAAAGTGGCTTATTTTCAGACTTGATGGGTCTCCAAATAAACTTTAAATGACAAGTTACCACATCAAGTTCCTGGAGTGCTTCTTACCATCTTTGGCCCTTAGCTTTTTCATCATAGGGAGAACTCTGTTGAAGATACAGACAAGGGCCAAAATGACTCTCAGGACCTTAGAAGTTGCCAGTTCCTGTTCTGAGAATTTCCAGAGGACCACATTCTTCTTTTGTCCCAATTTGATAGGAACAGTATCAATTAATTTTTGTTATCCCACTTTTACATACAGCTCAGGTTCAGATTATTTCTTCTTTATGAACCTGCCCATGCTTTGGGATATGCTAGGGAGGCCCTTCTTTCTGTCCCCCTACCATCACAGGTACATCTGTTGGAAACATGGGAGAGGATCTTCTTAGTGACATCCCACCAGGCTCTGGAACTCCTTTTCCAGTGATGTTAGACTGGTACTTTCCTTAATTTCTTTCTGTAAACAGGTGAAGACTTTTTTGTTTAGCCAGGCATTCATTGATTGAGTTTAAAAGGTCTGCCTCACCTAAACAATGTGCCGGATCTTGCTAATTGTTGTGCTGTTATGTGTGTGTGTGTGTTTAATGATTTATGTATATGATTTTAAATTTTTGACTGTTCAATCTCTTTTTAATTTCCATATTTTGTGAATTTTTAACTACGTGCACTGGAATCCCATTGGGGCCTTACATCTTCATAAGTGGATTTATATCTGTGGGAATTAGAATTGTGCAGTTGTGTGTCCATATCCAGTAGAGATGTTACATTACTACATAGCAGAGCCAGCAAAGTGCTGGCTGCGTTGTGCAGTGGTGTGCGTAGTGCACTGGTGCAGATTGTACAATATGTGCACTGCACACTTTGCGCAGTGATGTGAATTGCACATTGATCCACATCACACAGGAGTGTGCATTGTACACTGATGCACATTGTGTATTGGTGCCAATGTGCATTGAGTGCTATTGCTGCAATTCAGTAAAGGGTTTCTTAGTGCCTCTACTATGTAGCAAGGTATATGTCTCTATATATAGATGCATATGTAAAATTATGTAAAACAAGAAGTCATATAAGATTCTGACAGTGTTTTTTTAATTTGTTGTAAGCCACCTCAAGTCTCATATAGGAAGGGGGGAGGGAAGATAGAAACAACAACAATAACAGTTATTCAGTTGCTTTTAAAATGTTCCAGTTTCTCTCTCTTCCTCCCACTTCCCCCCTTTGTCCTCAGCCAGTATAACCCAGTATAAAATCAGAAACAACAGGAACAAAAACTTGGGAGTTTTCAATCACTCTGGATGTACCTTCTATTGGGACACAGAACTGCTCTTCTGGAGGACCCCAGGTTGGCCAATGCCATGATAATGATTAGAATACAAACTGGGGGAAAAAATCCTTCTAACTGTGTAACTAATTGAGATCTTTGTTACATATCCATTTCCACATCTGGGTGTTCAATACAAACCTAAGTTTTTTGATTAATATAATATATAACACATTACAGCCCTGAAATATTGTCTGCTGTTGAACTAAGTTCAAAAGATGACCAAGTGAAGGTTTTCCAAATGAAATGCAGTTTACTTTAAATTTTTTTATTTTTAAAAATATTTCCAAAGTAACCAAAATTAATTACAACTATAGCAAATGTGGAATGTATAAATAGAGATGGAAGAACATGTAATTCTCCCTCTACCCAAATTCTATAGAATTTTTTGTGAGGAGAAGAATTTGCTGCTATAATTTGTCAACAGGGAAGTGACAAACAGCCAAAACAGCATTAAGTCTTATCTAGAGTATGACATCCTCACTCTCAGATTATCTTGTGAAGATTTGTTTTCACTTTGTGTGATCTGAAGTAGAGGCTGGATGGTCAGTATGTCTTCTCTTGAAGCAATAATGCTATTAGTCTTGCTGAGCATTGCATTTGGAATAGAGTAGGAAAGGAGAGAAGAAACATTGGAATGTACTTCTGATCTTCTGCACAAGAATTCCATGGTAGAGATCATTATGAAATACTTGTATTTTGTGGCATAGGCCAATACCTTCAAGTTCTGAAGGCAAAATAATGCTAGAAGAAAACAAAACAAAAAATGGCATCACAAACAGTTTTCATTATAGGTTAAAAACAACCACCACCACCACCAAACCTGTCTCACCTTAGTGTCCTGATTGTTGAAGTTTTGTGTTAAATGTGTTGGGTAATGTGTTGGGTAATGGCTGACTTTGAAAATACCATTCTAAGTCCTATGAGTCACATTATGCATGGAATGGATTTCTAAGTGTATGAAATCTGTATGAAATCACCTGGATAAACTGAAGGAAAGGTACTTCCTCTATACGTATCTTTAGTGATCTGTGGCTTCATAGCAGGAGTCTGCTATGACTCCAACAGAGTTAATTTAAAAAGAGATATTGTAGTTCAGTGGCAGTGTATAAAAAGTGAGGACCTGGGGAATTGAGCCACAGAAAGTACTGATAGTGGCAATTACCTTGTGCATCTGATACAGGCTGTTGTCTGTAAAAACTTGCATGATAATAAATCTGATTGTCTTTAAGATGTCACCAGGCTCTGTGTTGTTTTCAGGAGATATATAAATATAGCTATTTTTCTTGATAAAGTGTGGAGTTGTCCTCAGATTATAGAGTTAGAGGGGTGGGGGAGCACATTTACCTTCTGGATCATCTGATTGCCTGCAGAGTCAGGTGGGCTCAGACCTGGGAATGGCAGGCAGCAGGCATATTGTGCTTGCCTTTTATCTGTTTGGCCAGATTTGTTGCGGCATGGAGTGTAAGGTGTCAGAAAGCCTTCTTTTTTTTGTCAGGATCATTGCTTCATATTCCATTCTAAAATACAAGTGAGCAACGTGTGAAACTTTTCTGTACAAAAACCTAGAAGGCTTTAAAAGTACAGGGATGAAAGCTGTAATTTCTTTGAGCATCACTGGGTTTCCTTTTGTGTCTCACCAACAATTTAAAAGGCCCATCTTTTTAATCTGTTTTCCTAAGAGAATGTTTTTTCCCCATGAGCTGAATCATTTTCAGTGTCCTTCTCTGAACCTCATTCCCACTCAAAAGTATATATAGCATATGATTTTGCTCAACTCCTACAGATCTGTCAAAGGAGCAGGACTTATTTCTGAAAAGACTGTGAATAAAGGCATGATTGGATTTTGGTGGCTAGGATGATAAAACAGTTGTGCATTTATATTCCCTTATTTTAGTATAAAGATCATATATGGGCTTATGTTATCCCTTTCGCCTATCCACTCTTTCCATATGCTAGCATATTATTTTTCTCTCAGATTTGGTCTGTACCAATTTGTAACTAAGAAAATGAAAGCTGATATGAAAGATTTAAAATAGACTCAAGCTACCTCTGGATCTTGGACAAAGGTTTTTCATAATTAAAGGATGATGAATATTTTTTCAATGAGGATTCTCTTATAGTAGGAATATATACTCTAACAGTGCCATATTTACATAGGATGCAAATAATGTCCTGCAAATTAATGTAGCAGCTGCACAAAGGGAGCTGGTGAAAATGTCATGCAGCATACACACTGTGCCTGCTAAGTTGACTCTTGCTGACTGAGCAACAGTCAGATGACTCGTGGAGCCAACTGCATTTCGCCACATTTTATGAAATTCCAGAACTTCTCTCTCTGTTGGTTATGACCTGTAAAGCCCTATATGGCTCAGGTCCAGGCTATTTGGCATACGATATCTCCCTGTACAAACTGGTCCAGGTTCTGGGATCTTCAGGAGAGGGCCTTCTCTCACATTCTCACCAACCATGCTGGTGATGGTGGTAGGACTGAGAGAAGGGTCTCTCCTCCTTAGTGGTTGCCCCTTGACTCTGGAACTCCCTTCCCAAGGAGGCCAGAACGTCCCCCTCCTTGTTGTCCTTCCAAGATAGGCTAAAACCTTTTTATTCAGGCAGGCATTTTAATACAGAAAGTTTTTAAAGAACAGGCTAGGAAAGTGCTGGTTTTAATTATTATCTCTTTTGAGTTGTTTTCATTCTTTAACAGTTTAATTCTGTTTTAATATATACTATTTATTTATACATTTTTAAATTGTATTGTTTTAAAGAATGCAACACTTTGAGGGCCAATTTTGGGAAATAAGCTGAGGAATCATCACTATCCTCATCCTCATCATAATCATCATAATCTTTTCATTGCCTTCTTCAGTGGATCACACACTTTTACAGGCAATGTTGTATCTTGGAGCCAGAAAATAGAGATAGCTACATTCACATTCTCTCATTCCTTTCTCTGATTTTCTTTTAAAAAAAGTGCTTCAAAGTAAAATTAACATGGACTTAAATGAACAAAACATGTGCTTTACCACTGACCTTTGCAGCTTGCGCTTCTTGATATGATATGGGGAGGCAAAGAGCATTCAGAGACATTCAGTTACACATATAAACATTCAAAACACTTCTGATTTAAGACTTCTCTGTCCTTGATTCACTGACTAATCTTTGTAACCAACCATGTCTTTCTGCACTTGCACAGTGGATTAATGTGCTCTAGCCAAAATTAATACACTATTCCCAACTAACCTTTAACATCAGTCTTTATTAACCTTTAATAAACAAAGCATTTGAAAGGTAAGTGAACTGTGTAAATGTTGGCATGGATGGGAGGGGTAGAAAAAAGAGGAGAACTAACATATCAGTGACAAAACTGAACTGAATGATCATGAGACTCTGTACTTCATGGCAGAATTCCCCAACTTGACAGTTTCCAGATGTATTGGACTCCCAGACAACTACCATGGATTTTGTGGTGCATCTTGGGAGAAAAAATTCACACTAGGGGAAGGTAGCTTCAACATAACAAGAAGAGTGTTTTTTGTTAATGCAATTGGCCATTCCTGAAGACTAATACTTTCAGTAATGAGTTCATCAGTGCCAGCACAACTAACCGAATGATTTCTATTATTAGTTCTAATGGCAATGTATTATTTTCCCAATTTGCAACCCTTAATATGACCAAATTAATTTTCAGACCTAACATTCCAGGCTCTGGGAAGCAGCACTGACATTGCAACAATAATGTATTAATGGGCCTAGTCAACTTTATGAAAGAGTTAACCTCTTGAGAAGGTTCATGTTTTTGGGTATGAAGCCAAGCTCACAAGATCAAAATAGTCAAAAGGAGATCAACAATGACAAAGCTTGATCAAATGTATTGACATAATTAGTTCATTGTTTAATCCAGCTTTGGTGCCTAGCCTTGGCACTTCCACAGGTTATTTAAACATCTTGAATGGGCAATGACTAATCTGTGTTAATTACATTTTTGAGCATGCAACTGTGGTTGCCACTCTGTCCCCAAGTAATAAGTTTTAAACCTATTAAAATCCTGGATGTAGAATTTCTGCCTGTGGTTATAATCCTTTCCATGCATACTTGGGAGCAAGGCGCATTAAATTCAGTGAACCTTACTTTTGAGTAAACAAACAAAAGATTGGTTTCCCTGACTTGCATTTTGAAAATGGCAGTTTATACATTTAAATTGTCCAGAACTAACATAACATCAACAAAATGTAGTTTATTCTTCTAATAAGGAAGATGTAGACCTGCTGAAGTCAATAGGATTTTTTAAACTGCCCATACTCTTTAAAAAAAAACAAAGACACCATGCACTCTGGCAAAATTGTTCTGATTTCCAGTTTCTGCTGTTGCGTTTTTCTTTCATCATATAACAGTGGAGAAAATTAAAGCAAATTATGTCCTGTCTTAGTGACTAGAGGTTGAAAAAGTCTTCAGAACTGCTCTAAGGAGTGCTTAACATATCCTACCTGTTCGAAATGCTTTTTAACCACTCTTATTTCACAAGGACTGGTCTCTCTGTGTGAGTCCTGCAATTTCCCTGGCCTTGATTGATAGGTGGGTCAAAAGTGACAATTATGACCAAAGCCTGATTCAGAATTTCAAAGACTATTTTTTCTAATAACTGAGAACAGGAAACAGCAGGGTAAGGCCTCACAGTGACCAAAGAGCAAAGGTCCTTTTGCAAAAAAGAAAGAAAGGGAAACAGACTTTAAGTAATATCAGAACTCTCAGGAAGTTTAGGAATCAAAATTCTGTGTGTAAAGGAAAAAGGTAAATAACTGACTCTGGAAACATTTGTTTATTTAGTAATCAAAGATCAGTTTTACAGAGATGGACATTAAAATATATATTAAGGCAACATTGTATTATGCAGAAATTTAGCATAATAAACTTACTAGTGTCACTAAACTATTGCTATGCAATTCTTGAATTGCTTGCTGAATTGAGTGACTTGCAAATATGAACTCCTGTTTAAACTGAAAATCCAGCAAATAGAGCCAACAAATTTATTTCCAAATAGCACCCCTTTACAAGTTACCTTAATTGACCTGGTGTTGTCACAGCCAAGGCACTTGGGTTGGTTATAACTCTTATTTGTGACCACTTAAACAGCTTCTTGTCCCAAGATATTATTGTAGGATGAGACTGTTAATAACTAGTAGTCATGATGACTATATTTTACCTTCAGTATCTGAGGCAATATGCTTCTCAATACCAGTTGCTGGGGAACATGACCAAAGGAGGGTGTTGTGCTTATGCCCTCATTGTGGGTTTCCCATCAGCTGCTTGGCCATTGTGGAAACAGAATGCTGGACTAGATAGCTTTGGTCTGATCCAACATGGCTCTTATTATACTCTTCAATCAGTCTAAAACAAATTATATTAAAACTTAAGAAGAACAGTAAGCAATAGACGTGTAACAAGGTTGCAGGAATTCAACATAAGCACATTTTGATTCACAAACTGACCCAATCTGCACTTGGCTGGACTAATGTATAGCTTAGAATTCAGTGATCTACTGGCTTTCACATATCAGCATACTTTTTGGTTTTAAAAAGCTTGCCAAAATTCATTTAGAAATCTATAATTATACATTTTGAATTTCACATTTTGAAAAAAAAAAGTAGATATGTAATTAAAACCATTTCTCGCACAGATTTTAAAAAATAAATAAATCCCAGATTAATGCAGAAATAGATGTAAGGGACATACCAGTGCACACATATGAAGAGGCATGAATCATCTACAGGGACCTAAATGCAACTCCTAGTCCCAGATAGAATGGAGTTGTTCAATCAAGGGGATTAACCCATTGATTAACACATGCTAGAGGCATACTATTGGATCCACTGGACTTTTTCAGGTTTGTTTTTTTTGTCAGCAATTTCCCATGTGTTTAATAACCTTTTCTTAAACAAAAGGGTAGAGCTACCTTTGGCGGAGCTACATGTTATGAAACATCAGGGCATGTTGCAAATATTTTTAAAAACCCTTAGATTTTGGAAGCTGGTCTCTTTCTCCATCAGCTGTTTGACAGGATGCAATTATAGCATTATGATTTCACTTTATCTGCCACATCTTATGGAATTTTGGGATTTGCATTTTAGGGCAGAGTATTTTGGATTCTGTACCAGAGAACTCCTCTAGTGCCTACTAAGACTAGAAAACCCAGGAGTCCATAGGATGGAGCCAGGGCAGTAAGATTGGAATCACCAGTGTGAAAGGCCCTGCACATGCTATTGAGGGAAGCAGAGCTGACCACCTCCTCAGTATTACACACCCTTGCTTGATTACATCCAGGTTCTCCCATCTGGGCTGACTTACAGTCAGTGCCTGCTGGTAACTTCCATGTCAGTGGAATAGTGAATCTTATCTGGGTGTTATTCTGAAGTTTAAATAAGCTGTCTAAAGCACTGAACCATATCCAGCAAATAGGTTCAGCACATTGGATAGAATCCTTAAAGTTTATACTAAAACCTGTAACAGATTCACTGCCTCATGGACAAGAAAGCCATTAGCTGCTGCTGCTTGAAATATTGGAGCCAGGATGGAAAAAAATTCAATGCTGGATTTGAGGAGGTAAAGAATTTTGGGAGGAAAGACACTGTCAAAAATGACAATGAAATGTCAGTGACTGTCAGTAATGTGAGCCTCACTTTTGGATCACATTAAAATTATTCCATGTGCTTCCAGTATTATGTGTACACACCTTATGTAGACAGAAAGGTAGATGCACTATTAAACAAATGAGCTTATTTCCCTCATGTCTATTTGGGCTGCCACTTGCAGCCCAAGTACGGGAGGCAGGGGAAACATACATTTTACTAGAGCCTGGAGATCTCCATTATGCAAAGTTTGGGGATCCCCATGAGGGGGTAAGTAAGTCTAAGGCCATTTCCGCACCGGGCTTTTAAAATGGTGCAGACCGACCTCCAACGGAGGTCTTCTGCACCATAAAGTGGACTGGGGCAGACTACTTTTTGTAGTTCTATACTTCAGTCCGGTTCTGAGCAACCAGAACTGGTCGCACAACATGCTTTTTAAAAACCTCTTTTTAGAGGTTTTAAAAAAGCATGGAACGCATGACTCCATGTCACTCCGTCACCGTACTCCGGAGCAGATTTGCAGGTGTGCACAAGTGTGTGCCTGCAGATCTTCCGGGGGCAGGCTTTTGGCTGGCGAGCTTCTCCGGTTGGTGGAGAGCCTCCACCAACCGGAAGCCACCATTTTGGACGCTGGAGCAGTGCGGAGCGATGAGTTCGCGTTGCTCCTCGTCCCAACGAATTTGCCCGGATGCTCAGGAAATCCGGTGAGTTCCGTTTTTGCGCGGTTCCCTCCCTACGTCTGGAAAGGGCCTAAATTGTAGATCATGCTTGAATGGGACTTTTGAAGAAGCTGAGGACTGCAGGGTGGGAGGGGATGGGATGTCTATTTGACTGTTTTCACTCCACTATGTGTCAGTGTAATTTTTTTCTCTCAGCAGGGAAACCTTAAAGAGGCATAGGATACTTTAAATCTATCAGAAGTGGTATTTTATGGATTTGCTCTATAAAAATAAAATTCTCCTTCTCATTCACCTGCAATGCGTAATTCTCCATTAGTCCTTTGGTATTTGGGATTCTCTTTCCATTTTTCATCAACTAACATAAATATCAACCAAGTTAAATAAAGCCTTTCCATATAAAGTTACATTATTTTCAGGTTACTATAGAAGTTATTTCACCTTCTACCTGCTTTTTTATGACAGCAAATTCAGATTATCAAAAGCAATTTCTCTCAGAAGCTCCAGTCCTAGGGAGACCAGATAATGATGGCAGTCCTGGGTGCAGCATTGTTAACTGGAATTTATTTTGAAGGAAAGATAGTCAAAAATATTCTTTTTCCTTCAGAATGTGATATGGAGAGAGTCAGGCGGAAAGTGAAGGGAAAGCTTTTAAAATAGAAAGAGCAATAATTAAGTCAATAGCTGAGCAGTTCTTCCAAAATATAAGGAATCCCCTCCAAAAAGAAGGAAAGAGAAAAAAAAGACATCATCTAGAAGTGTTAGATTTAGCTAGTTTAGCCTATTGCAGTATGTGCAAACCAGCCATCGGTGGCAGCAGCAAATGGCTTCTATGTGAATGGAGCAGTGAATCTGCTCCAGGATTAAACCCATGCTTTACAGGATCTGTCCAAGGTCCTGAATCTCTGGGCAGTGTAGAGTACACCATCTTGAGCAGTTCCTTAAACGCTGGGCTAAAACTTGGATTACTGGGTCCTACTATGAGACATTTTGTAAATTTGTTTTCCTTGAATAAATTACTCATGGTTTGCAAAACCCATCTTCATGTGAATTCCCAGCAGACAGAGCAGAAAGAGAGAAAGCAATAAACTAAGCCAATTGAAGAGGGTGGTGGGAGGTAGAAAATTACAGTGAGTATCATAAGATAGAGATTATGAGCCTTGGACCCTCCAGGTGTTGGAAGTTGTATTTCAACATCAGGAAGGCCACACATTACTTATAATGCTCCCACAAGTGGAGTATGAAGTAAATATTGCACATCCACATGCAAATTTGCACACCTGCACCACCCAATGTAGCAAAGATAATTCTTGTAAGCCTTCTTTATTATGAAGGGAAGGGACTATATGGTATAGGGGCTCCAGAAGAGCCTTAACATGATTATTAAACTATATAGTTCCATGGACAAATATAGAAGTAGCACCTTAAGCTTCTTGGGCAGAAATCCTACACAAACTTTTCAGGAAGAAGTCCTATTGAATCCAGTAGGATAGGATTTACTTTTGAGCAACCATTCACAGGTTGGCATTGGAAGCAATTATGGTTGCAACCCCATGCAAGCTTATTTGGGGATGAGGCCTGTTAAACTGTGAAGAAATTTTGAAAGTCAGTTGCTTGAAGCAGCTCCTAGAAAGTTTAGTAGTTTAGCCCATCATTTTTATCTGCCACTTGACTGGCTTGTATTAACAGATCTTGTTCTACTAGTGCCATTGTGTCAAAAGGGTATATGCTATCAACTACCCTTCAGATCCACAATACTCTTTCCCATTATTGGCATCAGGTGCTGGCCTGCACAGCTATTTAGGCAGACTTGGGTGTGTACACTCAGAGGATTATTCAGGTCACTTCTGGTCAATCTGAGGCTAAATTCTGGCTGTTTCAGTGTTCCTCAGCAAACTCATGCACCAAAATAATTTTTCTAGTTGAAAATGGAGTTGAGAGGCTGTTTTAGGGAGGGGAAATTTCTTTTGGAGAAGTCACAGATAGTGGCCCCAGGTCATACAGTTCTCACTTCTGAGATAGCCAGATGGACACATTGATACATAGTAGAGGCGATATCAAAGAAAATCTCTCCAAGTATACAAATTGTGTCTTTACTAAATTAACAACAAGGATATAGCAATGGGTAGGCAAAGCTGAGAGAGATTTAAACTGTTTGCTGGAAGGAATGCTTGCCCCCTTTATGTCCTTGAGGAGCTGATCTTAAGGGCACTATGTTACAGGCCAATGACTGATGGCCATACTACCTGGAGGATTCTGGGAGCTTAGTACAAAAAAAGTAATTTTTGAAAACTGAGAACTGCTGACCCTGTTTAACTGTGGTGGCATTCCAGTAAGCAATGGCCATTTCTGCACAAGGCGAGGGAATCGCTCTGTGCCGTTACTCACCAGATCTTCTGGCTCCTCAGTCTGGTCCAAAGTGAATCGGAGCAGTGCAAGGTCTTATATCTGCACTGCTCCAGCTTCCAAAATGGTGGCTTCTGGTTGGTCATGGGTGCTGGCCAACCGTGAAGCTCGCCACGCCTAAAGCCTGCCCTCTGCAGACTGCAGGCTCGCATTGGTGTGAGCCTGCGAATCTGCACAAGGGAGCAGGTATGCAACGGCGCACTCTGGGAAAAAGTGAAACCTCTTTTTTCTGGTCTTTAAAAAGCATGCTGGAGGACCAATTGGGGGTGTTTTGGAGCAGACTGAAGTGCGGATCTCCGGTAAGTAGTCTGAACCTAGTCCGCTCTGAGGTGCAGACGACCTCTGTAGAGGACGCACTGCACCGTTTTAATTCCCCCGTGCGGAAAAGGCCAATGTTAAAGCTGCTCCCTCCCTGCATAAAGGGAAAAGAGATTTAAAAGAAAATTATGCTCTGAACACTCCCCTCATCAAACTACTTTTCTTTTCTGTAAATATAGCCAGTTTGACTGCTCTTAAATCTGTCTTCCAGATAATAGTTAGACCTGGACACAGTAAGATAATCAGCTTGTTGAACATTTGCATTGATTAGTTGCTTACTTTTGTTCTGCAATTAGAAGTTGAGGGATTATTGATTAAAAGAATTATTCTCAAAGCTTCCATTATAAGACTCTTGACAAAGCGCAGCTGGATACCATTTCAAAATAAGAGCAAGTTTTAACATAATGGATGATTCTGTTAGGACTCATTCTAAGGAGGAACATTTTTGGCTCAAGGTCCCTGTCTAGACCTCAAGAAAGAAAAAGGGACTAACAGCACCCAGCTTTTCTTCTCCTTCCTCATTTTCCAGGCACCTATCCCAGGCCTCCTTGGGCTGATTTCCTCCCACCTAATCAACTAATATCTCTGACACATCACTTTGTCCCCTAATTGGCAGTGGGCCAGCACAACTCTAATGTTATTCCTTTCACTCTGGGGACATCTTACAGAAACTTTCATGTCCAAACCCAGCTAGCAATAGAATACAAAAGAAAGTGAGTGTCTCCACTCATATCCCTAGAGAGGAGGGCTTAGCTTTTTTCTCTCCTGCTGTTTGTTAGTTCAAAACTATAGCTTGCTTTTCTCTTTACATGTGATGTAGCTCCTTGGGAGATGTAATTTTGAACAGAAGTGGCTAAACTGGGGATACATCTCCCCGTGATGTATTTAAGTCTTTTACTCTGAGTCTCAAGTCAAGTCTCGAGTCTCTACCTTCAAGTCTCAAGTCTTTGAAGATACTTTCAAGTCAAGTCTCAAGTCAAGCCTCAAGTTTGGAAGCCCACTTTATACCCCAACCAAAATTCCAGAATTACTGGATAGAGAGAAATAAATTCAGTTTTAACAATTTAAGTAGAATCAACTCTCCACATTTGCAATTTTGCCATCTGCAGCTTTGGAAGTGGGGAATAGGATCATATCTTACTCCCCATTACTGAAGATTCAAAAGCTTTAAAAGGAAGGATCCTTCTTCCTCAAGCCCATTGCCTAATACATTTGCTGTTCCCCTGTGAGAAATGTGCCTGCACTCTGGGGGACAAGTCTTGTCTTTTGCTCTTAGGAAAAGTTTTAGAAGGCTCCTCCAATATGCAGTGGGGACAGGCTGCTGAGCAGACCTCAAGCCTGCCTCAAGCCCATTGCCTAACCTGTTTGCTGTTCCCTTCTGAGAAATATGCCCACACTTTGGGCTTGAGAGAGATTGTCATGTGATTAGTAGGCAAAATGAGATGGAGGTGTTGTTTAAAGTCGTAAGGTTTCTGGATGAATGTGTTATGTTACTGAACCAAGGGCATCAAGTCAGTCATTAAAAATATACAAGTCTCAAGTGGAGTCAAGTCAGTGCATGATTTATGGCTGAGCTGAGTGTGAATTGAGTCACTGAAGTGACTTAAGTCTGACTTGAGTCAGTCTATCGACTCGAGTCTACATCACTGGCATCTCTTCCCTGTGATGCTCTTCCACTCCTGATAGCTGCCATCAAAGTGTCTGTACTGTTAAAAAAAATTGTTTGGGATATTGTTCATATTTTCCCTAAACTGATGAACAACACTGTGTTTCTTTTTTAAAAAACATAGATTTGGCAAACTATTATGCCACTATTACGCTAACAAAAATCAGAGATAAATATTATATATATATATATATATAGGTTCCTCATCTATTTTTATAGTACCTTCATCTGTAGAATGAATGGTTCCCCCTTTGCCTTCAAAGAAGAAGATCCAAATTTATTGCTTGAATAACTATAGAACTACTGCAAGGTACAATATGTAATTTAATTGTTTACATTTTATGGCAGTGGAAAAGTACTGGAGAATGTATAGCATGATTATTGAATCTAACCTTGAATTAAATTACTCTTACATAAAAATCAGAGAAGCAGAGAAGCATACACTCTAAACATCAGACTTCTTTCTTCTCTGCTGAAACTACAAAAGCCAAAGGATGCCCTTGAAGATACTATGTGACCTTTCAGGTAAAGAATCCACACAGCATGTTACAAATTAGTCACCTAAATGTTAATGGTATTTGTATCCTTGCCATCTTGCTGCATTTTTATAAATATGATTATCTTGTGGATTCCTCTTTGTTCTGGAACTAGTGCTCCTATATTTCCTGTATATAAGTTTGAATTCTTCTATGTGTAAGAAGCTTTGACAGCACTATATTTGGAGGAGTGGATGCCAATGAGCGATGGATAGATGGCAGAAGGGTTTGAGATCTCTTTCTTCCAGATCTATGAATGGTGCACACCCCTCGTGAATATGTGCAGGGACTCACATGAGGAGCTATATTTGCCTTAGTGCTAAAATCTGAAACAGAGGCACACTCAGAATTTCTGTCTGTTTCTCTCTCTCTCTCTCTGTTTCTCCTTCTCCAGAGTTGGACATGTAGGTCATTTCTGCACTACACTCTTATAGCACGGTTACTCCACTTTCAACATCCTATGGAATCTTGGGGTTTGCAGTTTAGGGAGGGGTCAGCTGGCCCCTCCCTAAACTGAAAACCCCAAGATTCCATAGGATGTTGAAAGTGGAATAATCATGCTGTAAGAGTGTAGTGAGGAAATGGTTGTAGACAAACCTAGGGCTATTGTTGTTGTGTTACCCGAGGGCAACACTATTCATGGTGTTTTCTGAGCTGAGGGTGTGTGATGCATCCAAGGACACCCAGTGAGTTTTCATGGCTGAGCAGGGAATCGAACCCTGGTCTCTGAGCTTGTAATTCAACATGCAAACCACTATACTACATTGGCTGTTAGTGACATAGATTATGGGATGGTGGGAATACTTTTCTTTTTTCTTTTTCTTTTAATTGAAAAAATGAAGTAATTTTGAGAAGAACTTGAACAAATTGAACTTGAACAGAGTTATTCTCAGTCAACAAATATCTTCTAGTAATAATCATTAAATATTAGAGAAAAAGGAATACTTTCTGATGTTACATTAGTTACATTATTAAAAACAAAACAAAAAAACCAAAAACAAACAAAAAAGGAAAACCAAACATGACATAGATTTACTACCTATCACTTAAACTTCTTCTCCTTATATAACCTCTTTCTGTGTTTTCTCTGTGCTAGTTGATATTGTTCCTCCTATATGTCGATATACTCACAATATATAGATATACATATACACACACAAACATACATCATTATGTGCACATAAATTAAGCGTTTTACAACAATATCTGTGTCCAGTCAAAATGATGGTGTCTATAAAAATCACTACAAGTCCCACGTTTATTTGTAAGTTTATTTGTTTTTTTAATCTCTGTAAAATGTGTTCAAGCTTGTTTAATTTATTTGATTTGTTTTATTCAGTAATTCTGTTACTCTATTTTTTATGGAGAAACATCATAATTGGGTCCCATTCCTTCAATATTTTATCTGATTTCCCGTTAATCTTACAGGTAAGCTGATCGTTTTCCTTCATTTCCAATATTTTAATCATTCATCTCTCTAAAGTGGTGATTTCATTAGTTTTCCAGCATTGGTTATAAAATCATTAAATGTTTCTCTCCACAAAAAAACCTTAATTAAACGCGAACAAATTTTGCAGGTACGAGAGACACCAGACTATGTTTTCCAGCATTTAGCTATTAATATTCTAGTGGCAGTAATGAGATATAATAAAACTCTCCAGTATATCTTTGAGATTTTTGAATCTATATTTTGAATCATATTTAATAAAAAGATTTCTGGTATGAGGGGTATCTGCAGCCTTTTCCACACGGGGTGAGGGAATCGCCCTGTGCCGGTACTCACCAGACCTGTGTGCTCCACCTGCGGGTCCAGGCTGGTCCAGAGCAGTCCGTGGCTGCCGCTCCGCACTGCTCCGGGGACAAAAATGGTGGCTTCCGGTTGGTGGAGGCTCTCCACCAACCAGTGAAGCTCGCCAGCCTAAAGTCCACCCCCGGCAGATCTGCAAATCTGCACCGGAGCGCAGCCACGGAGTGGTGCACTCCGTGCTTTTGAAAGACCTGTTTTAAGCGGTCTTTCAAAAGCACGCTGAACGACCACTTTGGGTTGTTCCGGAGCTGGCTGAGGTCCGGAACTACACAAAGTAGTCCAGACCCAGTCTGCTCCCAGGTGCAGTCATCCTCCCTGGAGGACGCTCTGCACCGTTTTAAAAGCCCCATGCGGAAAAGGCCTATGTTTCAAATATTTCCGCCATGGCAGTTATAGTGGAATCAAACTGATATAATTTTGAAGTATGGATAGACCAGGGAAAGGAGATGCTTTGATCGTTTGCTGCTTAACCCCCCCACCCATTATCAGTGGGCAGTTAGGTAATGTAATTCATGGATAAACAGGAAAAGGGCAGTGAAAGTATGTGGTACAATCCAAGATGAGTATGCTATTTTGAAAGCAGTTTAAGCTAAATTATATGGAATTGCCGAAGTAGGTGCCTGGTGAAAGGAGGCACCTATGGCAAACAATGAAATTTTAAACCATTGCCTGGAGATAATTATATTTTTAATATAACAAGATGGTTTCCCCCTTCTAGACTCATTTGTTGTAACACATACAGAGGTTTTCTGACAGTGACGGAGAAGCTCCAGGCCATATGCAGTTGGCTAATCTTCCCTTATGTCACAGATCACCAGTGGAAACATTTCAGGATGCTAATTGCTGAGTGTTCAGAGCTGAGGGAGGGATAGAGGAAACATCCTTTGAAAACAGGAATGGAAGAAGCAGTCCAGAGCACAGCGGGGTTGGTCTTCACCTTCACATCCTGCATGTAATATGAAGTTTCAGAGAGAGATGACTGACTGCTGTTAGAAACAGAATGCTAGATTATTAAGTCTGATCCAGCTATACAAATCTTAGTTCATGTGGGTAAATGTGATTTAGGAAAAGGGTTATATAAAGGTCTTCTTCCCTTGAGGGATATCAGAAGCATGATAAACTTAATGAATGAGATGAGTCTCTCCTGTGCGGCTGACCTTTCTTCCAAATAAGTTGGTCTACCATGGAGGAAAGCTCAGTGGCTTTCCATGGGTCATTAAAACTGAATAGAGCTTTTGATGATTGGCTAATTTATTCTTTCTCCATGTCTAATGATCTGTGAGGTGAAACATTGATAGTAGATATGAAAATACATAGCATGATTAGATTTCAAATTGAAAAATACTTCCATTAGACTGTAGAAGCCCTGTTAAGCAGGGGACAGCAGAGAGCCAATAAACATTCAATATTAGCCTGTGGAAAGAAAATATGTTGTTTGACTTAATCATGTCAAAAGGATGATATTTCCTCTTGTGGGAAGCAGTTCTATCTACTTAAAACCCAGAAGGTGACCATTATAATGGAGTAAATACACTGTATGTAGATATGAATTTTAATATTGCATTGAGTGGATTTTAATATTGGATTGGATGAATATGTATGTCTTATTTATATGGTTTATTCTGGATCAAAAGTATCTGGAGGGATGCCATTTCTCTTCTGAACTTCCAGGAACATGAAAAAGACCAGAAGAAGCCCTACTTTGACTGCCCTCTTTTGCTAGCTGAGATTAGCTGGGCTGCAGTCTTGACTATGGCATATGCTTCCCAGTTTCCAAGATTCTCATCCCAACTCTGGTTGATGATATAAGAAAGAGGAACTTTCTGTTCATGGTGATTAAGTATGTATATTCATGCCACACACGGGCCCACTTTCAATCTGACTCTCAAGACTGTTCTACAGCGGCAGAATTTGAAGTGCATGGAGGGGGGTGGGAGGGGGGCATGGCCATGGTTGCACAGGGGCTTGACTGCGCTGCATGGGGGTGTGGCTGTGGCACATGGGGGGCGTGGCTATGAGCTGGGATGCCCCCAAAACATTGCCACCTCGGGGTGAACCGCACCCATCGCCCCCCGTCCCTATGCGACTGCTGTTTTATTCCAGTAGCTGCTGTTTAGTCAGAGCACTCAGTGATGCTTCTAATCTGGTATCAATGATACTAACACAGAAATGGGACAGAACAGACTTATGTATGAACACATGCAGAAATGAAACAGACTGGAAACAGACTGAGTTGTCCATACCTACTCTAGCTTGAAGATCAGAAGCAAGAGGCTGTGCATGTGCAGTGGAGGAGATGCCTTGCAGTGAATATTAACATAGCTATCTGTGCATTTTCTGTGCTTCCTAGGACCTCTTCCTACATAGGTGTAGGATATAGCTGTGTTTTAGCAGCTACTATCTTAGCCAGATTTAAGCAGTAAACATGTTTAGCTTAGTCTTTATCAACAGTGTTATGGATATGACCCAAATGGTCACTGAATTCTGTGCACTGTTCATATGCAGTAGGGGTTTTTGGAGGGGTTAAGGGTGCAGGATCCCAGCAGAAGTGGAAAAACCACCAGTACCTCTAGGCTTCCCGAACATGCATACAAAAAGTCTCTTTCAGGAGAAGGAAGAGAAGAGGATGACACTGAAGGATTCTTTTTTTCAGCAGCAGCCACTAACACCTCTGCCCATTATTACCTTTGCCACATGTGAAAGTTGAGGGCTGACAGTATTGGATATCCAGAGCTATAATGAAATCTTCAATGCTGACCACATTTACTACAGAGCAGGTGGAACTTGTTTCTAAGTACACATGGATAGGACTACAATGCCAGCAAATTGTATTTCTTAAGAGTAAGTGATTGAATATTTTTAAAAGAATACTTATTCCTGCCATTTTTTTTTCTTAAGAGAAAAATTGTACTACAGAAATTCAACCTCTGCAGTTTTCTCTGGGTGGCAATATGGGGATGGAAAAACAGCATTTGTTGGTTTTTTGGCTGTTATGTGGCTGTTTGGAGGTATGGAGTCTCTGCAAGGAGACACATTACAAATATTATCAGTAAAATATATTTGGTAATGGAAGCCATGTGTGAATTCTTTGAACAAAATATAAAGAAGGCAGACCTCCAGTCCTAAAGCTTTGTGATTTGTTAACCTTCCCTGTGTCTGCAAATGCATTTAACTATGGTATCAGGAGCCACACATATCCCTGGCAGTGACTGGCCACTGATTAATTTATTCAATAACACTGAGATTTGTAACCTTTTTGGATATAAATCATTTTATGTTTTATAGAAGAACATGTAGCTAAAAAATGTTAAGTTCATGCCAGCAAAAACCATCAGCATGAAAGCAACAAGAATTTAATTATTTAGATTGATACCAAAATGTAGGTTTGGAGCACACCACTTCATGCAATTTAAGGGCACACCTCAATGGGAACTTCTACCATTTAATATTGTTTGCTGGAATTCATGATTGCAATTACAAATGCATAACCTAGAGTTATGCATTTGTATCTGATTCATATTTACTAACCTATGTATTAAATAGTTATTCAGCTAAGTAGCATCTTCTGGCGCAACCCCTCCAGTCCTGCAGCAGCAGCTGTTACAAGTGATTGGAGGTCTGTTTTCCTGTTGATTGGAATACAGCAAAGTGATATTTCCCCTCCCACGAGCGATCTCCAAGTGTGAGGAGTAATTGTGATAGAGATCTTGCTTCTGATTGTCACACTGGAAATTGCTCACAAGAAGGCTGGGTGGGAATATTAGACTGCTGCATTCTGACTGACAGGAGAACTGAACCCCATCGCTCACAGCAGCTGATGCCTGCTAAATCGGGAATGAGGAGAGCTGGACTGGGAGATGTTAC
Organism: Ctenosaura bakeri; assembly: GCA_948474755.1. Lineage (NCBI taxonomy): Eukaryota > Metazoa > Chordata > Lepidosauria > Squamata > Iguanidae > Ctenosaura > Ctenosaura bakeri. The sequence continues at coordinate 222,005 of CAOLHI010000607.1, read as the reverse complement.
ACAGCTATGCAACTAAGGCAGTTCTGTAGCTGAGGGCCTTTCCTCAGTACACTTTTACAGTGCTATTATTCCACTTCCAACATCCTATGGAATCCTGGGGTTTGCAGTTTAGGGAGGGGCATTAAGAATTCTCAGCCAGAGAACCTTTGGCCTCAGTAAACTACAAGCCCCAGAATTCCACACAATGTTGAAAGTGGAATAATAGCACTGTAACAGTGTAGTGTTACAAATGTAGATTTCTGACCTACATTTATTGGTAGCAATGAATGGCTTTCCCCAGTTTGATGTTGGATTATCTCAAAAAAGAAACAGAGATATTTTGTACAAAATTAGAAACAGCTTAGCTTATTTTTCTTTTGCCACTCCAGTTTTAGAATCAGCCCCAACTTCCAAATGTTCACTGCCATTCTCTTCAAAGTTCATCTACCTGGTCAAGTCAATAGTAGAATTAGTAGGGATACTCTAGTCTTGTTGTGGGGAGAAGGAAGAAGGGAGTTAATGGGGGATAATAAAATGACAGTGATCACCTATTGGCACCCTTTTGGTATAGGGTAAGGCTCTGGAATCACCTCTTTAGGGCCCTGCGTCCCAGGGGGTTTGGTGAAGGAGGCTACCCTTGAGGCTAACCTGGGAATAAGACACTCACTTTTAGAGCCTTGCAGCTTGGGTGGGAGTCCCTGGGTTACCTTCCAAGATGCTGGACTGGGGAGCAACCAAAGCAATTTGGATTGTCCCTGGGGCTCAGATGTTATTGCCCATGTCACACTGTGACCCTGGCATCAGCTGGTCCCATATCATGTTGCCCCCCCCCTCTTGTATCTTTCAGGTTAATGCAATTTAAATAATACAGGTCAAAATAAAGTGGCCCTTAGTTAACCTAACTTTGTGTCTGGTCCCTTTATTCCATGGTTGAGCATCAATAAGCTTTGCCAAAAAGCACACTGAGGATATATACCTAATAATGTTGCCAGGCTCTTCCTCACCCACCTAGGACATGTGGGTGAAGAAGAGACTTTTATTTTCTCTGCAGTGAGTCTGGTGCACTCCTGCTGGACAGATGGTGTTTATGAGGAAAAGAAGAGGGTGTTAGGGCAGAATCTGGTGACTGGGTGGATATGACAATAAGTCTTGGATTCTTCTTTAGCTTGGAATTTCCTCCAAACTCCAGAAAGATACAAGGACCTCATCAACTCTCATTCCTTATCTTTACAAAATTTATAAACTCCCTCAATTCATACATAGTGTGAGTCCAGCAGACTTTGCATTATTGTGTAATCATTAATGTAAAAGAAGAAATGCTGGAAGGAGCACTAAAAACACAAGGGCCAGCACATGTTTTAAAAGGAGTGAGCCAAAAATCTGTAATTGCTGATGGCAAACTGTGATTCATCACTTCCATTTCACAGGTCATGATTTAACCACCAAAAAATTGGCTTCTGAAATGGCTTGGGGAAAGGGAATGAAGAGGGATCAATTTCTTCTCTACCAGTTCTTCTTTTGAAATTCAATTAAATCAAAGCTGGTTTGGCAGCACAGTGGTTTTGGCAACACAGCAGGAATGGCAGAGTTGTGAGTGCCATCATTATACTCTCCCCAAGGCAGTTTGAACTGTGGCTGCATGGAACACAGCTCCACTACTGCCTTTACACTGTAAGCAAAACTGCTAGCTTAAACAAAATTTTAAAATAATTGTTTTTACCTTTCTCTCTATGTATTCCTTGCTAGATTAGAGCATTGTGTATTGTTGCTTCAGAAGGGTAAACATGTATCTACCTGATTTAAAAAAGATCTGTGAAAAATAATAGATAGTCTGGGGGTGGGATTCACATAACACTCAGACCAGGACTGTAAAAATTCTGCTTCTATTAGATGCATGTTTAACATCCCAAAAGAATGGAACCTGTAGCACTTCACTGGCAGCTCTTAAAATTAGGAAATAAGAAAGAACCACCCCATTTCTTCCTTCCCTCCACCTGCTAGCATTTGTATTGTCTCCTGCACTGTCAATATATATATTAGAATTCCATTGGAGGAATCGGGGGACGGGGGAATCATCACTTTCTACAATACATTGTGAAGTGTCATGTATATAAGATGTTGTTGATCTGCAACTTCCAGTGTCCTTCACCAGTGGCTATGCTGCTGAGAGCTGCTACAAGTTGTGATTCAGCAACATCTGGTGAACTACACATTTTCCACCCCTGGTGTATATATATGATACTGTCCACGTGCTTAACATACATATTTTTAAAGCCCTAAAATGGTTTATGTATTTTAATCACAACCAGGGGTGTGACAGAATTAATCGGTGGTTCAAATAATAACTAGTTTGGTATTACTGTGTCAAAAGGGCATTTAAAATATGGACGACTGAAACCTCAAGTCTTGCCAGACACCAAAAACTGCTTGTGAGATTTTCAGGCTAGATGCCATGCTATTCCTTTCAATTCTTTCTATACCCAGCTGTTTGCACTGAATACCTGCTTCTAGTATGTATCAGCACATTTTTCCAACTTAAGCCTTCTACAAATTTAATAAGAAACACCTGCAGAATATTGGAAGTTGTAGGAAGGGTCATAATCAAAATTGACAGCTGGGGTTGTTAACAACAGGTGAAATTATTAATAATCATTCCTTGTGAGCAACCTTGTGATCTAGGCTTAGAGATCATGGATCTTATAAGCCACTACAAATGTGAAAATATCCTGAACTTTAGAAGTAGTAAAACCAAATATAATAAATGTTTCCTGCAGATGCAATAAGGCCCTTAACTGGAAAATGTAATAAAATCTATCAACAGCTGCGATGTACGTTGAACATGTTATATAGCTTTACAAAGAATTAACTCCATCTCCCCTCCTTTCTGCAGTTTATGGACTCAAAAGAATATCATGCTTTGTCTTCTTCCTGCAAATCAAATACTATGCGGCTAAATAATTTCCAGTATAGATTAAGCATGACAGCATAGTAATACAAAAAAATGTGCAGGGTGAAAATGAATTCGTAAATCCAGATGTGCTCCTTAGTCATCTCACCAGTGAAAGTTAAAGGATGTGGTATACCACAAGGGTTTCAAGGGTTTCCTGAATAAGATGAGTTAGCAATCGGTGGTAGCTGTTCTTAGTGACTAATCAATTCCTGTCCTGCTTTACATACACCAACACAACATTTTATTAACTGCTAGCTATACGTTTACATCCACTGCCTAGAGAAAGGAGGGAAGCTTGCAAGTGGATCTATTTAGATTTGGGGGTAGAATCACACCTTGCACATACATGGTGCTGTGTTGAAAATGGCAGTGATGTCTCAAATTCATATCTTTATCCTCCATGTGCTGGATCACTTGCTCCCTGTCATGACATCCATTGTATATATGTCTGCCTTTGTTTCCACATCTTAGGCTGGCAGGGATGGGAGTGGGGAAACACGTAATACGGTGTTGTCATAACAGAAACAAATACCAGGATACTCTGCATGATAAATCAGTGGTACATCTCACTGGGTTTAATGGAATTTATGCCCAATTTAGGAATGCGGCCTTAGAGATCCTATTTGTTTCTGTTGTTTCTGTCTGGCAGAAATATATTTTAATCTGATCCTATCAAGAAGGCCAGAGGGTAACAGAAACAACAACAACAACAACACAAGACAGATTAATTACTTTTTCTCTTAGTGGTCCCTGAATCTGTAGTGGCCATTCAGACTGTCCACTGAGTTAGTACCTTTCTGCACTACACTGCTGTAGTGCTATTATTCCACTTTCAACCTCCTGTGGAATTCTGGGGTTTGTAGTTTACTGAGGCCAAAGAGCTCTCTGGCTGAGAATTCTAAATGCCCCTCCCTAAACTGTAAAGCCCAGGATTCCATAGAGTAACAGCACTATAACAGTGTAGTGCTGAAAAACTCTTATGAATCTTTCCTACTTCTGGACTATTATAATGGATGAAGCAGTTTACGGTTCAAAAAAATGAGAGCTCCAGCATCTTCAGATGTTTTAGGAACAGGGTACCCCCTTAAAAATTATCCTTTCTTCATGGAATTTAACTCATATTTAAATAATCCTGCCTCACAGACTTATTTCAATTGCTGCTCCTAACTTGAATAGATCGTGTGAATCCCTGAGATCTACATGAGTTAATTTACAAGTGTTGGATTTAGCCTATGGTTTTAAATATTTCCACTTGTAAAGTTCACATCTCTGAGAACTCAAAAACAAAGAGAAAACAGAACTTCTCTCATCTCTATGTACCATACATTTGCCGCGCTCATTCTATTAAATAAAATATGTGGCAAGTGCTGAAAACTGGGGAAGATCTTTCATGGTTCCAATAGAGATTGCAGAGACTGTCAGGCACAACTGTTGTTTTGTACGATGTAACTGTCACATGAAGCAGTGGTGAGAATACATATTTACCCCTAATTGCAAAAATCATAGGGATGTATGCCTTGAGCTTTACCACTGTTCATATGAAATGTATGATATCAGATTTATATGATATGGCACTGTAACATACACAAATCACTAAAGCATTTTAAAATACTTTAATAGGAGATGGCAACTCTTCAGCCAATTAGTAGTACATACAACAAAAATTGGCAGGGAATCTGACACCTCCCCCCTTTTGATAATGTGAAGATTTATATTGTAGGAGACAGGACTCAACTTCTACCTCTCCAGATGTTCTGATCAACAGACATGCATCAGTGGTCTGGTTGCAGTCCAACCAGAACAGAGGAGCAGCTGTATCTCCCTTATCCTTCTGATGGATTTAGCCTGGGTAAATAAACTAGCAAATTGCTATAATAGAAGAGAGGCAGCACAGTGGCCAGGAAGGGGTGGAGAGTCAAGACTTGCAAAAATATCAGAACTGTGAGTAACAGAACTTGAAGAGACTGGGAAGCTGGGACTTGGGAGGTACTATGAGGCAGCAGAGAACCTATGGCTCAAACTCTGTGGATTGTTTTGGACTGTATCTCCCACAATGCTCAACTATTGGCCATGCTGAGTGGGGTTTATGGGAGTGATAGTTGAAAACCTCCAGAGATCCTAAGGTTGCTTAAGTTGTCAAAGCACTAGAATTGATGAACACCATGAACACAAAGGTTCAGTTTAACTTCAGATTTGGAAAACCTATTGTTGCTAGTACAGAAATGACACAGCAAACTCATTTGGGACAATTGCCTCATCCCTAAGGTATTTACCTCTGTATGTATATTAATATGAAAAATCCTTTCTTTCCTTGATGATTAGCTGAGAAACACCTTTCATCAAGCAATTGCCATTTGCATCTCCATTTTTTTTTTAAAAAAACTTGTTTAAGTTGCTTTTACTGTAAGCCTTAAACTTATTCTTTTGAACCTGCATTTCAAGGTCATATTTATAAGGTCCACTTTCCCTTGCAGTTGCCATCGATTTTAAGAACAGAGTGTAAACATCCCATAAAATGTGATTTATTGTAAAATAAATGAGATTCTATACCTTACACCCACTACTTCCTGTTGAGTTTATGAGGTTGGAGTGGAGGGAGAAAATTGGCACAAAGTCACTTTGCACACGACCTTCATCTACCTGATACCATTTCTAACACTATTAATCCATTGGGATTTTGCATTCCATGGTCCTTTATCACTTTAGTTTTAAGAGGTTACTGGGCTAAACGCATAAGAGCCTTAAGCAGAAGAAAACATAAAGGATCTTTTTCTTTTATCTAAGTACATCTTTTAAGTTTTCTTTACAAATTTTCTGCTACAGTAATTTTTCTTTGATTTTGGATTCAAAATCATTTTATTTGCTTTCAAAGCAGGACTAATGCACTAAATTCTTCCATTTTTAAAAAAATTTATGAGCTTGGTTCAGACTTTCATACATGTGCTATCTGCATAATTTTCAGTTCTTGCCTTCCTGTCTTCTTATATATGATATATGCCCATGTGACTGATACGCACCTGAAAATACATAGAATTGGGTGTCATCAGTATATTGATATCATCCAAATACGAAGCAAATTATGATACAACAAGTCTAAATGAGCCTTAGGGATTCAACAGCTAAAACTCATACTAACTCAAGGCTGATATGTAATAATATATAACATATGAATATTTAACTTTTTTTTTTGTAGTCCTTCTAGAGACAGCTTATGAGCCAATGGGACACCAATCGATGCTTGAAGAAGACTAACCTTAAAAAAATGATTCAGTAGTAGGAGTAGAAAACAGTTCCAAGCTTTTAATACCAGGGCTCAAATTTTTTCCCCCCAGTAATCACAAGTAGGGTTGAGGGACATCTTAACAACAGAGGAAGTTCAGGATATGATCTCTCCTTCTTCAAAAAATCTTATCCCAGTATGAACGAAGACTAGACTTTTCAGAAATCAGATCTAGCTCATATTAGTGATGTGGGAAAAATTCCTTTCTCATTTTACTGCAAACCTATCAAATTTTACATTACTGAATCAACATGTAAATTGAAACAGCTATCCTCCAAAAGTTGCCCTTTTCTGAATTTTATCAGGCTGTTCTCCAGTTCTTTAAAAAATGTATACAAAAATGCATGTTTGTGTACAAAATGTGAATATTACTGAAAATAATGCATGTAAATAGATTAGGTTGAGGAAATGGCTTGCTAAAATACATATAACAGGAAAAATATGCAGGAAAAGATGTGTAAAGCTGCATGCAAGCTTCTAAAGAAAATTGCTCCAAAAAAATGATGAACTAAATTTAAGACTGGAAAAATAAGGAACAGAGAGAAACAGAAAGGGCTGATTTGTTCATCTCCAACAATAATAGGGGTTGTCCCACAAGTTAGTCCTCTTTATCTTCTCACAAATTTCCCTGGATGCAGAGGTAGGGCAGAAACACTCACATTGTACCACAGAATGCTTTGAATGAGACTTGCCTCCCCACTTCTCTCTCTCCCTCTGCAATGGCTATTCCTGAGATGTCCCAAAGCCTGGTAAATGTAGTTCTTCATAGTCTGGGTCCATGTACCATGGAGAACTACATTTGCCAGCTTCCCCCCCAAAATGTAATTGTGGCATCCTATATGCAAGTCCTTCGGAGGTTTTTAAACAGAGGCTGAATGGCCATTTGCTGGGAATGTGCTGATGGTGTATTCCTGTATGGCAGGGGGTTGGACTCAATGACTCTTGTGGTCTCTTCCATCTTTATGATTCTGACAAAAATGCTTGCCATGGATAACAATGCTTACATAGTTCCTTGCAGTCTGGGAGTCTGCCTTTACTGCACTGTGGGTTGCTAGGGAGCGTGGGAGTCCTTGCTTCAGGAGAGACCTTGATGCTTTCTGCTCAATTGCAAAGCAGAGAAGATCATATTGAGAGAGAGCCTCGAGATTTATGGGAGATGTCATGGGCTGGTAATGTTTGCCTTACTTTGGGCTCCTTCCTACACAGAAACATAGACTCAAAGAGTTAGAAGAGACTGCAAGGGCATGGATTCTAACCCCTGCCATGCAAGAAAGAGCTTTTGAATTTGTAACCGGATTTTAAAAACGAGCATTTTCCCCAACAAATTTGGAAAACAGCTTATTTCACCAAGCCCAGCTCTGAATTGGGGGGAGTTCATCAATACCTGTTTACAAGAGAGCTGCTAGTGAAATATTGCACAGCTAGTGGTGTTGCTCAAGTGTGTAATTACCCAGTTTGTTATTCAGTTTTGTTCAGCTCATAATACTCATTACTATTAAAAAATGGATGGCAGCCTCCCCAGAATTTTTCTCCTTCTTGGAATTTTAAACAAGATTAAGTGCATGTGTAGTCAGTGTTAAGTAGACTACTTGTAGGTAGAAGTGCAGATGTTCTTTGTTCCCTTACATTTTAACCTCTTATTTTCAATGCAACTTCCTCAATTTCAGGAAACTTGCATGGGTTTTTAAAGGAATACGTAAGTGTCTCTTTAAACTACTCAGCTGGTGAAATGTCCAAGGTAGGCAAGCCAAAATGTAATTCCTAGGGAGTAATGCAAGAATGTAGATGTGCACAGTACTGTTTCTGCAGATATACCAAGAGTATGAACCAAGCAAATACATGGAGAAAACAAATGTTTTTTTTTCCTGAGTGCTCACCAAGAATATTTGTAAATATCAAGCTGATGCCAAACTGAGCTGAGAAGAGCTGACCCATCACTAATATTATATTCCACAATTCAAGCAACCTGTATACAAAGCAGCTGTAAAGTTCAGCAAGCATATTTTTTAATGTGTGGTGATCAGACTGCAGGTTGACCTAACTGGCTTGCTGTCCCCAAGGAACGTAGAGAGGAAACAATCTCTGTGTTCTGAAGGTTATTATGTGGATAGGTACAGTATAAAAATGTGGGCTCAAGTTTGTATTTTTCAACAATAGAAAATATTGAAATCATTATTGGTAACCTCAGGACCCCTTCATCAATTATATATTACCTAGTCAGGGAAAGTCATGTAGACAGTGCTGAAGTAAAATGTGCAGGAAATATATAATGACTGGGGATCTTTGGAAGTAAATCTTCCCCTACAAGCATTTGCTTTAATTCAGAAGAAACACAGAACACACACATATGTACAGAAGGGATGCAGCTCTCTGCTGATTTTACTCTCAAAGAAAGCAGTGAATAATTTTACCAGTTTTCTTTCTTCTGAGAGAAAATGCTGTTTTGTGCAAAAAACAAAAACAAAAAACACACACACATAAGGATTTTGGGCAAAATGAGTCCTGAACTGTGAAAATACTTGTCATTCCAGGATTCTTCTCATCAGGGAAACATGTTTTGAATATTCAAAAAATTCAAAAATGTCCATCCCTAATGTATACACAGGTATGTGCACCCCTCCCATGTCTTACTCAAAATATAATTCTTAGTACCTAACTGCCTTCTGGAGACCACTATTTGAATCTCCACTCAGCCATGAAAACCACTGGATGATCTTGGGCAAGGCACTCTCAGTCTTAAAGGCCTTTTCCGCACCAGGCAATTAGAATGGGGCAGCACGTCCTCTCATGGAGGTTGTCTGCACCTTGGAGCGGACTAGGAGCAGACTACTTACTGGAGATCCGCACCTCAGTCTGCTCCAAAATGACCCCAAGTGGTCCTCCAGTGTGTTTTCTAAAGACTGAAAAAAACAAGTCTTTATTTTCCTGAAACACACCATTGCGTTCCTGCTCCCTTGTGCAGATTCGCAGGCTTGCACCAATGTGAGCCTGCGATCTGCGGAGGGTGGGCTTTAGGCATGGAGAGCTTCAGCGGTTGGTCAGGACCCATGACCAACCAGAAGCCGCCATTTTGGAAGTCAGAAGCCGCCATTTTGGAAGTCAGAAGCCGCCATTTTGGAAGTCAGAAGCCGCCATTTTGGAAGCCAGAGCAGTACGGATCTACAGACCTCGCAGTGCTCTGATTTGCCCTGGACCAAGGAGGAGCCCTGCGGAAGGGCTTCAAGCACAGTCTGCGTTGCTTCGTACCCCAGAAGAAGTGGTAGGTAATGGCACAGAGCGATTCCCTCGCCTCATGCAGAAAGAGCCAAAGAAAGGCAAAGGCAATCCCCCTCCGAAGAAATCTTGCCAAGAAAACCTTGTGATAGACTTGCCTTAGATCTGCCATAAATTGGAAATGACCTGAAGGTATACAACACCAAGTTACTGGATGCAACTACACTGGTTTATTATTTTATTATTATTATTATTAATTTGTATCCCACCTCTCCATATGGATCGAGGTGGCGAACAACTTACAAATAGCATGTATTTCGATACATTTCTATACATGCCCCCAACAAGCTGGGTACTCATTTTACCGACCTGCGGAAGGATGGAAGGCTGAGTCAACCTTGAAGCCTGGCAGGATTAAACTCACAATCTTGTGGCTTGCAGTACTGGCATTTAACCACTGCGCCACCAGGGCTCCTTCAAGTAGACAGGCATTTCTTTAAAACTCAGCATAAACTCTGGCTGCAGCTCTCTGAACTAGCTGACATTTCTGAGCATTCTTCAAAGGCAACCCCATGCAGAGTGTACTACTTTAATCCAGACAGGATGTAAATAAGGCATCTACCACTATGGCCAGATCTGGCATCTTAAGGAATGGGTACAGTTGGCAATAGCACTCCTGGCCACCACAGAAATCTGGGCCTCCAGGTTCAAAGCTGAGTCCAGGAGTACACTAAAGCAATGAACCAGTATCTTCAGGGGGAGTGTAACTCCATCTAACATAGGCTGAACCCCTATTCCCTGCTCAGCTTCTTGGCTGAATAGCAGCAGCTCTGTCATGTCTGGATTAAATTTCTATTAATTTGCACTCATTCAGACATCAAGGTTCCCCATTGCAAGACAGCAATGAGACACTATCCTATTATATTTTGATATCACTAGGCCCCACCCCAAGAATGACCTTAGGATGCTAGAGTTCTGGTAAACATATATGCATTAACAGTATTATGAATGAGTTCACATGGAGGCCGTGGCACAAAACTCTATAGGGTTAACAATTCCTCAGTAGTAGCTGCTGGTTCTGTGTACTTCCAAGTCCTCTTTTAGCACTTGTATCCAGCCACGCCTCTGCTCCCTCTTCAGGTGGGCTTAATGACTTCTTCTAAGAAGAAAAAAACACACCTTGTGTTTGAGGTAGATAGTTGTTTTTTGTGTGCCTTCAAATCATTTCCAACTTATGGCAACTTTAAATAGACCCAATCAGGGAGTCTTCTGAGCCTGAAAGTCTGTGTTGCAGGCACCAGCTGTTTGTCACCCAGCACAGAGTGTTGAGCTAACAGAAGGCTGTTCATAGTCAATAACACTTGCCTGTTCAGGATGGGGCAGAAACATAGTCAAGAACCAGTCCAATGGTCCAGGAATCTGGCAGGCAACAAAGTCAGACAGTCCAGGGTCGGAAAATCCATACAGGCAATCAGCAGGGAATCTAGAGTATGCAAGGGCCAGCAAACACACCAATTGTTTCTGGTGTTGAGTCACTGCCCTCTGCCTTCCTTAAGAAGGCTGGAACCAGCTGGCTCTCATCCCAGCCTGATTAGCTTCTGGTGTGCTTAGTCTGCTTGTCCTCTTTCAAGGCTGCTGTTTACCTGGGAAAGTCAAGTTGTGGCCCACAACAGTCTATGATGTGTCCATGGTCACCCAGTAAGTTTCCTTGGCCAAGTGGGGAACTGATCCCTGTTCTCCAGGGTTGTAGTTTAACACTCAAACCACCACACCACCACCATCAATATTTTTTTTCAACTTTGGGATTTTTTGGGTTTTTTTTTTTGAACAAAACTGTTTCAGTGTTAAAAAAAAAAAAACAGCCAGAAGGTTTTATGCAAAAAATGTTTCTTGCACAGAACTATTTATACTGTTATCACACTGCTTTCTGTGCAGGACACAGGGGTTTTATACAAGTCCAAGGTTTTTAGTAATAAGAATTTTTTTTGTAAAATGCAAAAGCAAACAAGCAAAAAAACCTACTCAAAAAAGCCGAGCAAATAACTGCTGAAGCAGGGAGAACATCTGAAATCTTTCCTTCTCAGTATTGAGATTGTAATAGGGAAGATTTACATCTTTACTTGTGACATAATTGTAGAATGTTGGTTTGCAAGCTTAAATTATCAGGTATATTGACAGAAAAGCTGAAAGTCAAATGCAAACTTCTTAAGTTTTTGAGGCTATTTGAACCTGGCATTCTATTGTAACTGGGAAGGAAAAATATAGTAAAATAATATTTCCTTTGAAGAAAGCCAGTGATGTAGCAATTTGAGTGCTGGACTACAACTCTGGAGACCAGGGTTTGATTCCCTGCTCAGCCATGGAAACCCCCTGGGTGACCTTTGGTGCATCACATACTCTCAGCCCCAGAAAATCCTGTGATAGGTATGCTTTAGGGTTACCATAAGTCAGAAATGACTTGAAGGCACACAACAACAACAATCTTTTCTCTTGTCAGTAGTTTTTGAACAGTAGTTTTTGAAACTACTGTTACAAATAATCTTACACATCAAAGTCTCAAGAAAGCATTGATATATTTCAATTAATCAATAAATTTAGTTAAAAGGCAAATGGTTAAGTATTAACCAAATAAGATTCACTCATTGCCTGTATTCCAAACATATGATGAAGTGTTACACTTCATATAAGCTCAGAGATCTCATGTTGCATTCATTAGTAATTCTTCATTTTAGTAAACATACCAACAGTTTTATCCACTTTAAATCTATTAAACCCAATATTGCTCATTCCTCACTCTTCCACATAAGAAAATTTAATAGGGATTTCTTTTAAAAGTAATAATAATTAAAAGTGGTTCATTTCTTTCCAGAAAGCAATTATGCAATGATAATTGAATGATAATTGAAAACTGCTAAGTCTCAATGCTTCTGTTTGGTTTTTATTGCTATTTGCATTTGCCCTGCCATAAAAGGAAGGGATTGATTTGCTCCTTGTCAGAGGAAGAGGTAACAAGGCTTTTCCAGGGAAATAGTGAGGGGAAAAAAAAATACAAATATATATATATACACACACACACACAATATAAATTATCTATATCTATCTATATAATTAAAATATAAATAGGGATAAGATTATCTAGCATATGAGAATAGAAACAGCTCCTGCAGATATTCTGTCTGTACTTCACTTGTAGAACAGCAAGAATTCTACCTACTGAATCTTGAGGTAAAAAGAAGCAAAATGAAGGCAGCCATTCACAGAAACAGTCACACTGCTACTGCAAAGAGAGGAGACTTACATTTAGAACAGGCCTGTCTAACTCAGAGAGATGGCTTATGCCATTCAAATATAATGGTTGAGTTCACTTTTATTTTCAGGACATTGCTCCTCTCTCTCTCTCTCTCTCTGTGTGTGTGTGTGTGTGTGTGTGTGTGTGTGTGTGTAGGGATGGCAGTGGGAAAGCAACCAAGCAAGCATATCCCTGACATGGGTTCTCCTCAGCAAGTGACGTATGAATCAAACATACGTACACCTATTTTTTTTGGCAGGTCAGGCACTCTTGTGTGCCCTGTCACCCACAGAATGCTCTGACCTTTTTTTTTTTTTTTAATTCTCACAGATTTTGGGTGGAAAATAATGCACAAAATAATATGCATTTTTCCACAAAACAGGCAAATACAAAAACACATATGCTAATTTGAACCTGCAAAATGTGTTTCTTTCTTCTCTTCCATTGATATTTCTTCCTGGAATATTTTCCTCAGGTATGTAGGTAAATATTGTCATAAATTCCAAGGGCAGAAGAATGTTCACATCCAGGTACAGATTCTGTTCAGACAAGGCAATTTGGCATTGAGACAATATATTCTGTTCGGAACAGGAGAACTTTGGTTGATTCCACAGTGAATTTCACCTACATCCCTATTCTCAGCGAAAGACAAAAAGGGCAGTGACCAACCACTGTTCATTCTCTCTTCCTTCCTGATGTAGTGATTTCTCTGTTAAAAAGAGGACACAAATAAAATTAAAATATTTTCCACTTATACTGGTATCTCATATGCAAGAGTTGATGTGTTTGTACATGTGAGTGAAAATGAAATGGGAGGAAAGACTTTTGAGTTATAAGCACATTTCTAATCCTAGATGTATGATTGTCATTTGATTCCCTACCCTTTTCTCTTCAGACTAGAGGACTGAGAATTCTTTGCTATCTGTCAGCTAATCTATATCTGTTTGGGGCTCCCTCTTGTCTCTTGTGGCCTAGGCTTGCAACGCATAAGCCACAGCATAGTCCAAACAGGCAGAGTTAGCATCAATACTTCTTAAGCAGGCTTACATATTGGGAAAGTTGTGCTATTTTAGTATGAGAGAATGAGTAAGCTTTCTGTAATTCTTCTAGGTGTTCAGAACTACTGAACACCAGTTTTCTCCTAAAAGGACAACAATTATCTACCCGGGTAAAATGGAGATGATGTGGTAAGGGAAATGCAGCACAGCATAGGCAAAGAGGTAGTACAGAAATACCTGGCTATTCTAAGTGAATTCAAGTCTCTAGGGCTAGATGAACTACATTCAAGGGTATTCAAAGAACTAGTAGAAGTTATCTCAGAACCACTGGCAATATTCTTTGAGAATTCCTGGAGAACGGAAGAAGTCCCAGCAGACTGGAGGAGGAGGCAGTGGAAAGTCTTACCCATGTTCTTCTATACTGCCCTTTTTACCAAGGGATGTGACTTGCTTTAATTACACCTATTATACAAAACATTCCAGGAAGAACAGAAGCATTTTATCTATCTTATCTCCTTGCTGACCAGGATCCACAAGTTACAAACAAGATTGCCAGATTTTGTGCATCTACCATCACAACCTGTGGGCAGATGACAAATCAGCAGTAAAGAATAATAACAAAGAACCAACTAACCATGCAAGTTACACAGGAGTTGGGTTCAAATATGGACCGAGATACGGTGCTCTGATTCATGGATGGGGCTACTCATAATTAGTTTAGCACTATTATTACCAAAAGGAAATTTAAGTATTTATTGTATTTTATTGTATTCTATTTTTAAGGCACTTTCTTCTATTTATCCATATATTTTAACTATTTTATGGTAAAATTTGCTATCTTTGTTCATGCTGGTCTGTGACCGTAATAAAGAATGAATGAAATGAGATGACTGGAGGAGGGCAAATATTCTCTCCATCTTCAAAAAGGGGAAAAAAGAGGACCCAAACAATTATTGCTCAGTCAGCCTGACATCAATACTGCAAAAGATTCTAGAGCAGATAATTAAACAGACAGTATGTAAGTGCTTAGAAAGGAAGGCCGTGATTACTAATAGTCAACATAGGTTTCTTAAAAACAAGTCATACCTGATTAATCTGAGATCTCTCTTTTTCTTTCTCTCTTTGATAATGTTACTGGATTGGTAGATGAAAGGAAAGCTGTGAAGATAGCATATCTTGACTTCAGTAAAACCTTTGATAAGGTCCCCCATGATATTCTTGCAAACAAGATAGTAAAATGTGGGCTAAACAATGCCGCTATTAGGTGGATTTGTAATTGGTTAACTGAGTGAACCAAAAGAGTGTTCACCAATGGCTCCTGTTCATCTTGGAAAGAAATGACTAGTGGGAAGCCACAGGGTTCTGTCCTGGGTCCAGTACTATTCAACATCTTTATCAATGACTTGGATGACGGAATAGATGGCATTCTTATCAAATTTGCATATGACACCAAATTAGGAGGGGTAGCTAACACCCAAAAGGATGGGATCAGAATTCTAAATAACCTTAACAGGTTAGAGAGCTGGGCCAAAACTAACAAAATGAATCTGAACAGTGAGAAGTATAAGGCACTACACTTGGGCAGAAAAAATGAAATGAACAGATACAGCATGGGTGACACCTGGCTTGACCACAGTACCTGTGAAGGGGATCTAGGAGTCTTAGTAGACCACAAGTGAATATGACTCAACACTGTGATGTGGCAGCAAAAAAGCCAATGAGATTCTGGGATGCATCAATAAGAGTATAGTGTCTAGGTCAAGGGAAGTGATAGTACCATTCTATTCTGCTTTGGTAAGACCCCCACCAGTTCTGGGCACCACTGTTCAGGAAGGATATTGACAAGCCGAAATATGTCCAGAGGAAGTGACCAAAATGGTAGAAGGCCTGGCAACCAGGCCATATAAGGAAAAGCTTAGGGAGCTGGGTATATTTATCTTAGAGAAGAGAAGGTTAAGAGGCAGCATGATAGCTATGTTTAAATATTTTAAGGGATGCCATATGGAGGATGGAGAGAGTCTGTCTTCTGCTGCTTCAGTGACTAGAAACCCAGTACAATGGCTTAGCACTTTAGGAAAAGAGATTCCATCTAAACATTAGAAAGAACTTCCTGATGTTAAGAGCAGTTCGACAGTGGAATGTGGTGCTTCAGAGTATGGTGGAGTCTCCTTCTTTGGAGGTTTTTAAGCAGAGAGTGAATGGCCATCTGCTGGGAATGCTTTGATAGTATATTCCTGCATGGCAGTGAGTTGGAGTCAATAGCCCTTGTGGTCTCTTCCAGCTCTATGATTCTAGGCTATTTTATTATATACCATAATCAATATATAAATATACACTCTCCTCAGGGAGGAACATAGACTTTTTGTATCTAGGAAAATTACATTTATTATACTACATTGCAGGTAAGATGTCAAACATCTTACACAATATTAATGTGTCCTAAATCATATACCATCTGTGGAGGAAACACACAGGTATTCTTGGAATATAATCTTCCTTGAGCACTGCAACCTGATTATTGCAGCATCCATTACATTTCAGGCATCCTTATTATAGCCTATATCTTATACATCATTATTATAGCCTATATCTTACTAGCTGTTCTTTATCAGTTAGGAACAGCAAAACTATCCTAGTTGGCTTCTGTCCCTCCAGAGCAAGGTTTATAGTATCCCCAGCTGCTGTCCATCCAATCAGACAATTCTTTGCTAGCTTCTACTTATGTAAAAATGTTGATTTGTTTATATAAACAATAATTTCCATCCAATCAGATCAATGACCTTACTGTTCTTTATTCAGTGGCATATCACTTGGAGACCATGATTCTTGGCTGCCTTCCATTTGATTAAATCAGCCATCTGACACTAGTAACCCTTCATACTGATGCAGTGCCTTTCTTGGGTTCATTACAAGTCAATCATTTATGTTCTCTTCAATGGCATTTCTCCATTTATCAGTTTGTTTACAGTTAGGTTGGCTTTCTGCCTGGAATTCTCAGTGCTTATGTTGTGGGGGTCACCATAGGTTGGCAAGTGACTTGAAAGTACGCACATTCACGCACATACACATACACATGCATTATGCAAACATTCCTGTTTTATACTTCACAAACAATTATTACCTCACTATTCAGGCTTAAATATTAAAATGTTAAGGGCTAAGTCAAGTCACTGTTCGGATCTTAACACTGCTGCACTGACGCTGCTATGTAATCTTTATTACCAATGAAGAATTTGTACAAGAATCTAAAGCTATTAGATTTCTCGAATTTCCACTAACATCTTCCTTTTCTGTCATTTTAATGGCGCAATGCTCCATTGAGCAATTTAATTGAGCAATGCTCAACCACAGTCAATCCTATTTACATACAGTAGAGCACTGAACAGTGGAGGTGACCACTACTAATGTCATAATCACTCCACATGGCATTTTTTCACTGCCAGGAAAATGCCAGTCTTCAAAGTGGTTTCTAGAACACATTTCATGTAGAATCAACAATACTGTATACTAACTTGTAGTGAGCTGTATAATGTAAAGATACAGCTAGAAGTGCAATATGGAGTAAAACAATAACGGTACAATAGGAAATTTAGGCATAACCACTCTTGGAGATGGTGGGGAACTAACCATGGGGTCCTCTGCATCTCATGCATGTGCTCTGCCGCTGAACTAGGCCTCCTCATTACTGTCCCAAGTGTTACTTCATGATACTTGGCACAACTGATTTTAAATTAGTTGTATGACAATCCAGAGGAGCACACAACCTGTACTTTGAAGTGTTGATGTTGCATGGTGGCTTATGCATTTTCCCACTCACAGCAGTATCTTAAATTGAACTTTGGAAAGATCACGTCTAGTCTGTCTGCTTTCAAATAACACATATTTTTTTCTCCAGCCTGGGAATCTTGCCAGCAGCAAGGATAAAACAGCTTTTCACTCCTTAATTTAAAAGGTAAAGTTCAATTCCATTGGAACTCTGGAGTCCTGACACTTGACACTGACTTAACGTTGTTATCAATCCTGTACCTGTGGAAAGGCCAATCACAGTGAAGAAACAAAGCACTGAAGTTGGAGGTGAGGAAGAAGCAATATGCTAAATAAATCTGTGTCTTTGCCTTTGATTTTTTTCCC
Organism: Ctenosaura bakeri; assembly: GCA_948474755.1. Taxonomy (NCBI): domain Eukaryota; kingdom Metazoa; phylum Chordata; class Lepidosauria; order Squamata; family Iguanidae; genus Ctenosaura; species Ctenosaura bakeri. Next base: position 204,165 of record CAOLHI010000607.1, on the reverse strand, counting down.
TCCTCTTTCTCAGTGGTTGAAGAATATTGGTTTCATATAACATTCTATTTTAGTGAGGGACAAAAACTATCTCCTATCCAGCATTTCAACCTATGAATGTGAAATAACCAGATTGGAAAAAAAATGCAATCTTGCCTATCTTCTCAGGTCATATAGACTCGTGATGAACAAATATCTAGCACTAAATTTGTGTGGCTGTTGCCAATTTTGATAGTCTTCTAAATTTTCAATTTTCTTTGCTAACTTGCCACCAGTTTTTTCTTTAATTTAACCCACTGAAGTAGACAGATAACAACAACAACAACAACAATAATAATATAGTAATGATAATGAAAATGCTCAGTATTGATATGTACTTATATGAACTATAGTGCAAGATTGAGCTGAATGCTCATAATGTCATTTTAGAGGCTGAAGTGACTCCAAGGGCTATAAACTTTTCATATATTTTCTTACTTCTGTTTGATGACATTTTTAATCCTATTTGCCATTGCTCTGGCATAATTTCCTCCTGCATCATCTTTATCCTAAAAAGTATCTCCTGGGTGATTCCAGCCAATCAGGAAGTACACAGTGAATGAAATGATGTCATGTTGCTATATAGCTAGGAAGGTTTGGTTGCTGAAAGAATTGTTTTTTAAGCATATTATTTTAATGGTTTTTACAGTGCAGTCCCTATGCTTGTCTACTCAGAAGGAAATCTCACTAAATTCAGTGTAATTTACTGCCATGTAAGTGTGCATTAGATTTCTGTTAGATAATTACTTTAGAAACTATGTAACACCTGTGCAAATTCAACACAGAGGCAAGGAGGGGTAATGAGGTTTGTTGAAGGGACTTTTAAGCATAGCTGATGGCCATGTAAATTTGGGCCAAAAGAAGTAGAACAGATTAAGATCTATAGCCATGGTAATCTACAGTGCTGGATATAATTCTGCTCTGCAGAATGTCATGTTCTTGAATGATCAATCATGAAGAAAATTACTTCAGAAAGAGCACATTTCTCCATGCTTCGATTTACCACATATATAAAGCTTTTTTTTTTAACATGGTAGAATGCAAACAAGTATCACCCTCTACTTGTAGTTTGCCATAGGAGAATCCAGACATTTACCACTTAAACAGGTGTGGTTTCTCAATCTTTGGTTGAAGGATTTGTAGGTTCATTGCCATTTGTCAACTAGAAGTTCCCTAGAGTCCACTGAGTTAATCACCTAAGTTTTCATGTTCACGGACAATGGTATGGTCCTAACAAGCAGACATAACATCTAATCTACATACTCTGCAGGAACATTGGACCTTCTGGATCTGTGGGGATTCAGTTCCAGGATCCCCCTAAAATACCAATAAATTTGAATGACTGTGCTCCATATTATTAAAAGGCAGTAACGTGTGCACGGACACTTCAACACAACCACATTCACACCACTGCCATTTTATGTATAGAATGGAGTTGGTGGAAATCACAGATCCAGAACTCACAGATCTGGAGAATCTATTGTATTTGTAGTCACTGGCATTTCAGAATATTTGACATGGGGAAATAAACATGCAGCTTTGTAATCTTCTAGCTATTTATTTACATTATCAAATTGGTAACACACACACACGCGTGCACACGCCCACCCACCCACCCATATATATATATAGACATACACACACACACACACACTTCTCCAGGGGAGGGATACAGACTTCTCAAGCCTTGGGAGAGGCAAGTAACAAATAATAATAATAGTAATAATAATAGTAGTAGTAGTAGTAGTAGTAGTAGTAGTAGTAATAATAATAATAATAATAATAATAATAATAATAATACTTCTCAGTAAAGACACACAACTTATATAGACAATTTCTAGTGGCTTTGACCTGTAAGGAACATAACTTCTTGCACAATACAATATAGCCATTTATATGCAATCTCATCCGTTGAGGAAATGTACATCTCTAAACAGACATCTGTGAAAGAAATCACATATTTCCAGACCTGTCTACACTATACAGCAAATCAAAGGCATCTGTTATACTTCTTTCAAACAAGGATTGAGCTATAGTACAGTATCTAATAGCCTATTACAACATTATCAGGTAGTGTCCTTATTTTAGGAACAATATTTTAGACAGCTGCTTTACAGCTGCATAGGCATCTATAGAAAGTGGTCAATTATAAGACTCCTTATCTGCCCAAGGTTCTCTTATATTATCTCAACCTCCTCCTATCTGTTCACCTCTACCTAGTCTTCTTTATCAGCCAATTAGAGAAAACTCAGAACTGGTTACATTAACATATGCCTTGATTACATCTCATTTGCATTACTAGAATACTTTCTGTGTGGGACTGCCTTTGGAAACTGTTCATAAATGTCAGCAGATCCAAAATGCTATGGCTAGGCTTCTGACTGGGGTTGGTTACAGTCCCCTGTCAAAAAAGCTTTGCTGGTTTCTGGTCTGTTTCTGGTCAGAATTCAGAGTGCTGTTTCTGACCTTTGAAGCCCTACCTGGCTTGTGTCCAACTATATAAAAGACCATTTCTCCCTATATGAGCTAGCCTGAATTTTAAGTGCTTTGGGGGAGAACTTTTTCTTGGTCTCACCACCATGACAGACATGTTTGATGAGGACACAGGAACCTTCTTAGTGGTTGCTCCTAAGCTGTGGAACTCCCTTCCACAGGAGATCTAGTTAGCCCTCTCCCTGCTCCTTTTCCACCAGCAGGTTAAGATCTATTTCTTTAGGCAGACTGCTACAATCATATGGCAGAATATGTTGAAATATGGACAAAGTCTATAGCTTTGGTCATTATAGGGTTAATAGTGTTGCTGAGATTGAAACTTCCTTCAGTTGTATGTGTTATGTAAATCAGCTGTAGAGCCTTTATAAGGCTAGCATTTTACTGTGAACCAAGCTACTTCCCTTTTCACCATATTTTGCTTGACCCTGTTTCGGTGTGGTCCTTTTTCCTCTGGTATATTTGCTATTTTGTATTATTTTACTTGCCTTATTGCTCCTGTTCATTCTAATACTTTAATTTCTTTTGAACATTGCTTCAATATAGATATATTGTTTGTTATCTTTTAATAGAATAAAGATTATTTTCAGTATTTGTTTTGTCAGCTGAATCCCATTTTTCAACAGAATAGTGTTGAAAGTGGTATGCTGTGTTATATCCTGCATGTTTTTAATTATGTTTTAATGTATTTTAAATTGTTTATCTGTACTTTTTTCAAATTATGTTTATTACAAAATTTTTCAATAACAGTAAAAAAGTACAACTATGGAAGAAAAATACAAACACAAATACAAAAAGAGAAAAAATATATACATTAAAGAGGGTGACATACAGTAAAGGAAACATAGAAACAAAAAGAAAAGGGACTTCCTACATCACCAGTGCTGAATGTTTCCTAATAGTTATTGTCTCCTGAAACATCTGCAAGCTAGGCAAGATCTCTACAACGAGAAAAAAACTAGTTTGAGTCAAAGTAAATAAACACAAATCAGGACTTATTCTTCAAAACCAGAGGCGTATATGGATGGGGGGAGCAATGAGGACGGTGTGCCCCAGGCAGCAATTTCAGGGGGCGACCCACACAACCTGGCCATGCCCCCATGCAGCGTGGCCTCCCCTTAACCACACTCCAAGCTATGCGGCTATTCAAAACCTGCTATTGACAATTTCCCCCACTTAGATTCTCAGAGTGGAGTCAAAATCATAGAATCATAGAATCATAGAAATGTAGAGTTGGAAGAGACCACAGGGGCCATCCAGTCCAACCCCCTGCCATGCAGGAACACCCTCAAAGCACTCCCGACAGATGGTCATCAAGCCTCTGCTTAAAAACCTCCAAGGAAGGAGACTCCACTACACTCCGAGGCAGCAGATTCCACTGCCGGACATCCCTGACTGTCAGGAAGTTCTTCCTGAGGTTCAGGTGGAATCTCCTTTCCTGCAGCTTGAATCCATTGCTCCTTGTCCTGGTCTCTGGAGCAGCAGAAAACAAGCCCTCTCCCACCTCTACGTGGGATCCCTTCAAATATTTAAACATGGCTATCATGTCCCCTCTTAACCTTCTCTTCTGTAGACTAAGCATACCCAGCTCTCTAAGTCTATCCCCATAGGGCATGGCTTCCAGGCCCCTCACCATTTTGGTCGCCCTCCTCTGGACTTGCTCCAGCTTGTCAATATCCTTCTTCTATTCCTGTCTAAAGTATTGGTCAGATTTATTATCTAATAACATTATTAATATATCCATCTCTGCCAAATCATAGGGTTTCAAAATGCAGTCATCCATTGAGGGGATATAGGGATCCTTCCATCTCTGTGGAGAAGTTAATCTAGCAGCATAAACCATATGCAACAAAATTTTCTAATATTTGTTTCTTGATTGAAAGTCAATACTTTCAAAGACATTGAGTACATAAATTTCAAACAACATAGGAAAATTAATTTTAAATATTTTTGTAATATGCTCATGAGTTTGTCCTCAAAACTTCCTTGCTTTGTTGCATTGCCACCATCTATGGAAATAAGATCCTTTCTCTTTGCATTTCCAATATTTACTATTATTATTATTTCCAGTCTTTGAGATTTGTGCTGGCATTAGATGCCATCTGTAAAACATCTTAAAATAATTTTCTCTCAAATTGTAGTTCCTTGTGAATCTCTGATTATTAATCCAGGATTTTTCCCATTGGTCTAATTTGCTGGATGCCTGTTATTCTGAGGCCACTTAATCATGCACTTTTAATAGTACTGTTGTTTATTTGTGTTTTTTTTTTACTTTTGTGATACAATAATTCAGCTAACCCCTATTTTAAGTTATTGTAAACTGCTTTGAGTCCCTTAGAGGAAGAAAGGCAGGATATAAATTGAATCAAATAAATAAATAAACAAACAAATGTTTACTGATCGTTTGTACAAGGATACTACACATCTAATCACATAATTTTAGTATGTTAACAGACCACCAATCAGATAAAGCTTACACTGGTTCCTGTTAGCTATCTACTATTGTGCATGATTCAAGTGATTGCTGATGAATTTTACCTGTTTGGAGTCCTTGTTGTTTTCCACACAATACAAGACTCTTTTATTGGACTCCTGTCAAGATCTCTTTTCTCTGGACCTAACTACATCATCTATTTATTATATTTTTCCAGCTGGACTCTCTGTTATCTTTATTTTGAGTTAGCTCAGCTAAATGCTCAGAACCAGATCATAAGCCTGTACTTATAAAAATTTACTGTCCAACACACAGACATTGAGTTTTTAGCTCTGACTCTTGAGTTACATATCACAATGTACTATTAATTATTCATTTCAAAGATCTCAATTTGCAAATTATACACAAAATACATCATCAAGTAGCATCATCTTAGGCTAGTATCTCATAATCAAAAGTGGAGGAGAAATTACCCAAGACTTAGAATGGTTCCCCCGCCAACATAGTACAAACACTTTATTTCTCTATAGGCTAACCTGTCTTTCAGGGCTAAAAGACTGACATTCTGAAAAAGCCCTGGCTACTTGAAAATGTTGATCTCTGGTAGAATGAATGAATCACCCTGACTCTCTCTTTCCATTCCAAGACTCATTTTTTTCTTTTTCTTTCTTTTTCCTTCTGAACTCAGCTCTTCTTCTGCTCCACAAGTCTAGCTATTCCACTCAGACCTGGGTTCTAGTAAGTTCTCTCTCCTGCTTCCTTTCTGTCTTCCCAATGAAATCACACAGATTAGCATGCCTAACAATATAGTCATATTATTCATTTTCTCCAATTCTAATTCTGCTAAGGCAGTGGCTTTACTATTTGCCTGAGAAGCACTCACCCTATTGAATTCTAACAAATCATAACAAGCCAATTCACTAAAGCATTTCTAACTTTAATATTAATTAGAGAATCTAGTGAGTTGCAGGAAATAGGTATCAAGTTAATAACTTAAAGAATTTAATTAATGTTTTAATCCCAAAGCGGTGACCATGATGTACAAGCTCATTCTGCATGATGTTTCAACCTGAGTAAGCACCACAGATGGTGTGTAGAAGGAAATCAGATGGATTTCTGTATTTTAGTGCAGATGGAAATCTGTATTTTAGTGCGTATTAATGTGTCTGGCTTCATCTATAATGCTGCTAAAATGGTTGCAACTACTTCACAAGAATTGATCCACTTTTCACAAGCTCTCTGAGTAAGAATTTGAGGAAAATTGTCACAACTCTGTTTTCTAAGATTCTGTTTCAGTTCAGACTGTTGGCATACACACATTGCCATATGTACTATCACTCAGTATTGTGCTTTCGTTTATTCTCTCATTATTGTGCTTTCATTTAACTTGCCCTTCATATACATGGATCAAGGCAATTTATAATGTACAGAAAGCATGGATTTTGGTTAATGGTGAGCTAAGCAAAGCATGTAACATTAAAAAGAAAGACAAGACAAAGATGCCCACTCTCCCTTTTACTCTTTGCTTTAGCTTTTGAAGTACTAAATAGAGCAATAAGGTAAGAATAAAAGGCATAACAATAAAAAAAGAAGTGTTTAAGTTAAGAACATTCACAGATTATTTAGTGATTATCTTAGAAAGTCTTCTCAATTGTGTAGAAGAGTTGCTGGAGAGATTACACGAATTTGGAGAGATGGCTTGATTTAAGATAAATAAGCAAAAAAAAAAGGATGATGTTAATGAAGAACATGAAAAATGAAGAAAAAATACAATTGACAGATAAATCAGGTTTTAAAATTGAAATTAAGTGAAATACTGAGGTATTACTTTGACACATATGAATTGTATGTTGTTGAAAAATAATTGTATTACAACATGAAATGATATTAAAATGCATCTGCAAAGATGGGCTAAACTTAAATCATAATTGTTGGGCAGAATTGTTGTGATGAAAATGACTTTTTTTTAAAACCTGAAAATGTTGTTTTAGCTCCAGACCGATTTTGACTAACAATGGCCCTTTCCGCATGCAGCGAGGGAAATGCTCCCTGCCGCTACTCACCGGCTTTTTGGTGGGTCCGGGCAAGTCTGTTGGGATGAGGAGCAGTGTGAGCTCGTTGCTCTGCACTGCGTTGGCATCCAAAATGGTGGCTTCCGGTTGGTGGAGCCTCTCCACCAACTGGAGAAGCTTGCCAGCCTAAAGCCCGCCCCCAGCAGATCTGCAGGCCCACACTTGCACACGCCTGCAAATCTGCACTGGAGTGCGGTGATGGAGCGACACGGAGTCGCGCGCTAACCTCTAAAAAGAGGATTTTAAAAAACACGTTGTGTGACCAGTTCCGGTCGCTCCAGGGTGAACTGAGGTATGGAACTACAAAAAATAGTCTGCCACAGTCCAGTCTACAGTGCAGAAGACCTCCGTTGGAGGTCACTCTGCACCGTTTTAATAGCCCGGTGTGGAAAAGGCCACAGTTTTATTTAAACATGGCACTGTGATTTATTGAAAATAATATGGCAAGGGAGGAAACCTTGAGTAAAATATAAAATTTTACAAGATATTGACTAAAGAGATTTGAAACTGTATTTGAAACTGTACCAGATTTGAAACTGTATTTTTATGCATGTTGTTTGGTTTGGTTGAGGGACTGGATTATGTTAACAAGTAAGAGATTGTTGGATTTAGAAGGGCATGAACTGAGGCTACAGCAGTACAATAAAGCCAAGTTGAATGCAGATTTTAGTAGCTGCTATGTGAGAAGTGCTATGCTAATCGTGTGGAATAGATATAAACAAAGGTTATGTCCTAAGACTCCCTTGTGGGTGTCATTACAAGAGGTTTTTTATAGGAAGGAGATAACAGTGAAAGAAAAATGGACAACCTATCAAGATCTTCTGGAACTTGAGCAAGAACACTGTAGAATCAAATTGATGGAAGAATTAATGCTAGAAGGCTACAGTTTTCAATGGTTCTCCTATAGACAGTTAGTAGAAAGATTTAAAGGGACAAAAAATTATATGATTTCAAGATAACCAGATCAGATTCTGAGAAACAGTTATGCTCAGATGATGAACATTTGATTCAGAAGACATATAAATTTTTGATAAAACTAGAGATGGAAGAAGAATTGTTTAATGACTGTATTATAAAGTGAGCACATAATGTTGGTCATAATATACAGCTGGAACAATCTGGTTCAAGGGAATTAAATTTATTTTATATTATGATCTCAAAAAGAACCTTTAAAAGATTATGTATAGTTGGTATTTGACACCAGAAAAAATGACCAAAATGCATAAAGAGGTTTCTACAGATGTCTGAAATGTAAATAAGTGAGCTCTTTCTACCATAGGTGATGGATTCGTGGGAGGGCCAAGAAATTCTGAAGTCAAATACAATCTATGGTGTATAAAATAATGAAAATTAATGTTCAATTGAAACTGGAATTATTTGTTGGTATTAGTAGAAGATTAACTAGAGCAGAAGTATGGCAAGTTAATATGATAGGTGACCTCCATACCATGACTACTATATGCATAGAAGTGGAAGAACCCAGATATTCCCAGGAAGGAAAACTGCTGGTAAAACTGTTAGACTTCGTCAAAAAAGATAAATTAATGACATTGTTAAGAGAAAAATTAGTAGTGACTTTTTTGAAAGACGGAGAACTTTGATAGGCTTTTTGCAAGAAAAAGAGTACAACGTGCTGACTGTAGGTTTTGACAACTGGTATATTTTAAAAGTAGCAAGTGAAGCATTTGAATGGCATTTGAAGTTAGAGAGGAATCATCTATAATCTGCACTAGGAAATTGGAAAACAATGTGTATTTCTTTTTTCTCAGTGTTCTTATTGTCTTTAGCTATCTTTAGCATTTAATATTCTGTTTTTTATACTTTCTACATTTTCCCTGTATTTGCTGTTGTAATTTTTTTTCATTGTTTTTGTTTGTCTCTAAAAGCATTAAAGAAACATCTTAAGAGAGATAAATTTGCTTTGATCTGGTATCCATTTTTCATGTACAATTGTCCCTCTACTTTTGCTAGGATTTGGAGTGCAGAACCCTCATGAAAGTGGAAAAAACATAAAGAACTCCCCTCAATCCCCCTCATTCCTATTTAGGCCTCCACTCTTCCTGTTCCCATGCAAAAGGGAAGGGAATGGGGGTAAAGGAAGGCTCACGCGAGCCCTCCTTTCCCCCTCCAGAGCTCCCCAGCCTTCCTATGCATTTTGCCCGAGCTCTGAGAATTCACACAAGCCTTTCCCCACTCCGCATTCCTTTCCATTTTAGCTTGACATCATGGAAGATGTATCTTCCAATACACTAAGTAGTATATAAGAAGCATCACACCATGTGTGAAGAGTTCATATATTAACCCAATGTTGGCCCAGTGTACACTATGCATCATCTGAAAACCCTTCTAGAAAGTTCCAGAGGGATCCAGGATGTCCTGCTGAAACTGGAAGTTTCTAGTAACCCTAATTCCCTAGGGCAACTCAAGTCATATAGATCTCTAAGGTAAACACCATCCAATCTCCTTATTGTCTTTGAATTTTTTATGTCAGACTCAGGGATAACCCCTTCTCAAGTCAACCATAATGGCTTTTGTTCTAGAAATGACATTTTATCACCACACAGAGGAATCTAGAGATCATCTGCATGGAAAATGACTTGACACCTGTGTTTTTGTCTTTTAAATGATTCTGGTAGACACTGGCATGATATTGTTTAAACACAGGCCTATTAATAAGCCAAAGAGATATAAAGAAAAAGATGCTCAGAGCAGAAAACCACATAGGAAGATAATTTAAAGCACAGATCAATAACAGTGGGGAGATTTTGTCCTTTAAGTCAGAAACACAGCATAGTACAAATCTCAAAAGCAAGGTTTGCATAGCATGAAGAAGTGCATCATGGAAAAAATAAATCTTTACTATAGATACTGATAAATGTATGCAGTACCTTTCCTGTTGCATAATTTTAAACAACTGTGAAGATTCTGCTGTTCAATATATTCAAAACCAAAGAAAAACATATTGGTAAACTCACCATGCTGCAATCCAGATATTATAAAAGACAGGAAACAGAACACAAGTTAGATACACTGCTAAATATATTTAAATATGTTATTAAAATTTTACTAATGGTATATACTACATAAAAAAGCAGATTGGTTTCCCTTCAGTTTCAAACAATAAATATCTATAACATGTTTTATTATTTATTTCAAATGTTCACTCCAGCTTATGCAGTTTCCTTGTGCCCATTTTTACCAAGCATACACTGTGTGTGTGTGTGTGTGTGTGTGTGTGTGTGTACTTTTTTAAAAAAATGTATAGTTTTTTATGTGCACTTTGGTGTAAACTGAACCACAAGTTTTTGAAAATGTACATTTTGGCAGAAAATCATTTTGGTTCATGCTTATGTTTTGAGTACATGGTGAACTTGATCAGTTTGCACTGAACATGTCCAGAGATGGGCAACCAAAATGAAGGGTCTGGAAGCCATGCCCTATGAGGAGAGGCTTAGGGAGCTGGGTATGTTTAGTCTGCAGAAGAGAAGATTAAGAGGGGACATGATAGCCGTGTTTAAATATTTGAAGGGATGTCATGTAGAGGAGGGAGTAGGCTTGTTTTCTGCTGCTCCTGAGACTAGGACAAGGAGCAATGGATTCAAGCTGCAGGGGGAAAAAAGACCAAGAGGGTTCTGTTTGAGAGACTTTAATGTGAAGTAAACTTTATGATAGCTCCCTCTTGCTTTTTAATATTACCACTTGCTAAAAATAACAAAAGCTAGGAAATATTAGCAAATGAAATGGTAAAATAAGCTCTTAAAAAAAGAAATAAGAAAAAGAAAAGAGATTCCACTTAAACCTCAGAAAGAACTTCCAGAGGGTCAGAGCTGTCCGGCAGTGGAATATGCTGCCTCGGAGTGTGGTGGCATCTCCTTCTTTGGAGGTTTTTAAGCAGAGGCTGGATGGCCATCTGTTGGGAGTGCTTTGATGTGGGTTCCTGCATGGCAAGGAGTTGGACTGGATGGCCCCTATGGTCTCTTCCAACTCTATAATGCTATGATTCTGTATGCAACACAAACCTATTTTTCATACATCTCTAGCTCGAGCAATACAAACACCTTCCCTCAATATATTCTAAATAGGGACATGTACTGAGGGAAGTACAGTCACATGCTGACCAATTAAAATGATGTTAATTCATATAATATTCACTTGTCAGCTTGTAATAATTCTATGCATACCTAATCAGAAATAAATTGTTCTAAATTACTCCCAGGTAAGTGCATTTTCAAAGCGTATTATGAAAAACTGCATATCTGTTAGAATAGAGATTTAATGAGGGAATCAGGCCAGGCTGTAAACCACATTCAGCAACTGATGGCATAGGAAGAGGGAAAACAGAGATGCGAGCTGACTCATTTGAAAAATAGCAGGAACAGCTTACCTGAGCAGCAAGAAGTTAGCATTCTTACAGCAGTGGCACCCTTTAAGGTCCACAACCATTACAGAGTTCAGCAGTCACTGCCTATAATGGTAAGACAAAAGTAAATCTGTTTTATAATTTTAACTTATTGAATCCTGTATCATTGTAATAACCTTGTATAATTTTAACTTTTTGATTTCCCCCAGTTGGGAGAGTTGGTGTACTGGCAGAGCCATTAGGAGCTGAGTCCAAAGTTCAGTGGTTCTATGCCAGCAGGGATGGCTTGTTTTTTCCATATCAAAGTAGTGATGAATCCGATCTAGGTTTCAGTCCAAACTAGAGATTGGACAAATGCAGAATTTTCCAAATCTAAATCTGGATCTGAATCCCTAGAAGGTTCTGGAATCCACAAATCTCACAAATCTTGAATTTTTTGAGTCCTTTTTTAAAAAAGGGTTTAAAAAGCAAGGGAAAGAAGGATAATCTTGGGCAAGATACACTTTCTCAGCCTTAGCAAAAGCCTAGGCAAAGGCAAACCTCCCTCTGAAGAAATGTGGCCAGGAGAATTGTCCGAGTTTTGCCTCAGGATCTCCCCAGATTGAAAATGACATGAAGGCCCTTTGTACACAGGCAGGAAAATATGGATTAATCCCACATTTTCCTGCCTGTGTAAACAGGGCCACATACTCCAGTACAGAGATAATCCAGGTCAAAACTTGCTTTTCTTTGCATAGCTCCTTCTGGCATCCTGGGGTTTGTAGTTTGCTGATGCACCAGAACACTTTGGCAGAGAAAGCTGTGATACCTTGTAAAACTCCAGACCCCAGAATTGTGTATGAAAGAGGTTTGCAAGACAGCTGTGCAAAGGAATCTTTCAGCTGTCGTTGAAATCTCCAGAAGACTATACCTTCCAGTCAAGTGCTGAACTTAAATATGAAATGTTGAATTTAAATATCTTAGAATACAACCCTAGATGTAATTTCTGGAATTGTTAGCAAAAGCCATTATTATTCCACAGGAAAAACTCACCTACTTACTATCTTCCCTTGTATGTCTGGTCTCCCAGGTTTTCAGGAGTCCTGGTCTCCCTGGTTTTCAGGCATCCCGGTCTCCCAGGTCTTCAGGAGTCCCTATCTATCTAGTTGGGGGTTTTGAAAGATTTGGGTTGCCTATTTTGGCACAGGGTTTCGGATTCAAAAATCTCTAATCCTTACCCAGGATTCGAGGATTCAGTTGGCCCATACCTAGTCCAAACATTAAAGGGACTATCCCAGCTGCTGAACCCTGTCTCCAGAACCACCCGACTGAAATTGAAGCCACCAGCTGCCAGTCCTCAGAAGTCAATCCTTGAGCTCATCACTACAGGCTCTCTCTTCAGAATTCTGGATATATTCTTAACTATATAAACTTAAAAAGTATGTGTAATGCTAGCAGCTGTACAAATGTGAACCTATAGGAGACAAGACAGTTTATCACATTTCCTTTCTGGTTCCCAGATGACATCACACTACATTCCAATAAGTCCCTCCACTACTCATATTGTTATCGACTTACTTTGTCATTAGGAAACCTCTTTCCTCCTGGCCTTTCCTCCTGGCCTTTGTCTCCCAACTTGTCACCTCATCACCATACCCATAAGTTTTGCATTTCTATTGCTATTCACATATATAGCCTCATCATAAAGGTCTGTTCCTAGCCACTTCACTCCATGCATCTGATGAAGTAGGTTTAGGTCTATGAAAGGTTATGCTACCAACTTGTTTCAGTTAATTTCAAAAGTGCTACAAGATCCCTTTGCTGACAGGACAAAGATTTGACTGCAGCATTGTCCCACAGATAGCTTCTGGCTGATGCAATCCTAATGTTGTTGGGAGATTGCAACCTTGCGTGCCTATACTCACTAGCAGTTAGACTGCGTGTAGCTCTCTAGGAGTTTAGGCACAGCATGGTTCTGGTTATTTCCTGTTTGTGTGTTTGTTCACATCCACTCTCTTTCTCCATCATGTAGGCATTCCTTTGTTCTCTGAGGTCCCATTTGCTCACACTCTCTCCCTGCCTGCTTCCACAAAGCATGTGATTTTAAACAGCTCTCTAGGCGAGATACTCCAGCTTCCCTGATATGATGTAATACCTTTCCTTTTTCTTACTTTCCTCAAAAAGATGAACCCATGTTGATTATGCATAAGTATTCATGAATAAAACTACATTTTATATACCTTACGAAGACACCTAAGTTTGATTTCTTTCTCTGCTGGATTTTGTGGGTGGTGGTGGTAGATTCAACTGGTCAACTGTTTCAACTTCTGCCTAGCACATTTACACTCTGCTTGAAAGATCCACTAAAATCTCTCTTATTTTCCTGTAAATGTTTCCTTTACCAAGGACACAAAATGCATTTTCAAGCCCAGTACAAGAGACTGCAATGCTTGTGGTGACTGGTCTTGTCTGTGTCACAGCTTCATTATTCCTAAAGCAACACAGTTTTTACGTATTTACAAAGTTCACCACTAGAATGGGGAAGGGAGACATAAATTTTGAAATGCAGACTGAACGTATGTCTGAGTTGTTTTTTTAAACTTGTCTTTCCAATTATTGATGGTCGGTGATAGCAGTGGTTAGGTTCTCACTAAAGATTGATGCCACAGGTGCAGCTAGGACTTGGAAGCCCTCCTACATCTTTTGTATGAGAATTCAGGGGATTTTCCATCCCCATATTTAATCACTTAACAATGATTGAGGAAGAGAAAAATTCTAACAGTAGGTCAAGTGCCTTAAGGAAAAGATAGTTATATTAACTTGAACGGACTGCTTGTCAGAAAATAACAATGAAAGAAAAGAGAATAGATTGAACTCTCTCAAAAAGATATTTTGCTTATTCAAAACCAGGTGTGAATTAAAACATAAAATGATTGTGTGGGAACAACAGCCAGTATTAGAGTTCTCTAAAATATGTTGAACAGATTGATCCATGCTCATAAACACAGCTATAAATATTGTAAATTTGGTCCAAAGCAAGGTCCAAGGCAAATCTAAAGCAAGCAAACTAGGCAGTCCCAGGATCCCACCAAGTCAGTGACAAGTACATACCAGCCCAGCATTTGAACAACTTAGGTCATTTCCATACTAGCCTGTTATAGTGTTATTATTTCACTTTCAGCATCCTATGGAATCCTGGGGTTTGCAGTTTTGGGAGGGTCTGGCTGGCCCTTCCTGAAACTGCAAACTCCAGGATTCCATAGGATGTTGAAAGTGGAATAATAGCACTATAACAGGCTATTGTGGAAATGGCCTAAGAGTCCTGTGCACTTCCCTCACTAAAAAGTGAGGGGATAACCCTCCCCCCTGCCAAAAACATACACAGAGAGAGTGTAGCAACAGTGAATGTCACTCACAGACTCTCCATGGCAACACTGCCAGCACAAAACAATCATATAGACTGGCAGAGAGAAAACATTTCCCTTCAGCAACTAGGCATGGGAAGGGCCCATGGGTACACAATGGTGGGGAAAACACCCCATGACACCCAGCCACAGAAACAGAGAACCATGTGGATTCCATCCCTGCACACAGGAATTTGAGTTTTCAAGACTGTGATAATGCCTGTTACTGCTGCTGTGACTATTATGTTGCCACCTGGTACATAAAGACAAATATTCCAAGAAAGAGAGAAGGAAGAAGGGAGATATCAAGCAGGCATCAGATTCACTACAGAGGGAAAATGTTTCAGTCCTCCTGCAGAACAGGAGGGATTGGCTTAAGCCTTTCCAGAAAACATGCTGAGGAAAGAAAAAATAATCTATGGTATAGACCAACAACTCTGGCAGTGGTTAAGGAGAAAAGAAAGGGAGGAAATGGGATAAAAATGCCTCCCTTACTCCTTAGAGCAACTCCTTGACTGTGTAGCTCAATAAAGTGCATCACACAGCTCAGCAATCTGGAAGAGTCATCTGAGGAAGGGCTGGCTGACATGAGAGCTTAGAAACTTTACATTTTTGGACCACAGCTCTCAGAATCCCAGCAGGGAATCATAGTCCAAAAAGTTATGTTCTCAATCTCTGCTTCAATCATAAACAGATACAAGTGAGCACTTAAGAGATAGAAACAGAGAAGAACAAGAAACTGGGGAAACAAAGCTCCAGATGAAGTGTACACTATATACATGTTGTCATTGTGCTCATCATTCCTCAGTGGTCTGGCCTCTCTATTCTCTATAGTTGCCCCACACACAGCCAGCAGAACCCAAACAAGGTTTTAAGGTTTCCCGTCCCTGAATGGCTTAGCCAGTCATCTCATACATTCACCACATGATGTCCACATTTTCTTGATGCTTGCACCACAGAGCATACAGTGAGGCCAGAAAGGCAGACAATATATGTTCATATCCCATGATGACATGATGAAGCAGCACATAAGATTTGTGGAAGAAAGTTGCAGAAATGAAAATAAAGGGAAGATGATCAAACTAAGGGAAAACCTGCTCATGAACATGAACAACTTTCACACTTCTAATAACCCAACATGGGAATGGGCAAGAGAAACACAGGGGTCTAAACCCACCTAATGATGTCCCAGCAAAGGCAGGAAATGAACTCCTACTCCATGCAGTTGTCATCCACTCGTCATCCTCCATCACCTTTTTCAGGCTTGCCCTGACACAATGCGGGCATAATGTTCTAGGGATGTCTACTGTGGTCATGACTGTTACCTAAGCTCTAGCCTAGAGCTTGGCTAGCTTCTCAAGAAAGCCAAGGAATGAGACCTCCACCTGCAGCTTTCCCATAATCATTCCTATCCCCTGCTGTAGTCATGCAGCCCTGGGACCCTGAAATGGCTGAGTGAGTGCTCTGAACAATGGTGAGATCATCTCAGCCAGAGTAAGCAGGAGTGAGGCTGTCCCTGATGGTAGAGCACAGCTCCAAGTCCTTCTGAGAAAGGAGAAGCCCAGACAGGATGAGGGGCTCCAGGCAACGGTGGTGAATTACCTCCTTCACAAATTTATCCTCATTCCTTGGGTTAAAATGCCCCCTCCTGGATTGACCAACTGCGAATGAAATAAATGTGGAGGACAGTTTTCCTAAACCTTAATTGTGTTCTAGTTCTGAATTACTGTGTTCAATCACACCATTTTTGTTTTTAAATGTATTCACAAGTTTTCTCCCTGAAAATTTAAGAATCCTATGTTCTAAGTGGGCTGCACTAAATGGACTGCACTATGTTGGGAACAGTTCTACATACTAGCAAAATATAACTTGTTTGTGCACCTGTATATGCATCCACACTCATAAGAAACCCAAGAGTGTCTGTGGCACTCCTGATTACAGCTCCTTCATCATCAGAACTATGTCTCTCTCATCATTTTTAGGACTTTAAAGTAAAATAGGCAAGCAAGAAAATGGCAAAAACATATGGAAGGGGTAGGCAATACTAGTCAATCTAGGGACCATTTTTTTCTGCCTCATAAATTCTCCATGGACTACATGCATCATCATCATCATCATCATCATCATCATCACCATCATCATCACTACTACTACTATCATCAACATCTCCCCAGAAGTTTTGGGAGTCTACTTCTGGCTTTGATAAACAGGTATTTTTGATGTTAAACAGTGCAACCTACTTAAAAGGCTTCCAGGACAGACAGTTCTCTCTTTTTTTTTAACCAGAAAAAGGGCATTCCCAGGAGATTGGAGAGTGTTGGGAGGCGACTTCAAATGCCCTTAGGCATCACTTTGTCCATCCCGATGTCTGGTCTTGAAATAGACTCAGCGTTTGCAGAGGCATAATGATGGAAAGAAAGACTCAAGCATCTCCCCCTTCCAGATGAATGACTGGCAGTCTCTAAGGGCGAAGAATGTATTTTAGTCCTCAGATTGTAACTTAACTTCTCCTCATGTCATTCTGCATACTTGCCATCACCCAGGTAAAGCTAGACTGCTTCTTCAGTGGCACATTCTCCCCATGCGCCCTCCCTGCTGCATGGCCTTTTGACCTCTGGGGGAAAGTAAGCAGCAGGGTACTCCATCTCTTGATTTAACTGTGGGAAAATAACTCCTTGAAGAGGAAGTGCTGTGAGGGCAGACAAAATCTCTGAAGTAAAAAAGTGTTGTGTCATCACAAATGGGGAGGGGAGCACTGAAAATAATTCTTGGTCTCTGTGTGTGGAAAGCTGGAAGTCTCTAGAAAATGATGTTCAGTAAAGTGTGATACATTTCATATGTGGAGGATGTGTGTACAGAGAGAATAATTCAAGGTCCTTTGTGCAATGATTAAAAAGATGAAGATGTCCTTCTAAATAAATGTCAGGCTATTTTGCTGCATACAAGTTGTTTCTCTGCCAAGGATGGTGTGACCCTTGGCCATAGGCATGCGGCCTCACTGGAGACAGTGGTTAGTGCATTCCTGGCTCAGTCTCTTGGTTTTGTTCCCCATACATACATCTCTTGGAATCTCTGCAAATACTGTTCTTTACATTGCACCACACTGGCATTGTGGTGACTTACAAACATCTCAGTCATTTGAGGGGGGGAAATCGAGAAAGCCATCATTTCATATTTTTGGTGGAATAGGAAGAGTTATGCGGGAAATTTCAATGTTTAAAGTCCTCTTTTTTATTTAGTCATATCTTTAAAATCTAGTGTATCCAGAGCTTGTTTTAAATGTTTTACAGTAAGTATCCTCATCTGAAATGCTGTGTGTGTGTGCGTGTGTGCGCGCGCACGCACACATGTGCAAAACAGAGCAAAATGGGACAGAGCTTTGAGGGATTCTGGCAGAGTCTGCACTGCAGCATAGAAGTTCACAATCCTGGCTTTAGGTGCATCTTTTGTATGAAAAAGAGAAAGAGAGATGAAGCTGTTTAATACTTGTGCTGAAATCTAGCAAGGAAAAAAGGACAGAGATCTTTGGCACGATTAAGTCTGGGGATCAAAGGATCTGTTGTCAGTTTACACATGATCATGTCAGATTTCATGCTTCACAGCTTCATCCTGGGCTATTTTTATTTCTGACAGGTTTTCGCATGCCTTCTTAAGTCAACAGGCTATGTATGTACAAGAGGCTTTGTATGTGCAAAGCTTCTTCATGCACTGTAAACATCACTTTGCTGGTCAAGAAAAGCAAATGGCAGAGTCAAGCACCGATGCTTATCCTGTGTGTTTTTTGCTGGAACTCTTTCTTTTTCTCTTTCACACACACATACACACACAAACACACACACACAGCATTTAGGAGAGATAAATTAAAGTACATATAAAAGGTAAGGAAGACACAATGTTAACTCTGGGGAAAAAGCAAGTAAAATTATTGTGCTGCCTTTCAAAAGCATTTAAAAAGCATAACTTGGTGTAATTTGCATTTTAATATTCTGAGAACTAGCAATTAGGTCAGGATAAAATTTGATAAAACATATACACACCTTTTTTTTTTGTCACAACAGTTTTCCAATTTAGATGCAATTTCCCCCCCACTAATGAGGACTGGTGGCTTTAGTAAGCAGAGCTGACAAGTACTGATTAAGGAATATCCCAGTTATCATGTGCCAGGCACATATTAGGAGCCAGCCACAAGATTAAGGATGTAGCTACCAGCTATTGGGGGAGAGGGTGTCTTTCTTTTTCTACAGTTTGACAGAGAGGTCACTTTTTGTTGTTGCTTCCCTTTCTGCATGGAAAAGAGAGTTTTAATAATCTTCACATCCATATAATTGTGGAATCAAGGGGAAAAACTCATTGGAATCTGTGTGATCCTTATTCCTGAATGCAGTAGCAGCACAGGGAATCATTACTAGTAAAATTACAGGTAGAGAGGGATGTTTTAAACCTCTAGACCATACACTGCACATCCTCAACTTCTAGCTATGACTTTAACATAATGTGTAGCTAGCATCTGCATGTACATGTGCCAAGACACTACAGCTAACCATATCCCTCTGATGGCTGTGCATATTCATTTACAATTTTAATGACCACATTCTAGTGTGAGGTTAGTGATTAAGCCCACTGAAGTTGGTGGGCTTAAATGTACCAGGCTATACAATTTTCTTTTAGTCTACATATTTAAATATGT
This sequence comes from Ctenosaura bakeri, assembly GCA_948474755.1. NCBI lineage: Eukaryota > Metazoa > Chordata > Lepidosauria > Squamata > Iguanidae > Ctenosaura > Ctenosaura bakeri. The sequence goes on along the minus strand of CAOLHI010000607.1, from coordinate 184,721 downwards.
GTTTAAAATATTTCATCTAGACCTAAGACGGTAATTGTATAAACTGGACTTAAGTGTATGCACATATAGTAAGCACTAAAATAACCATATTATTTCCCTTTGTCTAGTTAGTCATAATGAGTATCTTTGTTTGTTTGTTGTTCAAAATAAAAATCACTCATAGCCTTGTTGCTTCAGCTTATCATTTATGTGGTAGCCCATTTGTCCATTTTAACATTTTACTCACGTCTGATTGAGAAAAGAGTGTGTGCTGTACTCTACAAGAAATGTCAGAAGGACTTTTAAGTCTAGCAAAGACCAGCTTTTACAGCAAAAAGAAACTGGGACAGTGGTCAAAACATATTGCAAATCCATAGGTTATTGTGCTAAATCTTCTTGAAATTTTTCACTGGATATAGATTTTTGAGCCTTTGACTTCTCTTGAAATTTTTCACATTTTTAGCCCTTTGCATTCCTTCCAGTCCTATGTTTGACTGCTTTAAATGGAACTCTAGGACAATTTCAGCATGTATTTCACACTCTGGGATGGAGTGGGGAGCTTTCATCTTACCAAACCCTTTGGTGGTAGGGCTTTTCTAGAAATTCTTTCAGAAGTTTTACCTGAGGAGAAACTCCTCCAAATTGCTTTGAACTTAACTTCAGGTATAATTTCAGTGGCAACTCTAGGTTGTTCTAAAGAGCTCATTGAAGCCATGTGTAGTTACCTTTATTCATGTGCTGTTTATGGGCTATTCAAAGCCATAGATCAAACAAGGCATTTGTTCAGTTCACTTCTCTGGTTTGTGAAGTATGATATAAATATGAGATGGAGTGTTTTCCTTTGATCTGGCTCACCTTTCAAGAGCTCTGCTTGGTGAAAGGAACCTAGTCAAACCAATGAAACCTGAGTGGTTAACTGACTGGCCTCATTACTGTGGAGCTTCTGCCCAAAGGGTACTCAGTTAAAGCCTGCTTTGAAAGACTGAATTATGGCAAGGAGTGTCCGTATTGGAGGGGAACAATTAACTCAGGCTATCAGTTGGTTGTACCTTTCTTTCACGGCTCAGATTTACAAGCTGCAAGGGTCAAATACTTCATACTCTTTTCTCAACAGACCTCTGGAAAAAAAAAAACCCAGTGGTCTAACATTCAGAACACAAGCCTACAATGATTTATCTGTCAGAAGCTTTCAGAGCTAACTCAGTGTTACAGCTCCCTGGAGTGAGAGTCTGTGCCTGTCCATCTGATTTTCCTGAGCGGGAGCCTGAAATATTCTCTGCAGGGAAAACACTTGCTGTGTTGCACAATGGTAAAGCAAAGGAGTGTGAAACCATTTGGAATTCTTCTTTCCTGTTGTCACCTATAATCACTGTATTCATGGACAGGCTTTATTGCTTGCCCCGGGGCCAATACAGTACACTGGCTGCTATCTTGTGCAGATGCTGGATTTGTTAAATATTGAGTTCAATGTCAGATGTGATGGGACAGTCACACTAGACTAAATATATAGTTGTAACCCAGTTGAAGTCAGTAGATTTACACTGCCAGATTGCTTAAGCAAGATAATAAACTATGCCTGACAAAGCAGGTACTTGGAGGGAATTGGTGTCTGGGAATATTTTAAAGAGATATTGCTTTCTTATTACTAGCTGATATCCAGAGGGAATCTATGCTGATTAGGAACCACTGCTCACCAGCAGAGCACTTGATTAGAAGACAGAAGGTCACTACTGGTTCGATCTCTGATATCCTCTTGTGTGTGTGCATGTGTGTGTACGTGTGTGTGTGTGTGTTTAAAGGATCAGGTAGTGTGTGACATGGAAGATCTCTGACTGAGAGTCTGCATTGCTACTGGTGGTTATGGCAGAGAGTAGTGGGATAGGTGGTATGTTCTAGAATATGGCTGTTTCCCATGTTTACTACAGAATGGGCAAAGTGTGGCCCTGCAAATATTGTTGAATAGCAATTTCCAGCATTCCAAACCACTGGCCATGTCAACTAGGGCCACTGGAAACTGCAATTCAGCAATATCAGAAGGGCTGCATCACTGTCACTATTATATTACTTTATTACTATGATTTATCAGACCATTCTGGTGAAGAACTTCTGTTTATAGAAGTTGGTTCATACTCATATCAGATTGGGACTTCCATCCTTCTCAAATGCTATGTGTTCTTCCATCTTCCCAGAACAGGTGTGGACCCATATATTGTTTCTGTCTAATTTTGGGGTTGAGTTACAGATAGAACTGGAGAATTGCAATTGGCTTTATTCTCTGCTGGTTGTTCAATATCTTCATTCATGGATATAGAATAATAGAATCATAGAGTTAGAAGAGACCTCAATGGCCATCCAGCTCAATTCAACAGGAATACAAAGTTCAAGCACTCCAAAGAATGGCCAGCATTTGTTTAAAGACCTCCAGCGCCTGAAGCAGTCCATTCCATGCCTAAACAGTTCTTACCATTAGAAAGTTTGTCCTATTGTTTAGGTGGAAACTTTTTTCTTGTAATTTGAATCCATTAGCTCATGTTCTACTCCCTGGAACAGCAGAAAAAAAGTTTGCTCTATCTTCTCTCTGATAGCTAGACAAATATTTAAAGAGGGCTATCTTATCTCCTTGTCTCTTCTCCAACCTTAATGTATTAAGTTCTCTAAGATGTTCCTGATAGGGCTTGGTTTCCAGACCCTTTGCCATTTTGGTTGACCATCTTGGACATGTTCTAGCTTGTCAATGTCATCCTTGAATTGTGGTGCCCAGAATTGGGCACAATATTCCAGGAGAGACCAAAGCTGAGTACAGTTACATTACTACTTCCCTCAGTCCAGATACTATACTTCTGTTGATTCAGACTAGAATTGTATTAATTTTTTTGGTCACCACATTCAACTGTTGACTCAACTGTTGACCCCCAGATTAGTGTGTCTTAACCTTTTCTTTATCAGGGACCCCCTGTAAGTATAATTTGTTGCTGGGGACTTCCAATTTAGATTCAAATATGCAAATATTTATTTGTTCATTTATGGCTTTTGGAGACTAGATTCAAATCTCTGCTCAGACACTGAGTGACCTTAGGTAAGTCACATTCTCTCAGGCTCAGAGAAATGCAAAGGGAAACCCCTCTGACTAAATCTTGCAAAACAAAAACAAAAAAACAAAACAAACAAACTCTGTGATCGGTTTACCTTATGGTTGCCATAAATCGTTAGTGACTTGAAGGCACACAACAACAAAATGCCATTGACAGAGGGAGATTCTTTCTGATGGTGACCCTAAGGTGACCTTGTAATGAGAGTTTTCTTGGCAAGATTTGTTGCTTTTGCCTTTCTCTGAGACTGAGAGAATGTGACTTACCTGAGGTTACTCATTGGGTTTCCATGGCTGACTGGGAATTCAAATCCTGGTCTCCAGAGACATAGTTTGGACATGTGCACACAGCTGCTGTTTTGTTCCTTTAGTCAGGGACATGGCTGTGTGTGTGTGTGCTGAAACTGCTCCTTCATTTGAAAACAAATGAGCAGTTTGGGCACATTCACACACCCCCACTGCTGCATCTCTGTTGCTGCCTTTGCTGTTGGTGTCCAGCAGTAGGGCTTCATGGACCCCCTCTAAGAGCTTCATAGAGCTCCATGGGTCTATGGACTCCAGGTTAAGAACCACTGTCCTAGATCATTTTCACATGTACTGTTCTCATGCTAGATTGTCTCCCATTCTTGATTTGTGTATTTCATTTTTCTTTCCTTAAGGTAGCTGTTTATATTTATTCCTGTTGTATTTCATTTTGTTGGTCATGCACAGCTATCCGATCTGTTAAGAGATTTTTTTTGTTTTGAATCTGGATTCTGTCCTTTTGGATATTAGCAACTCCTAATATGAAGCCATCTGCAGATTTGATGAGCATGTTTTCTGTGATGTCATCCAAGTTGTTTATAAAGATATCAAACAACACTAGGCCCAGGACAGAACCCTGAGGTTCTGCTTGATACTTCTCCCAAGATGACAAGAGACCACTGGTGAACACACTTTAAGTTTTCTACAAGAACCCATTAAAAATCCAGACAATAGGAGCATTGTCTACCCATATTTTATTGTCTTGTCTAAAAGGGTATCCTGGGGGATCTTGTCAAAAGCCTTGCTGAAATCAAGATATTCAGGGTATCCCCCTGATCTATCTATAATCTTGCAACTCTATTAAAAAGAAAGAGACAGAGAGAGAGTAAAAGCTTAGATTAGTCTAGAGCTAGCATGATGTAGCAGTAGCAATAGCATGTGTATTTCTATACCACTTATCAGCTAAGTGCTCTCTAAATGGTTTACAATGTGTTAGCTAATTGCCCCCAGCAAGCTGGGTACTCATTATACCATCCTGCGGAAGGATGAAAGGCTGAGTCAACCTGGAGCCTGGCAGGATCAAACTCACAGCTTTGTGGCTACAGTACTGGCATTTAACTACTGTGCCACCAGGGCTCCCTGGTGCTGTCTGAACATTGAATTATGGCTTTGGAGACCAGGGTTTGAATCTTCACTTGGCCATGGAAACCCATTGGCTGACCTTGGGGAAGTCACAGGCTTTCATTTTCAGAGGAAGGAAGGCAAAGGCAAACTGTCTATGAACAAATCTTGCCAAGAAAGCCTCATGACAAGTTTGCCTTAAGGTCACCATAAGTTGGAAACAACTCAAAGGCACACAACAACAACATGATTATTAAATGACAGTTTTCAGAAGAGGATTAAATACCATAGGTTCCCCATATCCTTGGAGGATACATTCCCAGGCCATATCTGAATGACAAAGGTTTTCTGCATTGTCTTGCTGCAGTCCCAGGTCCAGAAGGGAGTGTGTCAGCAACGCTCCACTCTGCACCCGGTTGGTCCATGAGGAAGAGAATGCAAGGGCACCACATCCTCCTCCCGCAGCACAGCTGGGCTTTTTCCATTGCTGCGCTACAGAAGGAAGCATTGCCAATGCGCTTCTGCATCTTCTGCATGGCCAGAAGTGATGGGAGCACTGTGCAATCGCCAGCGTGAAACACATTTTTTCCGTTTGGCAAAAACTGTGCAAGTGCAACGCTCCGCACCAAGATGGCAGTGGGATGGCAATGACATCATGCGGAAGCACAACCTGCCGACCGCTGCCATCCTGTGGCAAAAATGCAACAGCGACATCATGTGGAAAGGGCCCCAGATTTACTGTGGATGGTGAAAAATACAGATAATAACAGATGATATATTTTGATTCCAAGCTGACAGAGGTGCACAGCAAGGCACAGTCAGGGTCCCTGCACAAATCTCAGTCAAGGAAGAAGTCTCTCTTCCTCCTGCCCCAGCCACGAGAGACACATGGGAGACTCCTTCTTGGCTGAGAGAGGCATGGGGGGGCAGCTGCCTCTCACCATGTGCCTCTCTTGGCTGGGGAGGGAGGGAGCCTCCTTCTTCAGCTAAGAGAGATGCAGGGGGTCGGGCTGCACAGAGCAAGGATCCTGGCCAGCAGTGTCAGTGGATCATCACTAAGTGAAATCGGGGATACTCATCCCATGGATACAGAGGACCCACTGTAAATATTTTGCAAAAAACATTGCTTGGCATGCAAAGGTAGACACCATCAGTGTTCTGTAAGTCTGTTTTCCAGAGGAGCTGCTTGCACCACTGGTACTTCTGCCATTTTGTGCAGGGCTGTAGGTTGAGTGGGAAAGAGAAGACTCCTTTAAAAGTATTTTTTTAAAGCTCATTTTGTTTGTTTCAGGCAAACAACCACAGGCTTTCCCAACATGACTGCCAGCATGGAGTCTCTATTATTCATTAGGCTTTGAATGGTAATGGGAGGATGGGAGGCGTGGAAGGTGATCAATGCCAGTAGCTTCCCAACTGAGTCAAACATTTCTCCAAGTACTTGTGAAATGAAGGTGACATTCTTGCTGTCAATAAATCAGCAGCTTAATCCTTAGCAACCTGCTTTAATGAATTTGATCGGATTTTACCAGGATGGGAGGGGGAAAAACCACATTGACACAAAGATTTGCTTAATAACATTACTTCTTAAATCAACATTAATTAAATTGTAATATGGCAATAATTTATCTTGTGTAAACCTTGCCTCCTTTTGGGGCTGGAAAGGAAACCGTAGGACCATCAACGAGGAGTCAAGGGGGTAAGGGTGGAACTAAACTGAATTGCTGTCCAGAAGAGGATATAACTCAGGGCAGCTGCTCTCATAGGGATATCAAATTAATGGAGAATCATTGTTCATAACCATGTATAAAAACAAACAAACACCAGGAGATTATTAGGAAACGGCTGAGTAATTTTCCAAATGCCTCCACAAAAGCAAAAACCTGTAAAGAAAGAAGAGGAAAGTTGATTGTGAGCAGACTAACATAACACTGGTGTTTATGATTTCAGTTTCTTCGTCTTGTGATTAGAAATATTTATCCATACCAATTCTGTTTCATAGAATCATAGAATCATAGAAATGTAGAGTTGGAAGAGAACACAGGGGCCACCCAGCCCAACCCCCTGCCATGCAGGAACACCCTCAAAGCACTCCCGACGGATGGTCATCAAGCCTCTGCTTAAAAACCTCCAAGGAAGGAGACTCCACTACACTCCGAGGCAGCAGATTCCACTGCCGGACAGCCCTGAGGTTCAGGTGGAATCACCTTTCCTGCAGCTTGAATCCATTGCTCCTTGTCCTGGTCTCTGGAGCAGCAGAAAACAAGCCCTCTCCCTCCTCTATGTGGCATCCCTTCAAATATTTAAACATGGCTATCATGTCCCCTCTTAACCTTCTCTTCTGTAGACTAAACATATCCAGCAATCTAAGTCTATCCCCATAGGGCATGGTTTCCAGGCCTCTCACCATTTTGGTCGCCCTCCTCTGGACTTGCTCCAGCTTGTCAATATCCTTCTTGAATTGGGGTGCCCAGAACTGGACACAGTATTCAAGATGGGGTCTAACCAAAGCAGAGTAGAGTGGTACCAGTACCTCTCTCGATCTAGACACCATACTCCTATTGATGCAGCCGAGAATTGCATTGGCTTTCTTGGCCGCCGCATCACACTGCTGACTCATGTTCAGCTTGTGATCTATGAAGACTCCTAGATCCCTTTCACACGTACTGCTATCCAGCCACATGTCCCCCATCCTATATTTCTGTATTCCATTTTTTCTACCTAAGTGTAGGACCTTACACTTCTCTCTGTTGAATTTCATTTTGTTCGCCTTGGCCCAGCTCTCCAATCTATCCAGGTCATTTTGAATTTTGATCCTGTCCTCTGGCATATTAGCAACCCCTCCCAATTTGGTATCATCTGCAAATTTGATGAGCATGCCCTCTATTCCTTCATCCAAGTCATTGATAAAAATATTGAACAGCACTGGGCCCAGGACAGAACCCTGTGGCACCCCACTAGTCACTTCTCTCCAGGATGAAAAGCAGCCATTCGTGATCACCCTTTGCGTTCGGTCAGTCAACCAATTACAAATCCAACTAACAGTAGCCCTGTCCAGCCCACATTTTACCAGCTTCATTGCAAGAATGTCATGGGGAACTTTGTCGAAGGCCTTACTGAAATCGAGATATGCTACATCCACAGCATTCCCTTCATCTATCAAGCTAGTAACTCTATCATAAAAAGAGATAAGATTAGTCTGACATGACTTATTTTTGAGAAATCCATGTTGACTTCTCGTGATTACTGCATTGCTTTCTAAATGATTAGAAACTGACTGCTTAATGATCTGCTCCAGGATCTTTCCGGGTACTGATGTCAGGCTGACAGGGCGATAATTATTTGGGTCCTCTTTTTTTCCCTTCTTGAAGATGGGGATAACATTTGCTCTCTTCCAGTCTGCTGGAACTTCTCCTGTCCTCCATGATTTCTCAAAAATTATAGCAAGCGGTTCCGAAATGACCTCTGCCAGCTCTTTTAATATCCTAGGATGCAATTCATCTGGCCCTGGAGACTTGAATTCATCCAGTGTGGCCAGGTATTCCTGTACCACTTCTCTACCTATTATGTGCCTCATTTCTCCTGCTTCCTCCCCTGCTCCCCAACCGCCAGGTTGAGTGCTTGTATCCTTCTGGAAAAAACTGAGACAAAGAAGGTGTTCAGTAGCTCTGCCTTTTCTCTTCCCCCTGTGAGTAATTCGCCATCTTCTCTGCGCAGAGACCCTATCGTCTCCTTCTTTTTTCTTTTGCTGCAGACATATTTAAAAAAGCCCTTTTTATTGTTTTTAATGTCTCTGGCCAGCCTAAGTTCGTTCTGTGCTTTAGCCTTTCTGACTTCCTCCCTACATCTCCTGGCTACTTGCTTAAATTCTTTTTTGGTGGTTTCCCCTTCTTCCATTTCCTATACATGTTTCTCTTAACACTTAGCTCAGCTGAGAGTTCTTTAGTCAACCATTCTGGTTTCTTCAGATGCCTTCCATTTTTCCTCCTTATTGGCACAGTTTTAGACTGTGCCTTCAGTATCTCCTTTTTAAGGAACTCCCATGCCTCCTGAACTCCTTTCCCTTTCACTGTTCCTGACCACGGAATTCCAGCCAGCAGCTCCCTAAGTTTACAGAAGTCCGCTTTTTTAAAATCTAAGATAAGTGTCTGGCTACCCTTATCTTCTCCTTCCCACTGAATGCCAAATTCCAATAGGGCATGGTCACTCCCCCCTAAAGATCCAACCACTTCTACCTCATTAACAAGGTCATCCCTGTTGGTCAGGATCAGATCTAGAATATTTGATCCCCTTGTGGCCTCTTCCACCTTCTGGACCATGAAGTTGTCTGCAAGACAAGCAAGAAACTTGCTGGACCTTGCTGTCTTGGCAGAGTTTGACTGCCAGCATATATCCGGTGTTTACCACTGACAAATGGAGATGGGTTATAAGGATACAAAACAGATTACAGAGTTTTATTCTCAGTCTTCAAGGCCATCAGTCAATTATATTAAGGATTAAAAAGCGACGTTTCCCCTGAGTGGACTTGATATCATAAGCTGTGGTAGTAGACATTAGCTTATATTTCTTTGTAAGAACTAGACAGTTTCCTGGCAGGTATTAGCCACTCACGATAGCTAAATGTAACCACCACCAATATACCTTTTCATATTACGTGTTGGTGACAAACATCAAGACCTTGCTTTATGTCTTGCTTGTGAGGATGCAGAAGATTTGGCTGGCTCTGATGGAAAGGAGAATATTGGAGCAGATGTAACATGGTATGATCCAGCAAAGTAGCTCTTATAATTGAGCTGGGCAGATGACCCTGTGGATTTGTTTTCTAGCTGCAGGAGATGAATATCAGGAGGTGTTCAACTCAGCTTTTCAGCTTTTCACTGAGTGGCTCCAAAGAACTGCCTTTAGGAATAGATGCTCTGCAGGCATTCCTACATGTCCCAGAGCCAAAGGGTTGCTTATCTAGTTAGACCCTATATCTACTATCATCACAAGAGAATATTCCTCAAAGAGGCTAACAATTATGGCTGCCAGATCACCTCCCAAAGTCTCCAGGAATCAAATCCCACTCATGGACTGCAGATGAGGCCAGGAAACCCACTCTGTTTGGGGGAAGATGTTTTATCCTTAAGACTTCGCCCCCAAAACACAACCCCACCCTTTTAAATGGATGAGCTTCAGCCAGCAAGCCATGCTGCTGCAAAGTCTGGCTGGTGGCCTGTCAGAAACTGGGCAGGTAATTAATTTTCCCTCTCTGCCATTTCCTAGCAAGGAGAGCAGAGTGGGAGTGATGAGGGCATGCACACCTTTGAGGGTATCTGTTAGTTTAACAGGGCAATGCAGCATGCAGAGAGGAAGCAGCTCTCAGGGCTGGACTGTTGATGTGCTGGATTAAGAAGAAGGGGAAGACTGTGAAAGCTGCAGGGTTTATGCAGTATGACAGAGCTGCAGGGTTTGTAACTGTAGGCATTACCTCTCCCCTGCAGCTCCAGTTTGTGATTCATTCTTTTTCCAACATCCTGTGGGGCTTTTCCAAGGCTCCTGATCTGCTCAGATTCAAGGGATCAAATATGCCACTTTGGTTGCAGCGGGAGATGTGAGGGAGAGGGAAAGAGTAGTTCAAGAACTTTGCTGACTTTAGCTCTGCCCCTTTGCTTTTAGAAAATTTACCAGAAAAACAGCTCAGTTACTTTCATTTGGTAATTTGGCTGGTGATCAAGCTATTTCTTTTCCTACTGTTGCAAGCTACTATATGGGGACCTTCTTCTAAGTAATAGCATAAAATAACATTACAAAGTAGATCTGCATCTCATGCTACTGCAGTGCTGTGTGTCTGCATCAGTAGATGGGGTGACTGGAAATTGTTTCCCTTTTCAGCTGCAGTTTGATTTCCCTCCTCTTTCCCCACTGAGAGTAAGAACTGAAAGACTAAGAACTGGGGAAAATACTGTTTTGCTCATTATCTTGCAGCTAAACCTTCTCCCTGCAAACAGACTGGCAGGAGAAGGGAAAGGGGTCCAGCTTCTTAATTTCCACCCTTCCCTCTCGTCCTATAGCACCAAGTATGCTTGACCTGTATGCTCTAGTTGCATTGTTTGCAGTTGAGAGATTTAGCAACCCAGAAGATAGGGAAAAAAAAAATGAGGGGAGGGATTTTTTTTAAAAAACGTGTGCTTGTGTGTGCGTGTGCGTCCCTGTACATGCATGGCATGTGGGGTAAGAACTTTATTTCTTGATTCTCTGGCTCATCCACTTTTTGCTCTGTTTCCTCTATAAATTTTGTCTTTTTTTTTGGTCAAGTTTGTTAAGGCTTTGTATGTGTGTGTCTGTGTGTGTGTCTGTGTGCGTGTGCAAATGAACCCATGTGAATTTCACATAAAAACAGAACATAAAAGTTTTCAGTTGAGCTTGGGAGATTATTTGAAATTTGGATCTGGATCCCACCCCCCTCTGAGCTATAAAACTCACTCTATGCCAATTACAGACTCCCGCTCCCTTATCTTTCAGGTTATGGACTGGAGCACTGTCAGAAAATGGAATTGGTTTGAAAGTGGAACCTATGTACTGTACTGTAAGAAGCATGAATGAATTCTGGAGGCTTCCTTGGGACTGACTATTCATGCACTGCTTGCAAAGTCCCTCATCTAGCTTAGTGTCTTTTTGTCCCCTCTCAGCTCACTTTGCAAGCAGTGTGTGGATGTGAGCAATTCCAAGCAAGCCTATGTAGGCAAGAAGAACTGATGAAAAAGCAGAACATTTGCTGAATTAATGGAACTTGTCCTTAATTTGAGCATCAAAACAGCACATCATCAGATGACAAGATGTCAAAAGGTGGGAACTTCCTGTAGTCTCTCTTAGCCTCATGTGACTCACAGGATAAAGATGAAGTGAAGCAAAGGAGAGCTTTGTACTCTTTGGAGAGAAGGCAGGATGTAAACAGAGATAAGTTTAAAAATGATCAATCAGCTTTTTTTTCTGTAATTGGACAATGATCCCCATAATTCAATCTGGGTTATTTTCAGGCCTTTTTACAATGCACGTAACCAACATACTTAGAGCAAAGTCAATTCCTATGCTGTATTTCATATAGAATCATAGAGGAACATGCAGGAACACCCTCAAAGCACTCCCGACAGATGGCCATCAAGCCTCTGCTTAAAAACCTCCAAGGAAGGAGACTCCACTACACTCTGAGGCAGCATATTCCACTGCCGGGCAGCCCTGACTGTCAGGAAGTTCTTCCTGAGGTTCAGGTGGAATCTCCTTTCCTGCAGCTTGAATCCATTGCTCCTTGTCCTGGTCTCTGGAGCAGCAAAAAACAAGCCCTCTCCTTCCTCTACATGGCATCCCTTCAAATATTTAAACATGGCTATCATGTCCCCTCTTAACCTTCTCTTCTGCAGACTAAACATACCCAGCTCCCTAAGCCTCTCCTCATAGGGCATGGCTTCCAGGCCTCACCATTTTGGTCGCCCTCCTCTGGACTTGCTCCAGCTTGTCAGTATCCCTGCGTTCCTCACATAGATATGTAAATTGGTACATTTTGTATGCAAATTTGTGGCAATCAAACCACTAATGTGCAGAGGGACCAAGAAGGATCAGAAAACTGGACCTACACAATTCAAAATGCTCCTTGCTTGGCAGAGATTTGAGTTTATTCCATGCAGCATTATTTTCTTTGTAGAGTCCATCTGTTTCAAACATATAGAATAACTGTGCCAATTTAAAAGGCTTTTTAAAAAATAACTATTTTAACTGATTGGGACTCTTAAGTCTTAACAGTAATATTCAAATACTTAATGGCTGATTATTAATACATGGTATGGTTGCTACTTCATTCATATTAAACCTAGGCCCTTTCCGCACAAGGCTGCTGAATCGGTTCGTGCTGTTTCTTACCGGATTTTCTGGGCTCAAAACAAGGCGGACTTTCCTTCATTTCCTTCCACACACCTAGTGTGTATGTTCCATTCTGATTCGGAGGAGTGTGAGTTCATGAATCCACACTGCCTCCACCGTGGCCACTCCTGCTACTCCCCTCATCCTTCCCCGTCGGCTGTGATTGGCCCTTTTTTTTTTGCATGGTTTAGTACATCATTGCATACATGCGTGCATGCATATGTGCGTAAGTCCATACTACCCCCTGGCCCCTCCCATGAGCCCTCCCCTGACCACCAATTTGCATTGGTGCGAATGTACGTTCTGCACCACTGTGAAAGCACAAATTGGATCAATCTGGAAAATTGGAAAACCGATTTTGCCCGGTTTTCAAATAGCACACTTTACCACCACATGGGGGCGCATTTAGTCAGAATTACGTGCAGAACAAAGGTAGACAAGCTCCTTGGAAATATAAGAAAGACAACTTGCCCTCTTGATCCCTGCCCTTCATGGCTGGTCGTCCAGGGAGCAGTTGCAATTAAGACCCATTTAAGATGTATTATTAATGCATCGTTTAGAGAGGGCAATTTTCCAGCTTGTTTAAAAGAAGCGATTATACGGCCACTTCTTAAAAAGCCCTCCCTAGATCCCCTAAATATGAATAATTATAGACCAGTCTCCCATTTCCCATTTTTAAGCAAGGTGATCGAGAGGGCTGTTGGTCTTCAGCTCCAAGCTGTCTTGGATGAAACAGATTATCGAGACCCATTTCAAACTGGCTTCAGGGCAGGATATGGAGTCGAGACTGCCATGGTCACCTTAGTGGATGATCTTCGCCTAGGTATCGACAGGGGAAGTGTGACCCTGCTGGTACTCTTGGAGCTCTCAGTGGCTTTCGATACTATAGACTATGGTATCCTTCTGGAACGCCTGAGAGGGCTGGGGATCGGGGGCACTGCGCTTAAGTGGTTCCGGTCCTATCTCTCAGGTAGATACAGGATGGTGATGCTTGGGGACAGTTGCTCCTCGAAAAAGGAGCTTAACCTCAGGGTGCTGTCCTGTCCCCAATGCTTTTAACATCTACATGAAACCGCTGGGAGAGATCATCAGGAGGCATGGAGCAAGGTACTATCAGTACGCTGATGACACCCAGATATATCTCTCCATGCCTCAAATAACAGCATCAACTAAGAGTGGCATCTCGCCTCTGAACGAATGTCTTGAAGCAGTAATGGACTGGATGAGGAAAAACAGATAGAAGCAGAATCCAGATAAGACGGAAGTACTCGCTGTTAAGGGCCCTAGCCCAGGTATGGAGGTCTGTCAGCCAGTCCTAGATGGGGTCACACTTCCCCAGAAAGACTGTGTTTGCAGCTTGGGGATGCTCCTGGACTCGCCACTTCAGATGACAGCTCAAATAGATGCAGCAGCCAGGAGTGCCTGTTATCAGCTTCAGCTGATACACCAGCTGCGCCCCTTCCTGGAGGTGGAACACCTAAAAACAGTGGTGCATGTGCTGGTAACTTCACGGCTTGACTTCTGCAATGCACTCTACATAGGGCTACCCTTGTGCTTAATCCAGAAGCTTCAATTAGTTCAGAATATGGCAGCCAGGATGGTCACTGGAAGACCTAAAACTGACCATATAACACCAATTCTAAAGTCTCTCCATTGGCTGCCTATTAGTTTCTGGGCACAGTACAAGGTGTTGGTTATTACCTTTAAAGCCCTATATGGCTTGGGGCCAGCCTACCTGCGGGATCACCTTCTCCCATACAATCCGCCCCGCACACTAAGGTCCTCTGGGAGGAATTTACTGAAGCCAGTCAGAACTAGGTTGGCTGCGGTTACCCAGAGGACCTTCTCTTCTATCGCTCCCAAGTTATGGAATGGCCTGCTGGAGGAGATCCGGCACATTACCAGTCTTGACTGCTTTAAAAGAGCAGTCAAGACTGATCTCTTCCGACAGGCCTTCCCAGACTAGCATTTCCATCGCCTCCTATCAGTTGTCTTGCTGTACTTTCAATAGTTGATTGATTGTTGTGTGTTTTAGGGGGTTGGTTTTAGGTGGATTGGTGGGTGGGGAGGATTGGGTATGTTTTTAATGTATTAATGTATTTAATGTTGTTTGCCGCCTCGATCCATGTGGAGAGGCAGGATAGAAATATTATTATTATTATAATTATTATTATTAAATAAACCAAACCTAGTCCGCTCCAACCTGCAGAAGACCTCTGTGGCAGGATGCATTGGCCCCCCTTAATAACTGCGTGTGGAAAGGACCCTAGTGTGCTAACTTCCTGAAGAAGTTGTATCTGGCCATGGTGACATGTACTGTGGTTATATCTTGTACCATCTTTCCTTTTACGAGCCTCTCAGAGCTCTAAGATCTTCTAGATAGGCTCTTTTCTCTGTATGGCTAGCATCCCAGGCTTGTTTCATGGGAACAAGAGAGAGGGCCTGCTTGGTGGCTTCTCCCAGACATTGGAACTCCATCCCTAATTAGGCCAGGGTGGCCCTGTCCTTGGTCTCCTTTGGTCAGTAAGTGAAAACATTTTTAGGCCATTGGGCTTTTAAAAACTGGCTGGGATGGGAGTTTAATGCTGTGAATGCTGTTTTTATGGTTTGTGTATGATCTTTTAAGCATGGTGTAGTGATTTGAGTGTTAAACTATGTGTTAAACTACGACCCTGGAGAGCAGGGTTTTTTATACTGCTTGGCCAGGGTCTGTTGTCCTGCTTGGCCACTGGGTGCCCTTGGGCACATCACACACTCTCAGCCCCAGAAAACTCTGTGATAGGTTCACCTTGAAGACACACAACAACAACGATACGGTCTTTTAATGAGTTTTAATATTTCCAATTTTTAATTTATAAATAATTTCATCACTTTTTAATAACTCTTATATTTCTACTTTTATTAATTTCTTTGTATAGTTTTAATCTGTATTGATTTTAAATATTTTGTTATCTTCCTTGAGTCCCATTAGTGGAGAAATCCAGGATATAAATAAGTACATTAAATTAATAAATTAAATAAAATCTAGATCCTGGGGACAAGACATAGCAAAGCCCATTTTCTTTCTTACCTTCCTATAAGCTTCCCAGAAACACCTAGCTCTTTACCGTTAGAAACAAAAGACTAGGCTAGATGTGCAGGTGGTTTTGTGATCTTACTTTTTTTAAAAAAAATTCTACATTCCAAGCAGAAGAAAAATATGCTAGCTCCTCCTTGCTTCTCTATCTGCGTCTAAAGACTTATAAGGAGAGGGCAAAACAAGTTGCTAGTAAATTGCTAAAGATTCCAGTTTTTAAAACTGAGAGTTAATGCTTGCTGGGAAAATCTCTGTGTTGAACTAATGGCTCAGCTTGCCTGATGGTAGAGCATCGCTGATTCTTACAGGCTAATGGGCAGGTATTGGTTGAGGCTTAAAGGAAGATGAGGACACCTGGGGAAGTATAGTCAGCTTAAATATGCATGCTTTGAAAATGCACCTGTTTATCTGTACTTTGGTACAATGTTAAGATCACAGAAGGACCTAAATGGATCAAACTGCATGTCTAGGTAATTGAACATCCTGTTTCCACAGTGCCCAGATAGATGCCACTTGAAAGCCCAAAGGCACAACATGAAAGCAGTGACATTCCAGTGGTATAGCTATTGGGAAGCAAAGGAGATGAAAATTTCTTTCACTCCCCAAATTTCTAGCATTGCAGTGACTTAAAAATTCAGCTGAGCATTTAGATATACAGTTTAGGCATCCAGAGAAAAGGGGCAAGCACAGTTATCAAGGGAACGGGAGCACAGCAAATCTAAGTGTGAATGATGTCCAGTGTCTTACTGTCTGCAATGCTAGAAATTTGAGGACCAAAGGAAAATTTCATGGGGAGAATTCTTATTTGGAGGGCAGTGACCTCATTCCTCCCCATAGTTGCTTCCTAATATCACCCATATTTCATGTAGTCAGCGTGGTTTAGCAGTGACAACTTCAGAAGGCATATGGAGGGGGAGTTCTGTGGCCCTTTTATCCACCACAACGTGCACCATGCCTGCAACATTTGACAAAGCAAAAAACTGACCTGGGTGTCCACTT
The DNA here is from genome assembly GCA_948474755.1 of Ctenosaura bakeri. Taxonomy (NCBI): domain Eukaryota; kingdom Metazoa; phylum Chordata; class Lepidosauria; order Squamata; family Iguanidae; genus Ctenosaura; species Ctenosaura bakeri. The sequence continues at coordinate 168,321 of CAOLHI010000607.1, read as the reverse complement.
CTGATTGTGATTTCTGGGGTTTTAGAATGGAGCTTGGGGTGACTGTGACTCCTCAATGCAAAAGCTACTACTCTTGGAGGCCTCAGAACCCCACTTTTGTGCTCCTCCATCCTGGGGGCTGGGGTGTTTGCATGCAGCCTGCAGGTCCCCCTTTTGCTACTTCTGAACTTAGTGGTTGGGATTTGAAATTTTGCTGGCTATTTGTTTATAGCTGTGAATGAAAGGATTTAGACAAGAATATGGGCTGCATTAGAACTAATAGGACTTACTAGAATGACTAATAGAAATAATAATAAATTTTGGAAGCAGAAAGAGATGAAGTTACCTATTGACACCTCTAAAATTTTACAAATACAAACAAGAAAAGTGTTTGCACACACACACATGCATGTGCACATGCGCGCGCACACACACACACAATCTTACCATGTTTAGTATATGATGATGACGACGACGACGATGATCATTTATATTTGCTTATGTCTTGGGCCATTTCCTCACTAGACTGTTATAGCGCTATCATTCCACTTTCAACATCCTATGGAATCCTGGGGTTTAGTGCGGAAATGGCCTTGATCTTTTTACAAAAACTAGGATTCAAGGTGGCTTACATGAATTAAAAAAACTGCAGATAAAAGCAGATACAATGACATGAGTAATAAACACACAGAAAGTTTTTGTTAAAATGCAATTAAATGATGTATAGAATAAAAAACATTTAAAATCCATTAAAAAGATTACAGAAAGAAAAATCACTGAAGGAGCACACTGTTCTTTTTCAAAAGCATTTGCAGTCAGTTCTTAAAAGTTTGTGGGAACAGAGAGGTTTTAATTTGTGAACAGAAAGATAGCAAAAACAACACTGGAAAGAAAAGAAATATATTGATATCGAGGAGTAGAAGCTAAAAGTTCTGGATATGATAGAGGTGGAAAAATTACCATTTTCTTTGAAGAATAAATCTATCCAGAACTTTCAAAAAGAATGGAAAGAAGTATTGGATTGGGTGAAGCTATAAATGTATAAGAAATCAAGAAGAAATAATGTAATCGTTCTTTTCTCTGTAAAATGGAAATCATGTTTGTATGTAATGGAAATAAGCAATTGCAACGGGAAGATTTAAGTCTGGAAGTGTGGGGGCGGGGTTTATTTTTGAGATTAAACCTTAATAAAAATTATTACCAAAAAAAAAAAAGATAGCAAGAACATCCCAGTCTCAATAGGGAAGGAGTTCCAAAGCCTGGGAACAGACACCAAGAACAGTATCTCTCATATTTTGGTCAGATGCCCCTGTGAAGGTGGTGGGATGGAGACAGAAGCACCTCCCCTGAAGATCTTAGATCATAGAGGAAAACATAATCCTTCAGGTATCTTGGATCAAATGGGGGAAGCTAAATAAAACATATTTAAACTGATTTTAGCAGTTAAAAACATTTTTTAAAAACTATCCAGTAAGGTAATATTAATAGTGTCAGAGAGCATCATAGCACCCCTACTCATGAAATGAACAGCACTGCACCAAGACATTTTTCTTCCTGAGGTGAAGGACAAGGTGTCACCTTCTCCCTAGCAAGACAGAAGAGAAACTGACCAGACTGAAAAAGTCAGCAAACTAGGACGCTTTTGTGGCATTCTGAACTCTGTCTTCCAAACGGGTAGAGGCAAAACATTGTCTTCTTACAGGACCTGAGGCATTTCCCCCCCACTCTGCTTAATGTTGGAACCATTCCTGCAGATCAACCATCTATGCCTGAACCTCTGCTTTCTCTTCATCACCAAAGTCTGAAGGCTGTTCTCTCTGCCTGCAGTAGCTTATCTGCTTTGTAAATACCTTACCATGGAGTAGTTCTGCTTTCTTCTTCAATAGGTTTAACTCAGGCACTGATCTTTCCCTGACATGGTGAGCTATAGCAGGTTGAGGAATCTTTGGTCCTACAGGGGTTTGGACTACAGCTTCCACAGTCCTTTGCCATTGGCCATTCTGGCTGGAGCTGCTGGGAGTTAAAGTCCAAAACATCCAGGGAAATGACTTTTCATCACACTTGAACTAGAGACTAAATTGCAAGGACAAGAGAGAGAGTTTCTCTCCCACTCTTTTCTAATACATAAAAGTCAAAGTTTGTCTGTTTCAGGTGAAGTCCTGGTGTGATTTACAGTGTCAGATGACTTCATATGATTGGCTACTTAAGAAGATTCTATGGAATCCTGGGGTTTGCAGTTTAGGGAGGGGCCTTTAGAATTCTCAGCCAGAGAGCTCTTGGCTGTGTCTGTCTTGAATAGGTCAGTTGCTATGGAGATGAGACTTAGTAGCAAGGAGGAGGGCAGTGTATTATCTCCGGAACCCAACCTCTGTATGTTAATAACGCTGAATACAGATTGAATTGGGGAACATGGGGAAAAGTTACAGGTACTGGACAAGACAGTTTGGGGAATTAGAGACAAGGATCTCAAATCTTTTAACAAGTATTACCTATGAGAAAATTTAAAATTCTGGGCGACACTGGGTATATACGCTAGTAATATGTAAAGCCTTTGAACTGTTTTCAAGGCTAGTCTCAAAGTGGATGAAAACACATAGTTGGCAAAAAATATTAGTCCTTTTGAGAAATAATGTGGACTGACATGTGAAGAGGATGTACCCCCCTTCCTCCCTAAATAGTGGCATTGAGGGAATATCTTTCTTGTAAATCTCTGCAGGTTCTTTGGGAAAGCTACTACCATGGGAAAACAAGGAAAACATTCATTGTATATTGATTTTTAACAGGAGGAAGAAATGCTAACTTTTGCAGGGAAGGCAAGAATGAAAATAAATATGTAGGCCAGCACTTTCATTCCCTCTCTTGCTTCCTGCTTTGCATGAAATCTGAATTTGGAGCTAATTAACTGATGGTCAGAATTATATCCAGAATGCAACAAATCTTTAATAGCCCTCTAACCAGTGTGCTAAGAGGGGAAATGAGTCACAGCAGTACAAAAAAAGAAAAGACATTTTAAAAACATAATTGATAATTATCTTGCAGAATTTACTGGTACAAAAATGATGACAGCAGCTGGTTATGATTGCTTTAATGTGTGATTATTAGACATTCTCTTGAAGGAACAGTCTATTGATAGCTGGTCATCGTGCTAGATGGCGCACTAACATTTAGGTGCAGTGCAGTGTATCTGTTGGTGAACTTGATCTAGAGTTAAACAATTAGGAAAGGAAGTTTCCATTGTACCTCCCTCATAGAATTCATGCTAGTATCCTGAATGGATAGTGATGTAAAGAAAGGAATAGACTATGTCATCTCTTCTTTTGGTCTTGACCAACAGAATCATCCCTATCTTAAATCAAAGAAACTAGCCAATTCAATGGAAGTCAATGGAATTCACTTATCAAATTCCCATTGACTTAGTGGATCTATTGTAATCAGGAATAATAACTGGATTTAAGTTCCTAAAATAGGTATATGTCTTTCTCACTTCTCAAAAATATCATAGCTTTATCACAAGTTCATCAGTTTTTCCCCAAATTCTCCACATATGCCATTTTTTTGAACTTTGAATTCAATTTTTAGAGAATTTTGAGTGATAACTCTAAATTTTTAATATTTGGTCAATTCAAATGGATAACTCTTTATCAGTAGGTTCCACTGTGCTGGTTAGGTGATGTAAAGACTGAACATCAGTCTGCTCAAAAGAAAAGTAAGGATATATTTTCTGTAAGGCAATGCTGTGGCAACTGTAATTAAACCCATCAATTTTTTTTGGAAATGGTTACTTATCCAAATATATCAGGATATCCTGTTTGTCCAATAATAATTTCAAAAATAAAAAAAATTAAATAACAGAATTTAATTTTATTTACTGCTAGCAGACCCCATGCCATGCTAAATATACCCAAATTTCTGATGTCTGAATCTAGAATAGATCGATCCTGGTTAATACTTGGGTGGAATTCTACCATATTTCCAAGTTATACAAGGGAAAAAGTTCTGTTTGAATCCTGCTGTATTCTTAGCCCAATTCTGCAGTCTGCGTGCTTCAAACAGAAGCTTCCACGTAAAACTGGTCAAAAAGCATTGCATTATATGAAAAAAAATCTGAAGGATTGGTGGGTGCCTTACAAATGGGAAGACAGTATTATCTGAGCATAAAATTCCATGAATGAGGTGGTTTGTTTGCATAATAAAAGACATCTTTGGAAGTGACCCAAAGATCTGCCCACATCCTTTAAGGATCTCAGGGTGAATGAAGTAGTGTTTTTCTGTTTTATCAGTCTGCCTAATCTGCTTCACAAACATTACTGGGAGGATAAGTCCGGCCCAAAGTCAACCAGTAAAATATTATGATTAAGAAAGAATTTGTGTGACAGTTATTGATACCCCTGATGTCTCATGAAAAATGCTGATAATTTCCTGCAACAAGGATATGCCCTTTAAGTATGGATATCAGCGGTGGGTAGGCAATGAATCCACTCCAGGATTTGGATGACAATAAAGGAGCTCTCCAAGGTGTTGAACCCATTTGAGGGAAAGTCTGAACCAAAACCTGGAATGGATTCACTTCACTAGCCATACTGGTGGATATCAACTCCACCCCTCCTGCTTCCCTACAGTATAATTGTCCTGAACATATCTGTATTGAAAGGGGAACTATAAGCCTAGCAAAGAATTACAGTCAGCCCTCCACATTTGCGGGTTTCATTTTTGCAGATTTGATTATTCACGGATTATGCTGTCACCTCTGCTGCTTCCCTATGCCATTTTTAACAGGGGCTGCAAGCCTCATGAGACTGAGAAACTGCAAATGAGGCTTGTAGGTCCCTATTAAGAATGGTGTGGGATGGCAGTGGAAGTGGCAGTAAGCCCCACCAGCTACCCAATTCTGCCTTATGAAGGAACTCTTACGAAGTCTTATGAAGGAACTCAAAGGAATCTATGGTGGGTTGAATATAATGATCATACTTTTTTGTTTGTTAAATATAGCTTAGGAGGGCCTAGAGCTATTCACGGTTTTTCTACTTTCACGGGGGTGCTGTGCCCCTAACCCTAGCGAATGTGGAGGGGTGACTGCAATTCTTGGTGATGGTGGTGGTGGTGGTGATGATGATGTGTGCCTTCAAGTCATTTCCAACTAATGGCAACCCTAAGGTGAACCTATCTTAATGTACTCTTGGCAAGAAATGTTCAGAAGGGGTTTGCCATTGCCCTTCTCTCAGGCCGAGAGAGTGTGACTTGCCCAAGTTGAGCCAGTGAGGTTCCATGCCTAAGTGGGGATTTGTATCCTTGATCTCCCAAAGTACTAGTTCAACACTCAAGCCACTATTCCACACTGGCTCCTAATGCAAATAATAAGGACCTGCTTTCTCAAGGTTATAATGACATTAAAAATGGCACTAACATTAAAAAGCCAGTGATTTTAATACAGAAAAATCCAATTACTGGTTTAAGATTACTAATGAACATTTTTTGGACATTGGTTCTCTTATTTTTTTCCCCAAAATATATCTCTTATAATTTTATCGTAAGCTTTTTGTAGCATCTTTCTCTTTCAGAGAACAAACTACAGTGAGATATTCCTGTTTCTAGGGGGCACCCCAAGGAACAGAAGGGCAGGAAGATGAAGGGGATTTAGAATTCACTTACCGGTACATAAAAATTTCCTTATTTACTTGCTGTGGTGCCTATGCACTGTAGCTTAAATTTCAGCAGGAAAAAGGAAGGGAATGTTGAAAGACTGGTGCTTTCTTCATACTGCCTGGATTTTCTAAAGATATCTAGCATACTGCTGGAGAGAACAGAAACCAAATATGGCCAAACAAAACTAGAAGCTGTTTCATACTTCAAAGGTTGCACTGCTTTTTTTGGTACATGTTACTGATGGTTGACTTCTTTCCTTGTACATTTTCAAACCCAGTTCAAAGAATTCATGCTAAAGAATACTCCTTTCTAACAATTTGCTTGAATATAAAAATTCTTTACTTTTATAGCTTCATGTCCCAGAGGGCACTTGAAATCACTGAATATTGCTGTAAATTATAAAATGAGTTAATGAAGACTCTCTTGGTACCTTTATAAATTCTTGTTAGGCAGACAGAAACACAGGTTAACAAAATGCTTTCTCTCCTATCAAAAAGTACTGACCCAATAGCCCTTTGAGAGACAATTAACCTTATGACAATGCTGTTTAAAGTGGTGGTCCATAGGATGGAGGTCTGTGAGTATTAGTTGTCTGGCCACAGCAAGTTTACAGGAAATAAAGAAACATTTGACAATACATATTGTATTGGTCATGATATATTAGGGGGGGAAATGGGTTCCTTATATCAAATAGCTTGAGAGGTACTACCTTAAGGTTTACTTGAGCATGAACAAATCCAGGACAGGAAAAAAAAAAAATCTTAGCATGCAATCATTTAACCAAACACTTCCACTTATGCTTTCATCAGTAATTTAAAGCTGTTGCATTTTATAAGGTACTGGGAAGTTCAAAATGATAATTGGAAGACTCAGACAAAAGTGCAAAATTCTCAGGAAGGTGGTGTATATAACAAGGTTGAGCAAAGTGTGGCAAAGTGTGTTACTAGAATTGTGATGCCATTTCCCATTCCTGGAAACCTCTAGAAACAGTATTTTTGCAGTCTAATGCACTGCAAAGTCACAACACCCCTACACCCCCCCCCCACATAACCACTATTGGACTTTTTAGCTCTGATTTAGGATGAGGTTTGAATATTTTCAGGGCAAATGTGGACTGTGGTGGATTCCATATGTCAAAAGTTCTTTCCCAGATCTTTTGAAACTGGCCATCCTTGAGAAAAAGCTTAATGATATGCCAGAAAGGTTTAAAACAAAATCAAAAGCCCCTGCAAGAATGGATGTGCTTTCAAAGACTTCACATGAGGTGATAATATATTTTTGTAATTTTTTTTTCTTCCAACTGTAAAATTGGGTACGAGAGCTGAGAAGGTATTCAAGTTTCAATTGAAGAATTATCAAGTGTATCCTAGGTTTGTTGTCAAACTTCAAGGCAGATCTTGCATTACAAGTAGTTTCTATTTTCCTTCTCATTTTTAAAATGGGTGCTAAGAAAAGTTCAAGCTGGTGTTCAAAGGGAAAAATTTGTACCGTGTTCTAGCCTCACATCTCAGTATTCCAAGGGTGATGCTGTGTAACAAAAAGAGACTGCCACACCAGTAAATCAAAACAGAACTTTTGCTTTGCTGATGAGTTTTCCTCCATTTTAGTCCTTGGGGCATTTGATTTGGTCACTTTGTACCTTAAGGCATTTTATGCAGGTGTGATAAAGCTGAGATGAGGAAATGGGGATAGGCAGACCAACAATACCCCTTTTATTCTCCCTTCCTATGGTGGTGAGGAACATCTCATGAGAGACCACAACAATTTTAGAAGAGGAAGATTTTTAGACTACAACTGCTGGAACCCTCCAGCCAGTTGTAATTCAAAAAAGCAATGTTTTAAGTTCATTAAAACCATATTCAGTCAAATATGGTTATGCTCCTATGCACATTGAGAAATTCAGCAGATGAGGACTTTGATTGCATAAAGTTCCTGAAAAGACGGAACACTGTAATTGTGTGCAGCCAAATGTGAAGGCAGCTTCTTGTACACCTTCCAGTTCAACCTGGAAGGTCAATGAAGGAGAAGAGGCAGCACATACATTTCCCTTTCCCACTTACAAGTTTGTAACAGCACTCCTCCCGTCAACCATCACCATGTTGGCTAAGGCTCATGGAAGCTGCGCTTGTTAAAAAAACATCTGGAGAGCCGCACTTTGTCTCTTTCTTTCTAGCGTCTCCAGACTGAATGGTATTTCTACTGAAATTTTTCAGATATATTGGGGAAAATATATTCTTGTTGCCCAAAGGTCCAGCTTTTATATTGGTTTCAATAACTGCTGACCCATAATGACTCCTGACTCAAGAGCAGCATGAATAGATGCCAGCACATGCCTGGCATAGTTAAAATCACCAATTTACAGTTAATTAACAGACTGGCAGCTGCTTTTTCCTCTGGGACTTCTCTGCTCTTAACTTCTGGTTAAATATTCATTTGGCTTTAGCTTGACAGGTCATGTTCTACCATAGATTTTATAGCCTTGTTATTAAATGGCAACCCAACTATCAAAAGCTTCTGCACTGCACCCTGCAGTGTTTGGAGCAGCAGGTAATAAATTGTTAATAAATGTGGCCCGTTGTATAGGTTTATGATGCTGTCAAGCTGACTGGGGAGCCTGAAGGGAATCTGTTATCAGTAAAATATTTCAAGTGTAGGATAAAATGTGAAACAAGGCAAAGCTTAGTCCTTTTCCTCCACAATAGATCATCACACAGACACCACCGAGGCATATAAAATCTTTTTACAATGCAGCTAAAAGTGTGACACTTCCCCTGTAAAACAAGAATATTATTATAGATTGCTCTTTAATAATATATCTTTCGTTTAGGTTTCTAAAAGAATACTATCAGCCTCTTTTCCCCTGCTGTGCTCCTGCTGAGATCAATTCTAAGTAAATACCTTTTTTTCTTTCTCACTCTCAGAGATAAGCACATGGTGGCAGTCCCAAGATTCAAGCACTTATCTTTAAATGAATAAAAAGATTCAGAAATAATAATGGCTTCTTTGGAGTTATCTCAAAATATGTCCTCTTTTGGGCTGGCCTTTCTTAACAGAAATGCTCAGTCCTAAAATACTGTGAATCCTCTCCTGAGATTCTGTGCATCCTCTCGTTTTTGTTTAGTGCTTCCCCGTTGGGAGCCTTCACAATCAAATGCTCAAGAAAGTATCCTCAGATGATCTGCAGGAGGAGGGGAAACTGGAGCCACTGTGAATACATATTGAACATTCCCAATAAATTAACAATCTGTCATTGTTCTCACCATCATCACTACCTCCTCCTTTTCCTCTATACACAGCAGAATAACAACAAAAAATCCTGTAAAATGTAAAATTCTTTCATTTGGACTACAATGGGCAAGTTTTACCTATGTGTGTATGTGTGTCAACCAGCACCTAAACATTTTTTCAGATGTAACAATTCAGTGATTTCTTGAGAAATTTAGTGTTTTCTGCCTAAGAAATGGGCAGAAATGGATAGAGAAGGATCAGGAGTGAACAGATTGATAGTTACTAGTCGTGAAGCAGAAGGTCGAACTGGAGGGGCTCAGATGGTGTGTGATGGTAATATGTATGTCTGGGGAATCATGTGCAGTGTAATATGCCCAGTGTACTACAATCTGCTCAGGTCAAAGCTAGGGTTTATATACCCTATTTCTTACCCTGAAGGGGGTGGGTGCATAGACAAAGCTCTAATGGCTTTCTCATGGACCTGACAAAGGAGTCCTGAATAGGTTGATTGCCTTAACTCTAGGTGACAAAACATTGATGGGAGTCATGACAGTTTCTTAATGTCTGGCTGGGCGGGGGTCTAGGGCTGATTTCTGTAGAGCAGGATCAAATTATTGTCCTTGATTGCTTCACTTGGGCAGTTTCACTATCTGTTGTTATTTGGATGTACACAGGGCCTGAAGTGTTGAAAGTATTGAATTTTCCTGCCTAATCCCCTCTGAACTTATGACCTGACCATGACTAAGATCAGCCTGACTTGGAAACATGCTTCCAGCCAGTGTGCTTTCAAACACATTTTCCAGCCATAAATATGTTCAGTTATAAAAATAGCACATCCTGCAGAGTGGGAGTGTAAGGTGTGGTAAGATGAGAAGTAGCCTTTGCTTTGAGGTCCTTCTGGACCATCTTAACTGACAACAGAAGTAAACATCTGACACAAAGTGTAGGCCTGTGACTCTAACATCATCACCTTCCTTCTGTATGATTTTTAATATCTTTGCCTGATTAAGAAGCCAGTGAAGCTTTGGGAACTTGCACGATGTATTTCATACATTTTGGTTGGTCAATAAAGGTATCAGTTTTTGTGAATTTTGGATTTTGTTGTATTTTGCTGCATGGCTAAAATGGCTACCCTGTAATATGTTTCCTGGGGGGAAAAACTTATGACTAGTGCTCTAAAACTTTCTGAAATTTGCACCAGGAAGAGAGTAGAAGGAAGGGTCTTTAGATTGTGATGATTCCGATTTTTCTCCATTTTATTTTTTGAACAGGTGCAACTGTAGGCATTTTGGTTACCTAGGTGAAGGTTAAGATCATACTCCACCTATGGAAGCTGACTACACTGGAAATTGACTCTTATTTTGACACCAGTGAAGTGTCAGTGTACTTTATAACATCTCAAGGCTAGCATAAGGGATGGAGTGGAAGCCATGGGGCAGAACAGAGCTCTGTTCTCTGACATGTCAATGCTACATGCTCATAGCTCTGTCTGGGGGTTATTTGCTGCATAATCCAACAAATGCTTCAGGGTAATGGTACTAGTGCCAGCAGGACGTGAGCCCTTCATTATATATCTCTTCACCTGTTCAGTTAATCAGGGGACCATCCAAGTGGTGTTACCTGTGACACGCTGGCAGAAAATGAACAGGGAAGACAGACAACCAAGCAGATGTTATTGCCATGTTGGCCTAAATTGAAGAAGGTGGGAACAGCTTGGGGATGGGTGGGAAGTAGGATCAATTTGAATTTCAGAATTCCTGAAATGGACAAACTTTGGCTTCAACTTTAGTGTGGAGTTCTGTGTGAAGAGCACAAATTGTTCTAACAATGGTAGCTTACACATATTGGTGTCAAGTCTTACTGTCACTGCCATCTTTCCTTGGGTCTTGGCATATTTTTCAAAGCCAAGGAAAGCAACAAGAAACTCATTTGTGACTCCCTTTTACAAGCATCACATGGGCCCTTTCACATTTATATCACTCTCTTCTGCTTTTACTGTTGGGGCTGTGTCCTTGGATATTGTGGAATTTGTATTGTTGCCAGAGATCCTGAAGCTGTCTTGCTGAGAATTCTAAATCCCTTTCCCTAAACTGAAAATCCCTGGATTCAATAGGGTGGAACAATGACAGTTAAAGTGGAATCATAGTGCTATAACTGTGTAAGAACCCGTTCCTTGTCCGCATCCACTTTTAGATTGGCATCCAAAAATTTCTCAGTTCACTTTGGTAGATCTAATCACATTGTTTGTGGGACTGAACTAGCTTTCATTTGTACACCACTGTTTCATATGTCATGGCCTAAATTCAATAGCTAACCCCAATTGGAATTGGCCTGCTGAACAGATTAGCTAACAATTTGCTTTTGCAAGTAAGTGACAGGCTATTATTAGTCCTAATTTCTCAAAATGGCATAAACTCTATGAATCTGACCATCAAATTGTTGAATGTCACTAACAAAATGACCATTTATTCTGCAAAGCATTCAGTTCCACAATTTAGGCAAGCTTTCACAGCCCTTTGCTTTCAAACCATGTCTACAGCTATTATAGATGGCAGATATTTTTATAGCCCTTTGGCTCTCTGTATGTGTAATTGTGGGGCTCTAAAAATTGAAGATTTCCCTCATTATGTGTTCTTTTGTTCTGTATATGCAAAACCAAGACCTAAATTTCTGGGTTCTATTCTGTTTTGTCTATGTTCTAATACTGTCCAGAAAAAAATTTCTGTCTCCTGTCTGATACTGACTCTGTAGTAATTTATAAGGTTTCTCTTTTTGCCCTGACAACAACGAAAATCCGGGCAAGACTTATTGCTGATATTACAGTTGATTATTCTGGGAACGTTTTCATTTAATCATAGCATCATTGTTCATATTCAAGTGTTTTAATCTTATTGAACTTTTAAAATTATTCTAGTTCTATATGTTATTTATTCCATGTTGCACTTTTTGATTGTACTCACTTGTTTTGTATGCAAATTGCCTACGGCCTAAGCAATATTAAACTGCTACAATTACTACTACAGGTGCTGAGTAGTACTTCTGGAAATCTCATCATTACTGAGATTTCTGTCTACTTAATCAATGGGACTACTCTGGTTGTGATGAGCAACTGAATTTAGGCCTTTGTGAGGCTATTTGACAAAGAGTATTTCAATCTGGGCTGATTGGGGCCACTTTCTCCCATCACCTGATGCTAAGATTCATTGCAGATGGTCAGATGGATTCATACAGAGATCAAAAGGGAGTTCATTCTTTTCCTACCTCAAATAGGAAGCTTCAGAAGTTGTATTTTCTGACTAGAAACAGTGTATGTGTGTGCTTTCAAGTCATTTGTTGACTTACAGGGAATTGAATTTTATTGGGCTTTCTTAGACAAAGAATGTTAAGATGTGGTTTTTCCAGTTCCTTCCTCTGAAATATAGCCTACAGCACCTGATATGCATTGGCAGTCTCCCATTCAGGTGCTAACCAAGACTGAGCCTGCTTAACTTCCAAGATCAGATAGGATCTGGTGGCTTTATGATATTTAGGCAGACAGAAATAGTATACTGGTACAAAAACAGATGTTCCTCTAGACAGGAACAATGACATCGATAAATATGTTACTTTATGTCATTTGTCAAATTTACAAAACAAAATTATGCCTCTAATAAGAGATACATTTACAGCTCTTTTCTGAATGAGTGATACTCATTTCACTCATTTGTAAATAATGACAGGTTGGTTAAATGCACTCCTGAGAAAGGTGCATCATTCCAGCCAAGTGCTTGATAGCTTTAGTTACTAAAATATGACCTAATTTCACATTACCATCTCAATAATATGGAGTCACTGTCAGGTAAGACTGAATATGATTGTAGTGTTAGTCCTATTATGGTGCTATGATGAGAGTCAATCAAGATGGCATGTGGATTCTTTGCAATTAACCCATTTCCCTCCAACAGAGATATATGCTTCAGCAGACTACCAGTTAGAAATTTACACCCTGATGATCAATCACAAAACAAAGCATGCTGAAAAAAACTGCATTGTTGAGGAGGGGAAAGTGCTATGATGAATAGTTTTTTTTACAACTTGAGGGAGCACCTCTTCTCAATACACGTGAAACATATCATCTAGTTTAACCATGATTCTCAGTACTATCTATTCACAGACTAAGTTCCAAAGGACAACATTACTTTGTGGAGGATAGAGCTAAGTGAGATCCATTTAGAACTAATTGTTTAATAAAAATATTTACATTTCAATATTACTGATTTTTTTTTCCAAACAAGCAGTTCCTGGTTAATCAATTCCAGGCACTGTTTTATTAACATCTTTGATTTGTAACTTTTCTAAGTTTTAAAATCTATTGTGCATCACTCCAAAATCTTTGATATAAAGATAAACAAACTGCACTAAAACATTTACAATATGCTACATTCACAGGATATCATCTTAAAGTAAAACTACCACAATAGATTTCTGTTTTTGGAGGAAAATTGATTTGTTTATAAATTGTCTGCTGTTGAATCATTTTAAAATTATCTGGAGTGAAATCCATGCATTTTCCCTTTTGACAATTTAAGATGTTATTAGCATTCAAGAGTGTGGTATCTTTTCTTTATGAAAAAATATCAGACAACAAACTGATATTAAAAACAGCACCAGTTGATTTTGCCTCTTTAGTAATTACTGATGACAAAATTAACTGATTATGTGCCAAAACCAACGGGATTTCTGTCAGCTAGATATTTTTCCTAGAATTTGCTTTGTACAATACAGCTCCACATTGTTTATTAAAAATAGGAAGAAAAAGCACACACCAGTAGATGTCATTTACTCATGGTGCTCTTTGTTCCTGATCACTTGAAACAAATCAACCACTGGCATACTGAGCATAAGACAAAGTCATGTGCTAAGCACTTTTTAAAAAAATGTTCACTCTGAACCTGTAGAATTAACCCCATTGACCTAAAACATGAGTGCTATAATGTTTATATAGAATTTTGGGGATGATAGGTGCAGTTTCTCAACTAGCTTATCTTTCTATCTTTTAAGAGCCAACGGAGATATGGCTACGCTTCAAAGCAAAGAAGCTCTGCAGTGCTGTTAAATGTGAATTGGATGTATTTTTCTGTCTTCTCTCTTCACTTGATATTCACATGAGTTGGAGAAAAGAAGTTTTGGTCATCTTCTAAGATACCTCCCCCTCGACCTAGCACTCCCAGTTTATTGTAACAAGCTGCTTATTAAGCAATATTTCAGCATATTTGTACATATTCCGTGTCCTCTCTCATTCTGCACTTTCAATTAATGTGTTCACATTCATTCTGGTAATTTTATGTGTCTTATTTGAAGAAAAGGAAAATGGAACCTGTATATGTGCTAGACACAATATGGCCTCCTTAATTGTTATTTTCCAACCCCAGGATAGTTCTTTGCCCCTACTGATTGGATTATTAGAGTTCAGAGTGGGACTGTGCTTTCTGTGCAATGGTAACACTTTAGGAAATTTTGCTTGTCACATTCATGCTGGCTGTGTCAAGGAATCCTGGTGTGTCTTTTCTCCTTCTCCTAGGCCATTTCCCATTAATGAGGAAGATTAGCGTTGTTCTAGGTCTTTTCATTCCAAAGGGCAAAGAGAGAGAAGATCATTTTAATATGGTACATATAAGCCCAGACATAACTTGTCTAGTAAATACCAAGGAAAGAAATTGAGGCAAGAAGGGAACATGTCAGGAGCAAAAGCCATAGCATAGAGCTGGGAATGTATCCCTTTCACTAGCCACTTTCCTCTTAGGAGCCTTCACATTTTTGGCATAGCCTGTCTTGTGTTGGCAACAGCTTTAGAAGAGCATTTGTTCAAGTATTTGGTTTAAATGTGTTTTCCCACTATCTGGGCTTCTAAAGCTGCTTGCAGTTGTAAAAACTGTGGTAGACAATGAGCTCTATAACATCAAAATGCCACTTTAAAAACAAAACCTATCAACTACAGCTATAAGCAAGCCCTCATTTGGAAATATTATCTTACTATTTGAGGCATGAATACAATTTAATTGAAATTTTCCAAATCTTTTTACAAGAAAAAAAATGAATTATGGTAACAGATACTCCAGGGAAAATAGAGAGTTTCACTTCAGTTTGTGAAATTTGATACACAAAAGCCTGCTAGTAAAATCTCACTTGTCTGAGCAGAAGTTCTAATCTTATTTCCTTCTGCGGGCTGAATTCTGAGTATTGTGGTTTTGGCTAGCCAATTCTGAGACATAAGAGTAAACTGTCTAGTTGCTTGCATGTTGCTTTGCAAAGAAAGAGGGAAGGAGAACAAAGGTGAGAAATCTCCACTTTTGAAAAAATAGACCATTGGCTGTCAAATATTGTCCTAGCAAGCCCCCTTGTTTAGTCATGGATGAACAGTGCAAGGCTTCCCAAAGTTTACAAAAGAAAACAAATATGAAGAGCTCACTCTAGGAACATATTCAGCGGGTTAAAATAGCACGCAGAAAATGTCTCACAAACTGTCAGCTCTGGGCAACCAAGTAGAGGAGGAATTAATGTGCAGATAACAGCAGAGTTCGAACTTGCCCTGCATGGAATACTGCAGCATGTACTTAGGAGGGTCAGTTCAGAGGTCAGAATTGAGAAGGCCATCAAAGTGTCTAGAACATGAAGACAGATACAGAAAAGAACAAGAGGGAAACTGGCAAAGCAGGTAAAGCATGTTGGCCAGAAGTATAAAGAGGCTATGAAGTCTTTAATAGTGCCCAGGAAAAGTCAGCATTGAAGTAGCTCAAATGAAACCACAACAGGAGAAACAGTGGGTTGGCAGGGATAACCATCATGGAGACAGGACTGGAAATAAATATATTCTGTAAGCCTGTGGCTTATAGTGATATGTATACTCCTCATCATTTTTTGGCACATAGCATTAGGCCAAAGAGTTTCTCAAACTTATTGTCTCAAATCTCATCAAACCACTGAATTTATATCCACCTTATAGCCATGCCTAATGGATAGTTGACAACTTGCCTGAAGGTAATAGTCATGACATCAGTAACAGAGGAGGTAATAATTATCACCACTCTGTATGTGGAGATGTTAGGTCTAGTATATGCACTCATGGTCATATGAAGGTGAACAATGACTTTACGTAAATGTAACAACCACAACAACATTAATAATGTTTTCATTTATCAACATGCTTTTAATTGATTTTGATTCTATTAACTATATAATTGTATTTTAACTTTTGTAAGCTATTTTGAGTCTCAGAGTTGGGACTGGGTCTGGCAGTCCTCACCAAACTACAACATTCCAATAGAATGGAACCAAGGAAGTCACGGTGGTATCAAAGTGCTTAACTGTGCCATTTCCACACTAGTCTGTTATAGTGTGATGACTCCACTTTCAACATCCTCTGGAATCCTGGGGTTTGCAGTTTTGGAAGGGGCCAAATGGCCTTTCCTGAAACTGTAAACCCCAGGATTCCAGAGGATGTTGAAAGTGCAATCATCGCACTATAACAGGCTAGTGCGGAAATGGCCTGTGTCATGAGAAAGAGAACTTAGATAATCCTACTTCATTTTAGAAACTGGACTTCAGTTCAGCTCTTTTTCCTTTTCAGTGAACTCAGCCACTTAGTTTTGTTAGTTTGAGTTTTAAGGGAAATGTAAAGGAAGCTCTGAAAGGAAGCCTCCCTTTTTCTACCTGTAAAAATAAAATCCATCCAGATGTCCAAGTTAAAATTTAGTAAATAATAAATCAGTTATTAATTACAGGGCTGCTGGCAGAAATACATCTTGGACACAATGGAGTCTTAACATGTACTTTCTCCACAGGCATGAGGTAGAGGATAACATCACCAGATATGGTAGATATCAAAGACAAATGTTTGTCTTTTTCCATTTTTTCCCCCTTGTCATTGCTATACCTTGTCCCTGATTGGTACTTTCTGATGGAAGTCAGAACAGTTCTCAGAAAGGCTTGTTAATTTAAGTTACAGCGGAGGAAGCTATCTGGTCACCAGTGTTCAGGTAAGATTCGTCTGTGAGTCTGGCTGTCTTCTGTATGGTGGAGGTGATATCCATTCTCTTGTCTTACACCTCAGGCATAAAAATTATTGGAGCTGGCCCTGGAACCTATGATCTTGAGGGGGCAGCTATAGACTCCTCCTCATGGACAGGAACTACCTCCCTCTCCCTTTTTTTTTAAATAGAAGAAAGACTTATTTTTTAATGTAAAAAATGAAAACTTTTTTAGTTATGACCAGGGTAAGTTTTATTGCTGTTCTTTTTCTCTTTTGTACATTTTTCTGTATGCTATGCTGTTTTTATGACACAGAACCAGTTTGAGAGTGTGGTACTTGGCTAGCGTGTAGGTTATAAACAGACTAAAATGATTTTATCTTTTAACTTAATCTTGTGATTTTGAGGGATGTGGTTGTGAGCTGCCTCTAGATCCTAGACTCTAGGACTCTACTGGGACTATGAAATCCATGATTAGAAATAAATGTAAGGATTTCTGTTTTCACCTTCTATAAAGCCTGAAATTCTACAAGGAGGGACTAGTGGTGCCAAAATCAGAAAAGGGGCAGCTGGAGAAGCTGATATACACAAGAGGGTAACAATGTGGAGGGAGCTGTGGAAAGAAGAACTGAGGAGATAGAAGAAACGGCAGCAAGCCAAGAGACACAGTTGGCAGACAGCATGGGGAAAGCTTTGTTGAGTGCTTTGAGCAGAAAGAAAGGACAGAATAACGGGAGTATACAAAAGGTAAAAATGATATTTAGATGGAAAGGATGAAGGATATGATATAAGCAGGAACCACAGAAGGAATCTGCAGGAAATGGGAGAAACTGCGAAATATAACGTTGAAGGAGTCTTGAGGGACAGCAGAAAATCCAGGTTTATCATGAGAGCAGGAACTTGGCTAGCCTTCTATGACGTTTGCTGCATGAGGCAACCAGAGCTAGTTAGAAACCAGAAGGGAAAATAAAATGATTTTTTTTTTCAGAGCAATAGTACAAAAGCATACTTTCCAAACTTCTGTAAGTTTGCAGGTAATGACTGATCTTGCAATGCTGATGGGGAATGTCATTCTTCCGAGCACTTGATGTTGTTACCAAACAGTGTCCAAAAAGCAAAGTAAAATAAAATAAAATAAAATAATCACTGCAAACTGAATGACCACCTTCTTTTTTAAAGTAACCCTATGGAGGTTTTGCATAGTTGGAATTCCCGCAGTGTTTTGTTGGTTTAAAGTGGGGGCAGCGCTTAACTGATGTGCCAGAGTGAGATGTGCATGAGGAGCTGAAAGAATTCTTTTATCTTTCATCTCTGGAGTTTTAAAAATAAATTAAGCTTTTCACTCTCCTGGGATGGCTGATGGTTCTCTTTTTACTTTTTCTACAATTAACTCTGATTTTGTTTAAACATACCACCTTTTCATCACTTTTGATGAAAATTATCATAATATTGAATGTCATCGCCGTCATGGCTAGTAGATTATAAACTAGGGCACGTAGCCTTGTAAAGTTTGAGCAAGAGTACCATTCAGACAGGGCACAAAGAGCTGTGGTTGTTGATAGTAAACATCTATAGCTCCAGGTATTGGTTATTGTGAAACACAAACAGGTGGCCACAAATATTCATTAAAAATAAGCTTTTATTCTTTTTTTTTAATAGGGTTTTTTGTTTTTTACAGAGTTTCACACAGCATCAGTTTTCTGCCAGGGATTCAGAGCCTGGTAGCTCTTGAGGTCCCAGTGCCTGATGAGAAAAGATACTCCCTCAAGATCCCAATGTGCCTCTCAGACCTCCTGTGACCAACAATATATATGTATGTATGCATGTATGTATGTATAGTCTTGAAGTGGTAGAAAGCAGTAGGGATCGACAGCCACATAGATATAGATATAGATATAGATATAGATAGATATAGGTACAGTCTTGAAGTGGTAGAAAGCAGTAGGGATTGACATCCATGTCAACCAGAGATGTGCTCCTTTGTACAAAGGCTTTTTAGACCCACCCAACTCCTCCCTTTCCCCCCCTCAAATAGTTGGAAGTGTGTGTGTGTGTGTGTGTGTGTGTGTTTATAAAGCAGCATTTTCAATCCTTTAAGGATGATGAAAGAGGGCTGGAGAAGGACAGGCTTCTAGTGTTGAGCTACAGTGAAGAATAATCAAAGCTTATGCTGGGTATGAACTGGCACAGTAAACAGCAGGTGCCTCCAGAATCCCATTCTGAGTGTGTATGAACAGCAAAACAGAGAGAAGCCTTCCTCACATATTATCCACATAATGTTAAAAAACAAGGAAACATCTCTGTAATTTTGCCATCAAAATGGAAAACTGAAAAAAGTGGAGGTTGGTGACCTAGATCTTTAGGCAGAGTGGAACATTATTTTTTTAAGTAATCTGTTTGCCAGTCTAAATATATTAAAAGCACTGGAGCCTGTCTGATCTTGATAACTAAGCAGGGTCAGTGCTGGTTAGTACTTGGATGGGAGACCACCAATGAATACCAGTTTCTGTAGGCTATATTTCAGAGGAAGTAACTGGCAGAATCACCTCTGAGTATTCTGTGCCTAAGAAAACCCTGTGAAAAATTAATGGGGTCACTTGAAAGAACCTGTGCAACATCTGAAGAATTCAATATTAGTGTCAGGCAAAATCTTGGAAAGCTGGACTGGTGCAAATATAAATTTGATTCCAAAAGAAGATAGAGAGGCAACTGATCCCTAGAATTATAAATCCATATCTCTTTTAAATAATGACTATAAAATATGTGAATTTAGCTGAGAGACTGAAAAGATTATTGACAACTTTGATTCATGTAGGTCAATGTGGTTTCCGACCCAAAAGACAGTAGGGATAACACAAGACATGTAGCTAATATCTTGGAGTATTTAGAGACATATAATGAAAAACAAGCACCTTTGATCTTCCTCAGTACAAAGAAAGTCTTTGACAATATTTCCTGGACATTCATGATCAAAGTTTTAAAGAAAGTAGACTTTGAGAATAACATTTTAACTTGGATTAAAGCAATATATTCAAAACAAAAAGCTCAGATTTTGATCAACGGTGACATAACAAAAGTTTTGTGAAACATAAAAGGGTACAAGATAGGGATGTTCCTTGTCACCTTTACTCTTTATACTGATCCTGGAAGTACTATTAAGACAGATTATAAAAGAAGAGAACATTACGGGAAGTACAGTCAAGAAGCAAGCATATAAATTGAGAACTTTTATGTACAATGTCATGCTTTTTTTTACAGGACCCCCTTGATGATACAGAAGATTTATTACAAATTTTGACAGAATATGGACTTTTAGCAGGTTTAAGTTGAATTAAGATAAAAGTGTAATTATGACTAAGAAAATGACAAAAGATAAACAAAGTAAATTGATGGAGAAAACAGGTTCTAAAATAGTTCTAGAAAATCAAGTATTTTTGTGGTTTTTGAAACCCCAAATACTAAATTATTTCAAAATGATTATACTAAAACTTGGCATGAAATAAAGGAGGATTTACAAAAATGGTCTAAACTGAAATTGTCCTTATTGGGAAGGATATCAACTATAAACATGAATAGGTTGTTGTGGACTTTCCAGGTTTTGAGGCCATGTTCCATTAGTAGTTTCTCCTGACATTTTGCCTGCATCTGTGGCTGGCATCTTCAGGGGATACTCTGAGGATGCCAGCCACAGATGCAGGTGAAATGTCAGGAGAAAATACTAATAGAACACAGCCTCAAAACCCGGAAAACCCACAACAACCTATGGATTCCAGCCGTGAAAGCCTTCGACTTTATATAAAAATGAATGTTTTACCCCAAGTGACTTTTTTGTTCCAGAAAACAGCAAATGATAATGGTAATTGTAAAATGGTAATAACACATGATATACCTTTTAAAAAATGATGGAAAGACAATTCCAGATTTTTGTGGCAAGGGAAAAGGCCAAGAGTGAGAATGAAGAATCTACAAGATGCCAAAAAAAAGAAGAGATTTTGGCCTTTCAGACCTTAAACTATATTTCTACTCATCTTGTTTGGTCTGACTGAAAGACTGGATTCTACTCAGAAGAGAAAGCATTTCATATTTAGAAGGTTTCAATTTGAAGCTTGGGTGGCACAATTTCTTGTGGTATGAAAAGATGAAGGCAAATGTAGCTTTTAATAATTATTTTAGAAGATGGGCTGTATTTAGAGTGGAATAAATGTAAGCCACATTTGTGTTCTAAAATGGGTATCACCTCATGAAGCTCTTTTTACAAGAGAAGCAATGCTCGAAGAAAACTGTTTAATATATCAAGACTTAATTAAAATAGAGGGGAACTTAATACAGTTAAAATCAAATGAACAGCTGAACTCGGAGCGTTTTGATATAAAATTGTTTGCATATAGACAGTTAGCTGAAAGACTTAAAATGGATAAAAATTGTTTGGTTTTGATAAATTGATGGATTACAAAACACTGATTGTAAAGATTAGGGATTCCAAAGGTGGGGAGGGAGAAGTGGAGATGCATATGGGTGTATAAAAATGTAATTTTTTAAAAGAAAAGTAATTTTATTCGAGATGGAAAATTTATAACTTTGTCTATAATAGTTGGTTCATTAATATTTTTACAGTGGATTGGTTAGTAAAAATTAAATTAAAAAAGTAAAGAAAAGACTGACCTTGAAAAGCAACTGCGTAGTGATATTAAACTTCTAATAGCAAAAATGTTTAAGATGATATTGAAATTTGAAAAGAAGAAACAAGTAAAATAATGTATGATTAAATGGGCCCAAAATGGGTTATGTAATTCCTTGAGATAAATGGAAGAAGATGTGGGTTAAGGGTTTGAAATTCACATTAAATTATGGTTTGAAAGAAAACTTTTATAAGATTATGTACTGATGGAAAAACTTTCTAAAAGGTATAAAAGTTCCAACTAGATGTTGGAAATGTAACCAGGTTGTAGGGACATTTTATCACATATGGTGACCATGTGAGAAAGCCAATACATTTTGGATGATGATACATAGATTGATGGACAAGATTCTGAAAATTAAATTCTAAATGAAATCAGATTTTTTCTTGTTGGGACTAACAGATAATCAGATTAACAAGAACCGTGTAAGAGTAATACAATACATACTAGTGGTGGTGAGATTATTCTTTGCTAAGAAGTAGAAGAGCTCTAAGATTCCATCTAAGAAACCTGGATGATAAAATTATTAGATTTGGTGGAAATGGGCAAGTAAATGACTTTAATAAGAGATGACTTTCTTATTGAATACAAGCAACAATGGAACAGGGTCATAATAAGATCAACTGAAGGAAAACAAGCTATAAGAGGTTTTGATTGTTGATAAAGGTTGGGAATATGACTGGTTTGGTAGATTAGGATTAGTACTTAAGTAATAGAGATGTTAGGTCTTTAAATTTTCTTCTAGTTTAGTAATATTAATACTATATAACATACATCAAGATGCAAGTTTTTCTTTATTTTTGTTTAACATTTTTATATACTTAAATGTGAACTTTGGAGGCTGTATAACTACAGTAAAAACCTTTTTTTTAATGAAGAGTTGGAAGTCAAATTTATATTCTCTGTAGTTAATGTTTGTTGTGGTGTAGTATAGTTTCTTAGCTTGTTGTTTGTTCAGTACAGTAGCTTAGTCTTATAATCAGGTTTGCCTTCCCTATATGTTTTTTTTATTTTATATCAATATTGTGTTAATACAAATATTTTTTTAAAAAAAGAAAGAAAAATTAAAGTGGTCACCATAAGCTGAGGCATATATGCACACAATATGTTTGCGTTAGTGATTAGTTTACTCAAGTTACTTTTAAAGTTTGTTTCACAAAACAATTAAAAACATGGATTCAGTTGAAAAAAAGTTCTAAAATACTCATGAATGTTCCCTGAAACTCAAAGTAGACATTACTTGTTACATTACAGAAGAAACAGTTGCAAAGCTCATTATATTACTTGGCAAAATCATATGCCTTCCTCATCATCGAGTGAGACATTACAAGCTCTGCTCTCAACCTCCCCCCAACACAAAAAGATTTTTTGTATTCTTTAGTGTGTAACTAACCTAATTCCTTTTCATATATTGCAAGACTAAAGGGTTTTTTCATGAAACTGAGAGGAAAATGAAGCTCAAACTAAGCTGATGTTTCTATTCCGTTGGCAAGAGTTGAGCAGAGCTTCATATACCGGTATATCAGAGGCTCTGTTGTTGGGTCACTTCTCATCTGTCCCCTCACCCACCTCTTATAGGGCTGCAGCCTTATCCACTTACAACCTCAGAGCAGTTTGCATGCATAGGAACTATTTCTCAGTGCAGAGCTTACTCTTATAGCCACTGCTAAACCTTCAATACATTAAAATGCATTCAGTTAAAATGATCTCATCCAAAAAGTTCTGTTATGTTATCACCATAAAATGTTATAAATGCTACACTAAATCTCGCTAATGTTCACGCCTTAGATCCAGCCTACTGTGAGAAAGCCTGTTCTTCTCAAATGCACATTCTGTGATATCACAACAATCACAACAAACATGACTATTGCTATCAATACCCTATGAAAGTCTTTATCCCTCAAGAATCTGGTGCTTTTACAAGTTCTGATTCAGTTTTGCATTAGGAGAAAATGTTTGGACTCCACAGCGTACACCCTGATAATCTTTTAAAGACAAATACTTCACGCAGCCTTCGAGAGACTTACTGACTTGAAACTTCAAAAAGCGCAGGAAATGAGATAGAGGCTTTGGAATATTTCAGTCAATGGCTACTAGCTGCTGTTAACTTTTTAAAAGCCTGTATCATATGTCAGGGTGAAAATATTGTATTATCCCCACTCTGAATTTCTTCTAGAGCATTTGTCACTAAGATACAGCAAGTAAACAAACTTCTGATACATCAAACTGCATGTCCAGACTGAAAACACAAACTGTTCTCTATGGCAAGAGATCTAAGGAAAGTTCTAAGGGCATAAAGCATAAAGTGCCTTGAATAAAAGCATGTATCTTATTCTTGTTCCCAGTTTTATGAAATCCAAATAAATTGTATGAAAAATTTCATAGCATACCTGATAAGGAGCATTGCTATCAAGTTGTCCCAGTAAGAAACACAGACACAGGTATTGTTCATAGTGGTTAATATTGATGTTTTCTTGGACATAACATTCTAGGGCAGACAGATTTGGTTCTTTGATGTCCCCAGAGAGGTTTCAAGCCTCGCTTTCAAGCCCAGTCAGATGAGGACATGGCTTGGACAGTAGAACAGGCAGATCAACCACCCAGAAGCAGCAGCTCAGATAAGAATTTCCTGCTCATTTCCCCAGCTTTTCAGAAAATGCAGTATAGCATAGAAAGGCAGCAAAACAAGCAGAGTAAAACACTGTTTGTAAAATGAAGTATATTTAGATTGATGGTAATTTATCAAGATGTTGACTGAAATGTAGGAGTGTCTTACCATTTGTATGGCAAAGAAGTTAGCTATTTTAACAAGAATAATGTCAGAAGCCCAAGTCCACAGAGTGGACAACCACCTTTTGGCTCGTACCTGTTTCTGAGCTGCTTTAAATTCTGGGTGGGGTAATGGTGGGGTGAGAAGGAACTGACATGTACTGTTGACTTCTACTGTCTGTTTTGCATTACAGACATTATCAAGTGTTGTTTTCATGGCAAAGGAAGGAACTACTCTACAGCGTCTTAGCAGAAAGGCATAAAATCCTGCTGTCAAAATTAATTTATCTAAAGGCAACCTTTAACATTCAGGACAGATCACAGACATCAATAGGAAGGTGTCTGGCCAGCACAGAATCTGGGTAATAATATGTGTTTTTGTCTATCATTATGCTCTCAGTCTTCTAGTTCAGGGCATTTCATTATGTTCACTGGGAATATTCAAATAGATTGAATTAATAAAAGACTGAGGCATGGCTTAATTGAGATCACATATCAGTGTCAAAATGGCAGGGACCTTAAATGTCCTTTATGAAGGCAGCAGCTCACATGAAATGTTTAGGAAATGCTCCATAATCCTCATATCTAAGGTGCTCCCAACATGAAATGGTTATGCATAATCATTAGGATAATCTCTTGAAGTCACTTGTCTTGTCAAAAAAATTTTTTGTGTGTGCCACCAATTTTATCATGGCCTCAGTCTTATTCTGTTCACTTAAAGAGCTTCTGGGCACTTTCCAGCTACTTGGGAACCTGGTTGGCATAGTTATACTCTAAAATTAGGAAGTATAAATTTCATTGGGAGGTTAACTTTTTTCCCCCTTAGCACCTTTAATCTATGTAGCCAACCTCTGTATGGGCCCTGAGAACATGGGTGTGGGGGTGGTGGTTTCAAGCTCACACAATAGACTAGGCTAGCAAAGGTTGACCCCCTCCCAAAATCACCTAGCAAAATTGGAACCATCAAAATTCCTATGTAGAAAAATCTTCTAAGGTATTATCAATCAGAAGTCTACTAAGGACTAAGAAATATTAAGATGGTTATTCTTGCTGAGCCTTCCTAGGAATAGTAAAAGCTGCCTGCAGTCTGTTCTATGCATCCTTACTTGGGAGTATGCTACACTAGGCACATGGAATATACTTCTGAGTGTCTGTCAGAGTCTTCCTATTAAGGATATTCAAGTGATGATGGATAATGAATGATTCTGCAATGGATAATGGAAAAGTAATTTGACTTCTACAAGCAAGCAGCTGCAAGTAGGCCATATTAATAATAACTGCCTGGCAATGTTGTGCCTTTGGGGACCCTTTGTGGACTCTTTAGCCTGTTCTTCTGGCACTAAAACCCCCCAGACTCCCTAGGCCTCCCCTTTTGTAGTAAAATAAGTAAAAAATAGAAGAGGAAGGAAGAAAGGAAGGAAGGAAGGAAGGAAGGAAGGAAGGAAGGAAGAAAGAAGAAAGAAAGAAAGATGCTTCTCCTAGAAACCTCTAGAAGTAGAACTTCACCTTTTAAATACGTTGCAGGAATCCATTGTTCTGTTTAACATCAGAACACTCATTGTTCAAAACTGGCAGGCTTGTGTACACTTCCAGTTTTTGTCTTTTGTTTCTTTGGCAGTCTGTAGAGCCCCCAGAGGATGTCGGGGCAAAAAACTGGCCTGTGGACCTGCTATAATTGCCCACCCTAAGCTAAACCAGCTCCTTTAACCCTGCAAGCCACTTCAGAAGTCATCTAGTTATCTATAGCGTCTTTGCTTTTGTGGCAGAATGTCTCAACTTGGCCCTTTTTCTGTGATGAGCAAGTGCTGTATTTGCTGGTGTATAAGACTCCCTTCCCCCCAAAAAAAATACTGTTTGAAAATGGAGGTGCATCTTATACGCTGGTGTATCTTATAATAATATTTGCCAGTGTATAAATTAGATGTGTCTTATACACAGGTGCATCTTATACACCAGCAAATATGGTATTCATTAAGCTCCCAGTTCTTTAAAAATAGGAAGGAAGGAAGAACCAGAAACAGTTGATCTGTATTTCTCCCGTAACCTGTAAATAAAGGGATATGACATATGCAGAAGATCCAGTCTGTAGAGATGCTCTAGTTTTATCAGGATGTCTGATTTTATTTGCCTCAACAATCCTGAAGAATTTCTCTGCATTCCTCAGAGAGGGGAAAAATCAGTTTTAAGTGAAATTTGTTAGCAATGTCGGGGTATTTTTTGGTCTTATTAGTTCTGTCCATTAAATTGAGAGTTTTCCCTTTGGCACCCAATAAAATATGAATGTCGGTGAAAGAGAAGTGAAAACCGCAGCACAGCATAAATTACAAACCTTATCAATATTCACTGTGGGTCCCACACAAGTTTATACAGCAGACATCCCTCTCTAATGTTGCTACTCTTATTCAGAGCTCTCTCACTTTCCTCAAAATTCTGAGTGGGTCTCTTGATATGCTTCAGATTTCACTTTAGTCAAAATTCCATGGGACCTCTACTTAAATAAAGGGTATTTTGATGCAAGGATGATATTGCCATTGTCAAATAGACGCTTCTTGAAATATATGAAGTGTGATGATGAAAACAAGTTAGCCAGAACAGTGCTGGAGAACAACTGGAATGGGTCTCATCATGACTTGTCCAGTTTGGCAGCTGCATGGAGTTGCTCATATGGTTTCACTTTTCTCGGAAGTTCTGCCTCAGCCTTTTGATACTGTTGTGTTTCGCCAGCGCTGCATTATTATTGTGTTTCTAATGCCCATCAAAACCTTTCATAACTAGAGTCCTCCTAGGAGCTAAAGTAAGGCATCTTTCAGCAGTTTGCAATTTCTCTCTCTCTGGCTCTTTAAAGATGTGGAGTACTCTAAGCTTTTAAAATATTTTTGATAGTTTTTAACTTTTTTATTTTGTGACTGTCTAATTATGTTTTAAATTGTTGTAAGTTGTATTGAATCTCAAATGGGAGAAGGATGGAATGATGGTGGTGGTGAGGAACAGAAACATTGTGAGGAACAGAAACATTTATATTTTTAAGGCCTTATTCCACATAGTCATGATAAATTAATACGGTATAATTCTGCACATATCAGTCTGAAAGGGAGGCTGAGTGCTTTTGTATGTATAAAACTCCCTGTGTGTAGTGAACTAGGAACCAGAGAGAGAGAGAGATACTGTAGTTCTCTTATGTTGTATATGGCCTTTCCACACAACACTGTTACAGTGCTATTATTCCACTTCCAACATCCTATGGAATCCTGGGGTTTGCAGTTTAGGGAGGGGCATTTAGAATTCTCAGCCAGGGAGCACTTTG
Organism: Ctenosaura bakeri; assembly: GCA_948474755.1. Lineage (NCBI taxonomy): Eukaryota > Metazoa > Chordata > Lepidosauria > Squamata > Iguanidae > Ctenosaura > Ctenosaura bakeri. The sequence continues at coordinate 140,713 of CAOLHI010000607.1, read as the reverse complement.
GCCTCAAGAAACTACAAACCCCAGAATCCCACAGGATGTGAAAGGGGAATAATAGCACTATAACCAGTGTAGTGCAGAAAGGCCCTTAGTTTGTTATGTTTGCTGCCGCTGCTGCTGTTGTTGTTGCTGCTGTTGTTGTGTGCCTTCAAGTCATTTCTGACTTATGGCAACCATAAGGCAAATTTGTCATGGGGTTTTCTGGGGCGAAGAGGGTGTGAAGCACCCAAGGTCTCTCAGTGGGTTTCAATGGCCTTGCAGGGAATTGAATCCCAGGCTCTTCCGCACTGAGGCTTCTAGCGCAAGCGGGGGAGGCCGGCAGGTGCAAGAAGGCTCGTCCGGGAGGCTGCCGCTTCCCCCTCCTTCCTTCCGCAGGCGAAGGAACCAGCGGGGAAGCAGCACCGAAGGAGGCTTGCCGCGCAAGCCGCCCTCCCCCGTGCGAAGCGGGAGACCTCGCGCTGGATTCCTCCCCCCCGTGCGTGCCAGATTCCTCCCCCCGCGCGCGCGAAGCGGGCGGTGTCGCGTCCCCCCCCCACGCGCGCGAAGCAGGCGTCGCGTCCGTCGCGCTACCTCCCCACCCCGCTCCTTCCTTCCGCAGGGGCGGAGGGAAGGAAGCGCGACCCGGCCGGCTCCCGGAGGCTCCGCACGAAAGGTAAGTGCGGGTGGGCTCCGGGAGCATTGCGCGAGCACGGGGTGATTTTCGCTTGTACGTGAAAATCAAAAAACCCGCGCTCGCGCCGCTTCAGCCCCGTGAGCCAGGCGGAAGTGGGAGTGCGTCGTGCGGAGCAACGCTCCCACTCCCGCGAGGCTCACGGGGCTATCGCGCGAGCAAAGGCCCGTGCGAAAAGGGCCCCAGTCTCCAGGGTCATAGTCCAATGTTCAAGCCACTGCGCTATGCTGCTGTGCTTTGTTATATGCAGGGACCTTTTTATTTATAACACAATCCTTCTGTACCTGTACTGCTGAAGTGCTACACTCCAGAATGTGACTGCTTCAGACCAGTGTCTCATTGCGTATAATATGTAGGACAGATCCAAAGTGCTTTTATAATTGATAAAAGTCATACTTGATGTCTTCACCTGACCTTGTGGAAACAAACTCTCTGCCATGGCTGCCGCTGCAATGGCTACAACCGATGGGATCCTGAGGTTTGTGGTTTGGGGAGGCATTATTGCTCTCTGGCTGAGAATTTTAAATGCCTCTCTCCAAAGTGCATTGCACAGAATGTTGCTGTTCAAGTTTAAAATGGACCTATAATTGCACACTCTGAAAGGGTACTGAGTAACTCAGATGCCGTTCTGTATGCATCTGTGTAATATGCTAGGGCAAGGCAGGTTTAATTCATAGAAGAAAGCAAGAACATGTGCACCAGGTGCCAAATAGAACATGCTACCATAGATGTGAATCAAGGTTTATTTATTTTAAATTTAAATTTCTTTTAAATTTAAACTTCTTTGTGCTTGTTTGCAGCTCTTTGGAACTATTACCACTCCACCAAGTCTTATGAGAACTATATTCACCTTGCCTCCTGGATCTCTGTCACATGGTTCTGGAGCACATCAGAAGGAATGGCAGAAGGAGAAAAACCACCCCTTCACTTATTGCTCTCCAGGAAGGAAGAGGAAGGGGTGGAATAAATTTCAAGAGTGGAGTGGATAGGGATAATTTTGAGACTGGATAGGTGGGGGTAGAGGGGATTGGTAATTTTTTGTGTGAGCTGTTTTATTGGCAGTGAAAAATTACTCTAGTTCTCTCAATTTATGGGATGAAAGAGAAGAAGTTTCTGAGTTAATCAGTGGCATGGTTTGGATACCTCACCCTCCTATTTAACTTGATGTCTCCATATGAATATCGAAGTCAAAACATATCCTACATCAAGATAAATGATCTAGGGTTTTTAATTTTTTTAATAAAAATTACTTTTGCAGCTTATATTTTAAATCAATTTCTAGGAGGGGGAAATAACGCATATTAATAATGCATTGTATTTTCTTTTATTCAAGACTGCATTCCTGCATGTAGAAGGGTGTTCTTTTAAAAGTTAAAATGTCACTGCTACACATAAAGCTAAAATCTCAATTCTTATGCTTTTTCTATCTGTCTCAACATTTTAATAGCTCTGTTGGATGGATTGACATGATATGATGGAATACTTGGTGCTTTCAAGTAGTTAATAGGTGCTTATAAATTGCCTAAATGTTCCTGTAATAGCTCCTCCCACCTAAAATCTCCCACTGGGAATTGAATCAAACAAGCCGTATGTAAAGTAAAGGGAAATTTCTACATTACAGAAGAGGAAGAAGAGAAAGATTATTGGGCTTTCTCTTGCATACTGTCTTATTTTAGAAATACAGCAGCTTCTTATTCTTTTACTTATGATTTGTCAGTTTTGGTGTCAGAGAGTCATTTCTGATCCTCTGCAAGCAAAAGAGATTTCCAGTTTGCAAGCAGTCAGAATATCAGAGATTCATATATTAGATATGAATTCTGTAATTTTCTTTGTATTTGTTAACCATATATTTAATTAAGCAGTAAATCAACAAGCCCTAATTGTTCATACAAGCGGTCTATGCAGAATGGGAACAATCAATTTATGCCTCCATTTCTGTAGAGGTTCCACTTGCCTTGTTTGCAGAACTGAACTAGAAGCTGTGCACCATATGTTTTCTGGAAATTGGTTTAATATTAACAGAATAATTTATATTTGTATTGGTTGTACACACATGCACATATATCATTATATATAATGGCAAACCACCTCTAAACAAATATTGCCAAGAAAACCCCATGGTAGCTTCACCTTGGGGTGGCCATAGGTCGGAAAGACTTGTAGGCACACAACAATTATATTTGATACTCTTTCATATCATCATCTAAGAGGCTAATAAGAATAAATGACTTAAATTTTGATTTTTAAAAAATATATATTTGAAATTCTGCTTTTTTGGTAGATTGTTGGATATGACTTTAGTTCTGATACTTGTAACTGAAAAATATTGTGATTTTGGAGGTACAATTTCACAGTGGAAAATGTGACATCAATTTTACCTGAGAAGAAAACTCTTCCAGTGCAAATAGCATAATAAACTCACTTGGAATACACATTTGGTACTCTTATGAACCATATCCATACTCTTAACCCTCCTACAGGGCCTAGTTTTTCCCCAGTGCAGATTCTAATCTGAGTCATAGGCCATTTCTACATGAGAGGGGAGGAGCGGTTCACTGCATGTCAAGAGTGGTGTTTTTATACTCTGATTTGGAAGCTGAATTCAGAAAATTCAGAAACTGTGCTGTCTGCACCCCCTCCCCTTTGAAATCGTACTACTGCGGAAAACAGCGGTTGCTGCATCCACAACAGCAAGTCTCTGCCCACTCCCATTCCCCTCCATCACCCCACCCTGTTTTTTAAAAAACACACCCATGTTTTTAACACATCTCTGTGTTGTTACGTTTGTGGGTAGGAATGTATGTTTGTTGATACATGGAAAAAAATGTCTTAACAGTCCATTACCAGATCCACTCTCTTCCCACTGTCCATTTAACACAGGGAGACAATAATGATGGTGGTCTGTCCTTTGATGGGCACAGAGAGATAGGGATGGAAGTGACAGAAGGGACAGCCTGGGAACGCCCATAGCTGGCCACTTCTGCGATGTAAATTGATGCTGCGCTTCTGCATGTAGGTGAAAACTGAAGCAGAATCAGTTTGGAAAATTTATATCGGAGTTTTTCAGGTTTTCACATAACAGCGATTTCATATCACGGTGAACTGTTCTAGGAGCTGAAAACGTGGAGAACCACAAGGAACAGTACAACATGCAGACTGTAGGGTAAGAATTCAACATTGCTACAATGTATCAACCTCGTTCAGAAAGGAACATAGGCTCTCAACCCCTCCCAGCCAGGCTTGTACCTGTGGCTCTTCCAGTACTTCTCAACTGCTTGAAATGCTTCTACTGCAGTATCACAGGTACAGAAATTCCTGATGTTCATGCTAGAAACACAAGATGATACAGTTAAATAACATTTTCAAGTGCTATGCTATGCTATGATGGGCAGAGAGGGAGAGAAAACTAACCCATCCATTTTCTGCAGGAGGTACCCACTGTTTAAATGCCATCTTGCAACCTATACAGTATACATTTTACAGCATTTCTTTTTTAAAAAGCCTTCTTTGTACCATGAAAAGGCATGCACTACAGGGTTTTATCTATCTTCATTAGCTTACACAGAGGTTTTTGCTATAGTACCAATAAACAAACAAACAGAGAGGTTTCACTACAGGTTTTGGAAAGTTCATCAGTAAGATATGCTTGGATGGAACACGCCATGCAGCAGAAATCTGTAATTACTATCTGCAAAAACAGTTAAATTGGTTATCTCTCCCCACAAACCCCCTGGTATTTGTGATTCTGCTGATAAAACTGGTGACATGCATGTTTCAACCAATTAATTAGTATACAATATTCTTTTAAAAATTTTAGTGAAAGAAACAGTGAGTGAGAGGAATCCCAATAAAAGTTACAAGCGCAGGTAAGGAAAAGATTCTTCTCTGCTATGAAAACTCTCTTTCTGGTCTTAAAGGCGAAAAGCCTATTTGAATGCTGGTAGAGCATAAATCTTCTCTGGTGCACTTTTTATGGTGTTCTGCTGCACTGACCAAGCTGGTGGCCAGAGGTATTAGACATGTAAGCATGAGCTACCTGCACCATCTTTCTGTAGTACAAAATATGATGTGGTATCATACTTGGCCAAACTATGATGTAAAGTCTGTGGATTTTTGGAACCTTGAAGGTGGCGGAGCTGGAAACGGATCTTACCAACAGGACAAGTCTCTCTGAAGGAACCATTCCATAATGGAGATGGTGCAAAGCCACTTCTATCTTCTTGTGATGCATTCATTTATCACAGCAGAAGTACCAAAATGTGACTCTGGGCCCACTTCCCTGGACTTACCTAGACCATGCTTTCTCTTACAAAAAGGAATAAATCGGATACCTTCATGAGGGATGACTCACCTCTTAAATGAGTTGTAGAATCCACTTTAATTAGGCTGCAGGGTTTAACAACAAAACTGCTTATTTTTTCCCAAACTGAAGTGATCATTTGGCCACCTCCTCTTTGTTTTTATTTCTTTTCGGGCTATTTTGGCAGTCTGTACACTGCTTGGCTGATCCTGGGTCAGATATCTGGCTCACAGACCTGCTAAAGTTGCCCAGCTTTGCAGTATAAAGTTGTTTAATGACAGTGGGACTTTTTGGTTAATTGTATTAGAATATATGAGTGGGATGTTTTGATTTTTCTTTCTCAGACACTGAAAGCACTTGGATAATTTCAACATGATAGTGTGAAGCTGGAAAATGTCACCAGGTGCTGCTGGGATGTATATTCCAGCCTGTTATGAATTTTAGCTGTTAATTCATCTTCACTGCCACCATCCATTGAATTATGAATTATCTGGACAGTACAATGGGACTCTGTCCAACCATGTACATCCCTACGCTTAAGGATCTTCCTTTTTCCCCAGTCTACTTAGCTTTGGCGTGGGAAGGAGAGAAACAGGGTCTTTTACAGAAAGTATTTATTAAAGGTATGCAAATAAACAAGGCAAATTAACACACATGGGAAGCTCCCTCCTCCCAGGCACGCTTAGTTACAAGTAGTTACTAAAGAACAGATATAAAAGCACAGATACATTCTTTAGATCAGCCAGCCTCCAAAATAACAGAAAAGTCCCTAACGCGACTAGATAACTATTTCTAATTACTCACAGTTGTTCCTAGGCTTAGATGTTTTCAGGGGAAGGGACCAGGAGGCGAGGCTAAGCCTCAGCCTGCTACTGGCAGTCCTTTGTTGTTTCTTTATTGTCCCTTGGTTATCTCCCAGCCACATGGCCTTGCAAGAAGTTTTATAACTTCTCCTTGGAAGCATCTGGAAGCATCCTGAAGATGCTCACCTCTTTCCTTTTTGATTGGTCAGGTCTTACCCTGTGACCTATAATGGTGACCCACATGACCTATGATGCTGACCACACACTAAAATGTAATCTAATCCCAACACCTTATTAACCCTTGGTTTACCTGAAGAGGGAAGTGTCCCCCTTTTAGCTAAGTCTAGATAATGGGAAGCCCCATTATCACAGATAGTTGCAAAGAATTTTTGCAATACTGTTACACCCCTTTGAGATAAAAGGTTTAGTTGCCTTTGGATGAGAGAGGACTAAACTTTTATAGTATTATTGTAAGATTTGTTTCATTTAAAAATATATAAGCAGAGTACAGGAGCAAAATGTTACTCTCAGTAGTGGAGCTTGGAGTGTGTGAAGGGGGGGCAGGAGGGTATGTGGCTACAGCATGAGGGGCGTGGCCAGAGTGCGGGGTGGCATGGCTATGGGCAGAGACACCCCAAAAACATTGCCACCAGGGTGTGTATGCCCCCCCACATCCCTATGTGACTGGTTACTCCTATAGTAGTCAACAAGTTGGCTGACAGTGCATAAGAATTTTAGAGAGCAGCTCATTCTTTAAATACATTTAAATCTTAATACAAAGTATCCAGACAACCTAAAACTTGGAGACTGGCTGAGATCCTAAGTGGTCAAATATAGCATAAGAGTTCTACATGCTGTACTCCACTACGACTCCTCTGTCACTACCTCCAGGACTCATTGTCGCCCTGTGATAGGCTATGCCATGCCTGTTCCATTGCTAGTGGAGAGCAAAGGGGATTGGAGAAGAGTCCAGCTATGTCCCCAGCTTCCCTCCCCTTTTAAAAAATTAAATATATTAAAACGACAAAACATCACTAAATAGAATAAGTAGAAAAGACAATACTAAACAGACCTAACAAATGAAAAATACACTGTTTACACTAATTACACTGATACACATTATATAAATCAACATAAAATTCTACCATTAACTATGACTAGAATAGCATTAACAATAAAAAAACAAAGACAACATAATAGATAAACATCTAATTAAAAGATGGCCAGCCCCAACTATCAGCTATTCTTAGTATTTAATATATATATATATATATATATATATATATATATATATATCTGGCATAATATAATAAACCAAATATATATTATTAATAAATAATATAATAAACCAAAAAGACACCTATGTAACAACTATGCATAATCTCACTTATCTCCTGTATTTGCCGGTGTATAAGATGCAGCAGCATATAAAATGCACCCCATTTATATGCTGGCAAATACCATTTACCAGCACATAAGATGCACTGGCATATAAGATGCTCTCCATTTTCAAACAGTATTTTTCAGCAAAAAAAGTGAGTCTTATACACTAGCAAATAAGGTAATATAAAACACTTCTAAAAAAAAGATACATAAACATATTTATGTCAATAACCAACTAGCATTATTAATCTAAAATATATATTTTTAAAAAAATATAAAGTGGCTATATAATTATATGTAGAAGATAACAGCATATGGCGTTAAGTAAAGTCATCTAGAATTTTCTTAGATTCCCTAGCATGTATTATAAATTTCTCAATTCTAAACAGAACAATATAAAATTATAACAGTAGCAGCAAGTTCAAAATACTAAAATCATAGTTTCACCCTCATTTTTTCTCAAATATTCAATAAGCAAATTCCAATTTTGAACAAAGTCATGTTCTGGTGAACCTTTTGGTCTTTCCATCAATCTATCTATTTCTACAATTGTCATCAGCTTAGTAAACCATTCATTTATGGTTGGGACTTGAGAATTCTTCCAATATTTTGCTAATAACATAAACTGAATTATTCTTTGCCTTGTCCCCAGCTTTCTTCACTGTCCAGCTTTCACAAGCATACATATTAATTGGAAATTTGATGGCAATCCCATTCAATTATATATGTTTGTATATATGTTTCAAGATCTTGTCTAGTTTCTTCAAAGTTCCTTTCCAAGTCCCTTCCAGGTCCTAGTCTTCTTCTGATGTCTTGACTGCAGTCTCTGTTCTGATTAATGACTGAGCCAAGGTATAGAAAATCCTGAACTATTTTAATGTCTTCATTATCTCCTTTAAGATAATGGAAATAATCTGTGGTCATTATTTTTGTTTTATTAATGTTCAACTCTAAACTTGCCTTTGCACCCTTGATTTTCTTCAGTACTTGTTCCAAGTCTTTGCTACTTCTTCCTAGTAGTATAATGTCATCTGCATATTGATATTCCTTCTTCCTGTTTTCATGCCTTTTTCCTCTGAGGCTAATCCTGCTTTATGTATGATATGTTCAACATACAAGTTAAACAGATAGGGTGATAAAATACAGCCTTGCTTGACCCGCTTGCCAATTGGAAACCATTCCATTTACCATGCCTTATGCTAGGTGAAAAGGGCCCACAACATAGTTGCAGCTCCTCTCCAGCTCAAGCAATTCTTCTCTTTCCAATTCAGCTAACAAGTAAAACTCCTTCCTTAGGATTCTTACACCCATTGGGCCAAACCAATAACTCATAGATGGTTTGGTTCTCAAACTTTGGTCCTCTGGGTGCTCGAGACTTCAGCTCCCAGGATATCTGAAAATCAGCAAAGATGTCTGGGAATACTGGGAACTGAAGTCCAAAACATCTGGAGGACCTTCTCCTTTATTTTTTTCTAGATGCTACCCTTTTTTTCCTTGTTAACTGGTCTATCTACTACCTGTGCTGCTATAAGACAACTTGTACAACTTGCTGCACACTTTATTTATTGTCATGTCAGGACTGTATTCTAGGACACATGAAGGTTTACCTTTTCAATATTAAGACACTGAAACATATCTTCTCCGTGGGAATTTATGAGAAAAAAAGTGTTATTAGTTGTTCTGCTCATCTGTTTAGCAGTGACAAATTAGTGTCTTTTTTCTGTTACCTTGGAAAGCTTCTGTTAAAAGTCATGGTTTCCCACAACACCTTCTGGAGATGGATAAATCCATATTATTGATCTAAGCATATGACCATTTTTTCTATGTGAATACAGTTTTTAGCAATGTGGTATTTATCACATCCAGCCTGACACTACTGTATGATTTTTCCAGATTTCATTCATGTAAACATAGGCACCAACATAGGATGTGAGCATTTCTTCCTGCCTCCTGTCCTTCCTATATCTTCTTCATATTACTGGTCCCATTTTTTCATTTCCTTCTCTTTCCTCTCACCATCAGATCCAATTGGCTTGCCAGTTACAATTAGCTAGGCAAAGTCAGAGTGTCAAAGATGAGGCTGGCTGTGAAGAGAAGAGGATTGTGGGGCTTATTTCCTTGTCAGATGGCTGCTATGTCAGCCTAAATACCACCACGTCTGTTTTGCTGTTTCTCTAAAATGCAGCATAGCCTAAAGAAGAATGTGAGGTGGGAGGGGGCGTGTTAAGGAGAGATCAAAGGAAAGTGAAACCTAGGGAAGCTGAACTCTCAGGACACCAAGGTATGAGTCCCTTTTAACAAAATGTCAGCGCAGGCTTATTAAACAAACTGTGGCTGCCAAAGGGAAGCTGATCAGTCTTACAGTACATAACAAAAAATCAACATTGAATCTCGCAGAGGTTCTTAAATATTTTAAGGAGGGAAAGAAATTTCCACGGCTGTGATTAGATAAAACTTGGCAGAAAGCTATAATGTTTGCTAGACCTCAGTGTGTGGGGGTGTTAGGTTTATGTCTAATTTGCAATTCGGTTGACAAAATTTTAAAAGCCTCTGGACATGGCGTGATGCCCAGACACAATGCAAAAATCCTAGCTGTCTTACAAAAGCAGGAGAAATTAGTTTTGCCATGCATATAGTTCCATTCATAAATCTTCACTGGGTAAATTCCTAAAGCCTTTCTTGTTACTAATTAAGGTAGGTTTTTGAAAAATAAAGTTGCTTGATATGCAGTTACTGAAATGTAACCAATGTTTTAACAAAGTTTCCCCAAAGTCTCCCCTTAACAAAACTGATACTTTCCAGATATATTACACTACAATACTTGCCATCCTCAGGAAGAAAAAGATCACTGGGCGTTCCAGAGGATCATAGGAGTATAGTCCCACACACCCAGAGGTCACCAGATTGCTGCCCTTAGCACATTATCTTTGCTTATTTTATATATTCTGAGACCTACAAGTCATGTCTTTGTTTATCTCAGTTTTGATTTGTACTATCAGTATTGAGCAAATACTTAGGACATCAGGCTCAAATGGGGCTGGCTGCAAGGAACATGCAACTCTCTTATTGCAACAGCTCCATTGGCTACCAATCTGTTTTCTGGGCACTGGGCACAAAATGGTGGTGGTGACCTATAAAGTCCTAGAAGGCTCACACCCAGGTTTTTTGAAGGCGTGTATCTCTTTTTATGGGCCCCTTCTTGCTCTAAGATCTTCTGGATAAGCCCTTCTCTCTGTCCCACCACCTTCCCAGACTCATCTGGTAGGACCAAGGAAGAGATTCTTCTGGTGGCTGCTCCCAGACTTTGGAACTGCTCTGAGAAAATTAAAACATTTTTATGTCATTACACTTTTTGAAACTGACTGGAGTGGGCTTTAAATGCTTGGCAGTACTTTTGAAGCTTGTATACAATCTTATTATGAATGTTAATATTTTTTATGTTTAATGTTTTAACTTTATAAGTTGTTTAATTGTCTTTAAATAACTTATATTTTGATTGAAGCTTTTGTATAGCTTTAAATCTGTATGTTTTTTTAAATATGTTGCAAGCTGCCTTGAGTCCTATTATTGGGAGAAAGGTGGGATATAAATAGATTAAATAATAAAATAAAATATGTCAAACATAAACTGTAGCACAAAAGTTCAGTAAATGCAGAAAGACTAGTACTACATTCTCTTGTTCAGATTCGTTGTCATTACAAAAGAAAAAAAATGTGAATATGAATATATAACATAAATATCAAACCTGAAAATTGTGATTTAGGTGTGTGCAACTGGCCTTGCAGAAGCCAGGTTCCCCACTTCCTCCTCATGGAAGCTCCTTCACCTTGCCATGTCCGCCATAGAGACAATCAAGGAACACTAATGAATGGGATGCAGCAGGCAGGAGGTGAGGACTGAGAGTCTGATAGAATCATCTTTCATGAAGACAGATTCATGAGGATTTAAGAATGGAACTTCTCACAGAAGAATAGCTACATGTTTTCTGTCATATCTCAGCTTCTACAAGTGCTTTTTAAAATATGAAAACTTGGAATCTGGGGCAAATGATAGTCCAAACAGCCCCAGTGTGGCATGTTGAGAATCTAGGTAAAGAACAGCTAAACTAGAATATGACAACAATATTTATTGGGCCAGTTCCTGAGAGTGCAGTTGGAGGATTTCTGTTCAGCTCCATGGCTATTAAGATGTGGGATAGTATCCCAATGCCATTTTCTGTTTTATCTCCCATGGTGCTAAATATCCATAGGAAGCTACTAGGTGATGTCATTGGAGTTTTGAGGCTGGGTGCCACTTAGCTCTCCCTCTTCGGGCTGTTGGATTCTGCTGGAGTTCTGCAGATGCTGTATAAGTAGCCGGATTCCATCTGTCTATATACAAGTTTAAGGCTGTTTTCACTTCAATTATTGAACTTTTAAATTGTTCAGTTTTTAAATTGTTCAATATGTTTTTAAAATGTTTTAGAATGTTTAAATTATTTGTTTTACATTTTAAGCTGCTTGAACTGATTTCATTGTAAGCTACTCAAAGATTTTATGATATTAGGTGGTAAATATTTTAAAGCAAACAAACAAGCTCCAGGCTGCTGAGATTGCAGGAGGAAGTGAAAAATAGCCTTTGGGAGTCATGGAGATGCTCATTTTTAGAGTTTTAGGGGGAAAAAATTATAGGTTTTTTTTTTTTTAACAGAAAGTTTTGAAACATTTGTTATCGTTTCTGTTAATAACAGAACACCAACTATGAGCCCTGGTGGCACAGTGGTTAAATGCTGGTATTGCAGTCACAAGATTGTGTAACCAGGTTCCGGGTTGATTTAGCCTTCCATCCTTCTGCAGATAAATAAAATGAGAACCCAACTTCTTGGAGGCAATTAGCTAACACATTGTAAACTGCTTAGAGAACACTTAGTTGATAAACAGTATAGAAATACACATGCTATTGCTATTGCTCTAATAGAGGGGAAAAGATCCGTGTATTGGGAAAGCTAACTGGAAACATCGGGAAAAATCACTTTTAAAAGAGTTCCTTCTAAATTGCTATAGATTTGTTCCCCATAATAAATGGAACAGTAATGTTCCTTTCAGTGTCAGAAAGAGGGACTAGGACTAGGGCAAGCATCCTTGGACGGGGGCAAACATCCTTGTAGCATGAAAGGCCTCAAGTCAGAATGAAATCTAATTCATCTGCATTGTTGAACAAATCTGCTCATACCCCACCCCCTCTCTAGTAAACAGTTATAAGTCTTCCATCAAACTACAAATCCAAGGATTCATAGGATGGATCAATGCCAGTTAAAGCAGGATAAAACTACTAGACCTATGTAGTATAGACACTCTCTGAGACTCTGCTTCAGACCTGAGACAAAACCATCTGAGGCAAATCAGCCTCCTATTCAAAGGGCTGAAATGAGTTCTGAACACAGTCTTATCTTTTGTATATCAGTCTTCTATACATACATGTATGCGTGCATCCATACCTTATAAGGGAACAGCACAAACTTTATTAGTGCTCCAGACTTGGATAACCATTTTAAGAAAGCCATCCTATGGAAAGCTCCAGATAATTGGATAGGATTTACTACCATTAAACTATACAAAGAATTACCATCTAAGAATATGTTTAGCCTTTTTAAATCTGTTTTCTTCCAAAATTCTCAGACACTCCTGACCCAGATCCTTCAGATTTTACTGGAGTCAAAAATTAGTAGCACATTTATTTGATTGTGCTATGTAATACCAAACAGAACAGTTAAATCTTATCCTTCTGGAGTCCTTCAGTTTGCTGAACCCTAAAGTACAACAATATTTGGTAAGTCAGGAAATGAATTTGCTTCCAGCTGACTTCACCATACTGTATAGTTATGGCTATTCTCAGAGAGTTAAATTCTTTCTTCCAAGCATACAGCAAGCCCTAGCACTGGAAGATGCCACAGTTATTTGTCCTTATAGATGGTATGAAAGCACAGATGCTTGACACATTGTCAAGAGATGATCTTATAATTTAAACAATTACCCAGAGTGTATAAGGGCGGTGACTCTGCCACAACTCAGACCTAGAAGGAATTTCATTATCTCAGTTTCTCATTTGGCAAGAGCCTGTGGGCAAGTTACCATAAATTTCTATCAGTGCATTTGAAACTCCAAGCAGTACTGAAATAAATTAAATGTAAGTTTTTCTTTTTGAAAGGTCTGGGTTAGATCACCCAGAAAACAAACAATGTAAATGCATCATGGTTTTCTTTTAGGCTATGCAGAAGAGGAGAATGAGAAAGAGGAATGGTGGTGGAGGGGAAGAGGGAAGAACACACCCTGCATTAAATATTGTTACAGAACCTTTATTCAAATAGCATGGAAAAGTCACTTACTATAAGACATAAAATCAGCGGATGCCATTAAGGACTGTCACTAGACTTGACAAGTTAATGAGGCCAAGATTATGAGAATATTATTATTTTAGTAGAGCATTATGTTCAGTCAAATCCTCCTCATGAGTTTAGAGAGAAAACCTTGCTCAGATATCTGTGCCACTGCCTGTTGTTAATTTATTATCTTTATGGGACCCTGACTCAGACAAAGAAAATACTAGAGTCCCTCAGGCACACAGTGTTATTTATGAGAAGGAGGCACAAAGCTAAATCCTAAATTACAAATAAAGGATTATATTTAAGATGGGGAAAAAAAGAAGAAAATTATAAAATTTTGCTTGATTATGAAATGGTGTTTTTTAAAAAAAAAAAAGATTTTTTTTTAAGGCCTGAAGAATATCTGACTACTCTTGGTTTAGTGGCTGCCTACTCTAAAATAAATGGGGAAGAGAGAATAGATCAGAAATACATACAACTTGCAGATCAAACAGGAGAGAATTGATGAAATTTACATGCTGATTTCAATAAAATTTGGTTTGCATGGCTCTAGTGCTTATTTTATTCCTTTTCACCACACACACACACACACACATGCACACATGAATAAGTGGTTAATGTGTGAGAGAAGTCCTCATTAGGGATGGAAAGAATGTACAAAAAGAATACTGAATATTCAAAAATATGAGTGTTTGGAAAACTGATGAGGAGAACCCAAAACTGATAAGAATCTTTGCAGCTACAAATTTTGTATGAGATTTCCTTTCTATAAAGTTCTATCAAGTTCTATAAAAATTTAGAAGCCCAAAATTATAGAAATTGACTGTGATAGAACAATTCTCCTTGGAGATTGGAATGGAGTGATAGACCCATTGGTTGATCGTGAATTGGATAAGATTATTAAGAAAAACCAGGGGAAGCTCCCTAGATCATTCAAGGAAATGATGGAAAATTTACATTTGGTAGATGCTTGGTGTCATTTATATGGAAAGATTCTACTCTGATAGACAGTGATCGTTATCTAGACTGGATATGTTCCTAGTCTCTAGGACGTTGTCTAAGAATATAAAAGAAATGGACATTCTCCCGAGGAACTTATTGGATTATAATGCAGTGCTTTTACATTTAAAATCTGGGAGAAGAAACTACAATTAGAGATTGAATGTGCGGGTGTTGCAAGATGAAAATATACTTGCATGAGCAAAAAAGACTCTACAAAGTTATTTTCTGAAAATTTGAATAAAGGAACAGATATTGGAAATGTATGCAATGCCAGTAAAGCTGTGATCTGTGGCTTCTTGATACAACAAAATGCAATTCAAAATAGGAAAAGAAAGGAGAAAATTCAGAAAATAAATGATCAGATAAAGATAAAAGAAAATGAGTTAAAACAAAAACCTGCATGTAAAGCTATTCAGAACGAAATACGGATATTACATAAACAGTTGGAGGCCGACTTAACATCAGAGATTAGTTTTAAAAAACTACTCTATTTGAAACAGACAAATTTTGAGTGGGCTAATAAGCCAGGAAAATGGCTGGCCTACCTATTAAAGAAGAAAAAAGAATAGAGAATGATTACAAAAATTTGAAGTGGGGAAAAATCTATACAGATTCAGGAAAAATTAAGAAAATGTTTACTGTTTTTCCAATCTATATCAAGGCTGGCCTTGAAGATATTCAATGATACATTGAGAATTTAGAAATTAAGAAATTAACAGAAGAACAAAGAATGAGTCTTAACCATCCAGTTACAGCAATGGAGATAGTAGAGGCAATAAATCTGGCAAAAAAAAGGAAAAGCCCCATGGTCAGATGGTTTACCCTCAATTTATTATAAAGCTTTGCAGGATCAACAATTTTTACCATTCCAGGCAACAATGAATGCAGTCTTTAGAGGAATACTACCTAAATCCTGGAACGAAGCTTTTACAACTTTGATCCCCAAGGAAGATTGAGATGCTCTTGTGGTTAAAAATTATAGACCGATATCATTGCTTAATGTGGACTGTAAAATATTCACATCAATTATGGCAATAAGGATGAAGAAAATCTTGAAAGAAATAATTAACAACGAACAAGCAGGTTTTCTACCCAATAGACACTTAAAAGAAAATATGGGATATAATTTAAATATTGAGTATTTTGAGACACAGCCCGGGAAGAAACTGGCATTGTTATTTCTTAATACTGCAAAAGCTTTTGATAGTTTGAATTTGGACTTCGTGTTTGAAGTATTAACAAGAATGGATGTTGGATGTCATTTCATGCAAAGCATTAAAACTATTTATCATAATCAGACTGTCCAAATTCTAATAAATGGGGAAAAGACTGAAAAAAAATACAAGTTACTAGAGGAACTTGACAAGGATGTCCAATCTCTCCACTACTATTTTTAATAGTAATAGAAGTCCTGATCACAAGCATCAAAACAAATAACAAAATTAGAGGTGTTAAATTAAAAAGTGAAGAATATAAGATTAAAGCTTTCACTGATGATATTGCTATAATATTAGAGGATCCAATTAAGAGTATGGAAGAACTGAAAATCCTTTTAAAAGAATTTGGCAAAATATCCGGTTTGAGAATAAATGAAGAAAAAACTAACTTACTTACAAAGAATATAAATAAAGAAGAGGAGAAGGATTTGAGTCAGAAATCAGGATATGTAATTTCAACAAAAGTAAAATATCTAGGAATCCACTTGACGAAGAAAAATTCAGATTTGTATAAAAATAATTATGAAAAGATATGGAAGGAAATGCTATGGAATGAAATGGAAAAACTTGAATTTATCTCTCCTGGGTAGAATCTCTACAGTCAAAATGTCAGTTCTCTCTAAGCTTTTATATTATATTTATATTGTTTCAGACAATCCCTGTGATCACCAATGAGAGCGTTTGCAGTGACTGGCGGAAAGATATACTTAATTTTATCTGGGAAGGGAAAAAACCTAGAGTTAAATATAAAATAATGTGTGATGTAAAAGAAAGAAGAAGTCTCGGACTTCCAAATCTACAATTATATTTTGATTCATGTTGCCTTGAATAGCTCAAGGATTGGATTAAGCTGGATAAAAATAACTGAAATTGGAGGGTAAAGGACTGGCATTTGGATGGCACGCCTATCTTGGATACAATTAAGAACAAATTTAATAATCACTATGTAGGAAAACCGTTATTAAGGATTTGGAAAAAAATACAGACTGAGATTCTATCCAACCCCCCCAAAAAAACCCCCATTGTGGCTTTCACTACATGAAGCCTTTTATAGTAAATATATTTTATGGAACATAGATATCATATAAAGACTTGACAAAGCTACAAGGAAATAGAGTGGATTGTAAAACTCAGGATGAACTCAGAGAAGAGGGAATAAAATGTCATTGGTTATTATATAGACAGTTAAAAGAGAAATGGAAGGCTGAAAAGGATTTGAATGGATTTCAAATTGAAAGAACGGACTGTGATCAGATACTATTTGATGATAAACTGAAATTTCTATCTAAGATATATAAATTGCATCTCAATTGGGAGACAAAAGATGAAATTATTAAAGAATCTATGATTAAAGAGGGCGTAATGTAAGTCATCCTATTGAATATGGAAAATGGGAGAAGATCTGAAATAAGAGTTTAAGATATACTGCTAATCAAAATATAAAAGAGAATGTCTATAACATGGTATTCTTTACTTTATTTTATTGCTTTTGGCCAATGGCCATTGCAAAAACAACAATAAAACAGTTGAACAATACAATAAAACAACAACAACAACAACAACAACAAACGTCATTTAAAAAATACAAAAATACAAGTTAACGAACTATAACATTTTACAGTTAAAAACCTTGACATAGGTGATACACTATGGATAAAATCACAAAAAGGGTCAGAAACTAGGCATTTTATATAAAATTGTCACCATTGCAAGATACAGCTATCTCTGCCAGATGTTTCTAATTTTTTTCGCGGCAGTGGCAAATAAAGCCACACACCGAGTCAAGTATTTGTCTGTGTCCATTAGAAGGTAAAGAACCATTTCTTGAAAGTTCAAAAAAAAATCTATTCCGAATTAACCGTGAAATGAATTGTTCCCTTGGGCCACTGTACAAAGGACAACAGACTAAATAGTGATTTAAATCTTCTGAGAAAGGGCAGCCAGCTAAACATCTGCAGAGGTTTTTTGGTACGTTATTAAGCCTCCCATCTCTTTCAGATGGCTCAAATATATTTAGTCTTAGTTCTGTAAACGCACAACGCAATTGAGTAAAAGTTGATTTGTTTGGCCATAATTTTTTTAACCCGATCTGAAGTGATCTCTAACCAATCTGGAAGTTTAGATAAATTAGAAAGGGATACTTGAGGGAGTGAAATAAATTTACAACTATACAGGATGGTCACCAAATTGTCTAAGTCTATAATATAGGGGAGCACACAGGGAACCTTGGAGAGTGTGCAAGTCTGCAAACATAGCAACCTCCCGTATCATATTATTAATTAATTTCTTCCTTGCAAACTGATCGAGTCCTTTTAGGTCTTCAATTGAGAGCCCATATTTAATAATTAATTGGGCTACCACATGTACCAATTTTTGACAGGTAACCAGTTATTGAGTTCCAGCAAACATTTTTTAGGGAGTCTAGAAAGCAGCATCTCTTGAACCTTAAATCAGTAGCACAGAGACCTTTTATCTATTTGACTTTCTAAGGTCAAAACAGAGGTTTCTAAACGGATCATGGCAGTAGGGGTGTCCCTAGGAAGACCTAATAAAGCCCTTAGAAAGTAGTTCTGAGCTGGTTCTAAGCCAGAAACCTTGGATGTCCCCCAGATCTCTGCCCCATAAAGAATCTGTGACAACGTTTTAGCTTTAAAAACTGTTAGAGCTGGATGTACAAGATTCCCTCCCCTATTAGCAGCAAAGCTCAAAATTGCTTTGGCTGATCTATATGTCTGCATTTTATTGTTTACCTGATGTTGTTTCCAAGAAGATGTCTCTGAGAAAGTCATGCCCAGATATTTAAAAGTCTTCACTTGTTTTATTATATACTCATCTAGGTGCCAGGTATGTATTTTAGGACGCTTACCAAACACCATGACCTGAGTTTTATTATAATTTACTGTTAAGGCATTTCTCTTACAGTATGACAAGAGCTTGGCAAGTAAGCGTCTCAGGCCCACCTGGGTTCTAGATATAAGGATGATATCATCTGCATACATTAACAAAAAGTTTTTGATCAAGAATAGTAACTGGGGTGAACTGTAGGCCCTCTAACTCTTTTACTATGTCAATGATGTAAAAAGTAAACAAAAAGGGCACCAAAATACAGCCCTGTTTGACACCCACAGAAGTATTTATCTTCTGACTGAGGTGGCCTGCCAGGTCAACTTTGACCTGTATTGAGGTGTCAGCATACAGAGCCTTGACAAGATGTAAGAGATGACAATCAATGCCAGCGATTTCAAGCTTATGCCATAGCAAGTTCCTAGAAATTGAATCAAAAGCTGACTTTAGGTCTATAAAAGCAGCGTAAAGTTTTTGTTTCATATTTAGAATATATTTACAAATCAAAAAATTAAGTACAAAACACAGATCAATGGTAGATTTCCCTTTTTGAAAACCAGCCTGGGCTTCAGATATCAGATTTAATCTATCAGGCCAGTCCTCCAAATGTTCCAAAAGAAAACGCACATACAATTTGGAGGGAATGTCTAAAAGCCTAATTGGCCTATAGTTAGCGGGATCTTTTTTATCTCCCTTTTTATGTATAGGAGCAATGATACTCAATCTCTAGTCCTCAGGTATACGTCCGGATTTATTTATATATGTAAACAACTTGGCCAAAACAGGGGCCCAATATTCTTGCTTTACCTTAAGTAGTTCCATGGGGATCAAATCCTCCCCTGGAGCTTTATTAGAGGATTGTTTGGCCATAATTTTTTTAACCTGATCCGGAGTGACCTCTAACCAATCTGGAAGTTTAGATAAATTAGAAAGGGATACTTGAGGGAGAGAAATAAATTTACAACTATACATATTAGCAAAATATTTCTCCCATACATTAGCTTGAATAACTGCTTCCAGGGATTAATCTACCCTTCTGGTCACTTGTGCAATAATATGCCAGAATTTCTGTTAGTCTTTTTGGGAGGCTGCATGGCCTAATTCTTTCCATTGTGTTACATAGTAATTATATCTCTTTTCCTTTAACAATGTTTTATGATCACTTTTCAACCGTGCTATATGTGACTGTGTTTTCATAACTTCCTTTGTGGACTTTGCTTTTAAATTACTTAATTCTTTATTTAATGCTTTCTTAGATTTATGACAATCCTCGTCAAACCACATCCGGGGTTTAAACCTAAGAATTTTAGGAATAGAGGATGATGTCAGAATTGGCTTTAAAGAGGATAATAAGATTTCGTATGATTCAATGACATTATCAGAATTATAGAGTATGTTCACTCTGAGATTAACAAATTCAGGAGATTCTAGGATATTAATAATGTTATCTTGAAGCTGTTCATTCCACCTCAGTCGCCTGCTTCCCAGGACCAAGTAATTAGACCCATCCACTCTACTGGGGGCAACTAAGGGACTGGATTTAACCAGAAGCAGTTCTAAGGGATGATGATCGCTTTCAGCTCTAGGCATTATTACAAATGAGTCACAAAATATAGGAACAGGGCTAGTGGCTAAAAAATAATCTACAGTACTAGCATGTCCTTTAGGAGAAATAAATGTATAATAACCTTTTGGGTCTCCCAGGCCATGACCATTACAGAGTTCAAGGTTGTATTTGATTATTATTTCACAAAAACGTTTCCCGGCAGTATTAACAGTTATATCCAAAGCCAACCTGTGGGAAATTTCTGGCACATTATCCAAACATAATCCAAACATTGTGTTATCAGGAGAAGCCAAGCCAATCCTGGCATTAAAATCTCCTCCTATAATCACCCAAGGATTAGGGAATAGAATATCTAGTTCCTCCAGAATTTGACTCAGTTTATCCCAGGGCAAATGTTCCTTAATGCCCGATTTACCTGGGGGGATATACACACAAATAATGTACAATATTTCAGGGAGTATATTAGAGATTGATAAGACTAAGAAATTAGAAGAACTTAATAAATGGAATTGAGAAATAACAGCATTAAGCGAGGTCGAAATCAAAATAGCAAGCCCTCCAGAGAGCCTTCCAAACTTCATAACCTTCCTAGCTGGAATGGTATAGGAAGTAAAACCTTAAAGGTTTATGATACATCCATCTGGAACCCATGTTTCTTGGACAAGAATAATGTCATATGTCTGTAGATATTTTAGAAAATCCTCATCCTGTAACTTATTAAATCATCCTGCTACATTCCAGGAGAGCATTTTAAGTGAGTCTATAAAAGGTCAAGATGGATCTATAGATATTGGGTTTGATTGGAGATAATTTCTTGATGTTTTAGTGATATCCATCACTTTAAAGAAATTCCTGATATCACCTGTTTTAGGAATATTAAAGTTAGTGGACAAAAAATTAATATGTGAATTATCATCATTATCAAGCACCGGACAGTTAATAGTGGTAGCGACCGGCTCATCAACTTGTATAATCATACTATCAGCTATATACTCAGATTCACATAATTTATTCAACCTGGCTTGAAGCGAGTTCAATCTACCAATGATGAATAATTTATCTAAAAGAGGAAGTTTTGTGAATGATTCTATTAAGCTAAATTCATGCATTTCATCCACTAGTACGTTATCTGGGGAATTCTGTGAGAGATTTCAAAGTCTGGCCGTATATCATCTAAACAGATTAAATCAACTTCCTCCACTATCTGAGCAATCTTACCAGATTTCTCAGATGGTAACTTTTTTCTACAGGCTGATGTATTTACTAATAAAGGGTATGGTGCTACTTGGGAAAAAAACTCTTGTAATTTCTTTATGTTGTCGAAAAAACGTTTTCTTTAGGTTATATAGCTTTTTGTCCTTAAAAGTTATTAAGGCTCTGGCCATCAAATAATTATAAAATAAATATTGAATATTCTCTATGTCCTCTTCTTTTAGAAAAAATATCCCCAGGGCTTTAGCCTGTTGGAGGAAATGGAGTTTTCTATAAGATTGAGAAATAAAGCCATATGGCTTAGGATAATTGATAAAAGTCAGTTGAGATCTTTTATGGACTAAAGGAGGAATATTGGGGTTTAATTGAGGGGCATATGAATTCTGCTTGTTTTCCCTTCTATTCGGCTGGGCTATACTATTGATACCAATCTCCACTGATTTATCTGGTAACTTGCCCTTCATCAAACAACCTATAGGGTTATTTGAGTCTGCCTGAATTGGGCTTGCTGGATTTGCCAACAGCTTTCCTCTATGATCTTTCTTCACAGTATGTGCTGTAACATCCCCTGTCCGTCCCAAATTTATATAAGACTTCGATGAGCTGTCTAAAAGGTTAAACAGTTTCTTAAAATTAAAGTTTACTAGCCTTCTAATTTTAAATAGTTCCTTTTCCAAATTTGGACAGACGACTTTCCTTTTAATTTTTTTCTTTCGCTTTCTGCCCTTTTTCTTAGATCTTTTATCTAACTGTAAAACAACTGGATCTGACTTAGTGTCATCTTGAAGTAAGGGATCATCATCAAGATGACCTGTATTAATATTTATATTAGATGGATCTAGGGCTTTTGGAGGGGCAACCTGTAATATCCCTTCCCCTATGGACCAGCATATTACATCAATGTTAGATTTGATAGTAGTTATTAAATCATACTGGTCTTTTAACATATTAAATAAAGTTGAACAATGATCATTCTCATTCTCTTTTAGCACCTTTTGATCCATATCAGGATGTACTGAGGGGCATGGGTTCATTTGCTGGTTAAGAAAATCGACTTCCATAGCACTAAGTTGTTCGAAGATAGTTTCCCTACACTTACGATAATCTGCCAGTGCCCTCTTTTCCTTTTCTCGTAAAATTTCCAGGGATGACATATCTTCAAAGAAGGATAAAAGATCGTCCTCATTATTTGGGGGGGGGCACTTATCTAATCTGAAGATATAGAGACGTCTATAGAGACCTTGTCAGAGTCTAATTCCACATTTTTAGATTCGAGAAGCAAATTCAAACTCAAACTGGGGGCCTGAACCGTGCTCTTGGATGGACTATGTGCTTCTGAAATTAAGTGGGGTTCAAAATTAGATGTAGTAACAGAATTAGCAAAGGTAGTATTCTCAGTGTGGTCTATGTCTAGAGACTTTCCTTGCAGACCCTGATGTTCTTTCTCTTTGTCTTGGGGGCCATTTAAATACCTGGCCACTTTGCCTCTATTCCCTCTCTTTATTTTAATAAAAGGCCAGATTGAACTAAGAGTGGTATTTTTGCTGAGTTTGGAGGATTTTCTAACTTTCTTTAAAAGACCTGATTGGCTCCTGTTTACAACCATAATTTCTTAAAGCAATAGAAAGGACCCTTATACAAACAGATATAAACAGCTAAATATAACATAGACTATACTCTATAAGTTAGGGCAAAAAGTGCACACTAACTATTAGAGCAAACTCAAAAATAAATAAATCTCTAAAAACATACCTCAAGGGACCTTTAAATAAATAAATCAGAAACTAAGTTAACAAGAATAGTGCTAGCCCACAATAAGAAATATTTTAGGAATTAAGGAATGTAAATCCAGACTATCATACAGATGAAATATGTAATATAAAATATCACAAATGTAGCAAAACAAATCTTCCAAAACTTATATTCTTTCCCAGACACAAAACATAGTGCCAGGTGGGAAGAAAACTACTCCTCATCAATGATGTTCCATTAGGTAATAAGTCAACAAAAAGAAAATTACTTTAGAAGTTGCAGCTTCAGAGGCTGAGGCTAAACTTACCTATACAGACAAGATGGTCTCCTCCACCCTGAGGGAGGCAGTTGAAACTGTTCTGCCCTGCCTTTATACCCAAGGGAAGCACAACTGCGTGGAGAAAGGCGGCTCCTGGAGTTAATTCTGCAAAGAGGCAGTAAGAAACAAGGCAAAAAGTCCCAAAAGAAAATTACTTTAAAAGTTGCAGCTTCAGGGGCTGAGGCTAAACTTGCCTATGCAGTCAAGATGGTCTCTTCCACCCTCAGGAAGCTATAAGATGGTATTTACCTCCCAAAAGATTGGTATTACCTCCCAACAGATTGGCGAAAATGTATAAAACTATTGATAATAAATGCTGGAAATGCAGTTAAGAAAAGGGAACATTTACCACATGTGGTGGAATTGTTCAAAGGCTAAAAAATATTGGAAAATAATCCATTTGTTAATAGAAAAAATCTTGGGCATAAGGTTGCAAGTGGAACCAGAACTATATTTGTTGAGTATGGTGGATGAAAGCATAGAAAAAAATATGGGAGGCTATTGTTCTACATGACCGCTGTGGCTAGAATTATTTATGCAAAAAATTGGAAACAAGGTGATATCCCCAATGAGGATGACTGGTTAATCAGCCTTTCGGATATGGCTGTAATGGATAAAATGGCTATGTTAATAAGAGGAATATTGATGGGTTCTTATATAAAAACATGGGACTCTCTAATAATATATTTAAGAAGTAGATGGGGAAATACAGATTAAATCTTACAGATTTAATATATATCTTACAGATTTAATCTTACAGATTAAAATTGGATATAAACTGTGGAATAAGTTGAATTGATATATGTAAAAGGAATTTAAGTCAATGTCTAAATAAGTTAATATAATTGAGTATCT
Organism: Ctenosaura bakeri; assembly: GCA_948474755.1. Taxonomy (NCBI): domain Eukaryota; kingdom Metazoa; phylum Chordata; class Lepidosauria; order Squamata; family Iguanidae; genus Ctenosaura; species Ctenosaura bakeri. The sequence continues at coordinate 116,431 of CAOLHI010000607.1, read as the reverse complement.
ATGGAACTAAAAGGATGTATTTACCATAAGATAGAGATCAGACGCATATATAGGATGAGATATTAATGCAATGACAACCCGTCATTTTTTTAATTTAATTTTCTTTTGTTTTGTAGTGGTCATTGCTTTTTTTGTTTGGTGTAGTAATGCCCTTGTTATTTTTTTGTTCTTTTTGTTATATATTTTCAATTATTTTATATTTTGAATAAAAAAGGTAAGAAACTTAAAATGTAATAAACCAACTAACATGGCTGCTTGACATGATGTGTAGGCAATGCATGGTGATACTATATATCTCAAAAGCTAGACCTATCTGCTCTGCAGCTGTTAGATTTTTTTCCTCTTCATGGATAGTAGAAAGAGAGCAAATTGTGCAACACAGTCAAAACAGTGTATGATTTTTTTTAAAAAACAAATTTGCTCAGTGTCTGAGCTTTGGAGGGTGGCCACTGCAGCAGCTTCTTATGATTTAGCAATTTAATTTTCTTTGTATAAATTATACTGATAGAAGTTTTCTCAGTACAAGCTGTCTTATTAGGCAGAGGAGATTGTCACCCCAGGGGGTGGATTAGGGCAACCTGTTATTATTTAGATACTTGGTTATTACTCCTACTCCTCCTTTTATTTATACCTTTTCTCTGTAGCCGGAGCTCTGGGAAGCTTACAAATTGAAACATGTGCAACGTAGTTTTTTTTTTAAATAACAAAGTTCTCAAAATCCTGTCAGAATTTAAGTCTTTGCCTGCTGGTGGAAGGACAGGAAGGATCAGGACTTCCTAAGCCCCTAGGAGGGAAATTCCAGAGCCTTGGAGCAGCTACTGAGAAGGACCTATCATGCTTCCCCAGTGACCATGCTTGTCAATCTGGTGGGCCCTTCTTGTGGATATCAGGACCCAGGCAGACTCATGTGGGGTGATACAGTCTGTCAGAAAGCCTGAACTGAAACCATATGGGCATAGGTAATAATTTGCACTTTGAACTGTGTGCATTCAAATATCCCAGGAAAGCTACTGTAGCAAGGGATTTGCATGTTCCCTGTATTTACTTGATTATTATTGTATTTTTATTGCCAAAGAAAGGGAGAAATGCTTGTGAGAGTTTCTGCTTCATTTGCCGAAACAAACCCAGCTGACCTTGGGTACTATGTTGCTTGACCTGGTACTGCTGCTCCACCACTGGCAACAAAATACCTTAGGCAGCCGTGGGCATGGTGGATTCATGTTTTACTTATGCATGCCCAAAATGCAAAATATTGTTGCATGAATAACTTAGAATGGGATACCTGAGGGACATGTCTTCTATGTTATCATCTAGCCTTGCTACTAAGGTCCTCTGAATTGGTGTGGTGGTGGTGCTTACAGAGAGGTCTAAGGTCTCCTTGGCATCCATTAGAAGTAGGATCTTTAGTGTAATATTCTGGAGAATATCATTCCAGGTGATGCTAGATCCTTACTGTTCACCACACGTTATGGTCCGACAAGCATTATTATAACTTTTGTATTTTCTTACTTTCTTCTATCGCATCTTGTTTCAAAATCTGTTGTATATTGTTTTGTTGTGAAGTGGTTATAAGTTCATGAAATAAATGTACAAATAAATATATAAAATAGTTAATACTTAAAATAGATAGAAAATAGATAAAATGGTTAAAAAGCAGTGTGGCATTTTGGCCCTGTTACTGTTGCTTTAGCTAGCATGTAATATGTTTGGAGAGCAAGGAGAGGGCAAGAGAGAGAACTGTTACCCTGTTTTCTGGGCGTCCCGTGAGGGACACCTACGTGCGCTCTAAATTACAAAGGTGGGAATTAGTCAAAAGAGCACAAGCTGGCAATATGAGAGGCAGGGCAACAGAGCGAGATCTTTTACCCAATGTCTACGGGGTCAGGCTGAGTCAAGGAGCACACAGAAGCAAATTAATAATTCTTGTTTTTATTAAAATACAGCCAAACAAGTGTATGCAACACACTCACACAGAGAACTATAGAAATAAAGGTTGGAGTTGGAAAGAGGGATTTTTAGAGGAGGTTTTTGGTATGGGTAATACTACACGTGTCCTGAAGCCCGGGTAGTCTGAAGTTCGTGGATATGAAGTTTCTCAGCACGTGGAGCTGAGGGGAAGTTCGTGGATATGAAGTTCGTGGATATGAAGTTTCTCAGCACGTGGAGCTGAGGGGAAGGCTCGCCAAGCAAAGCGGCAGCAAGGCGAGATGGAAGTCGGGAGCGATCTGAGGAAGCTCTCAAAGTCGGGGGTTCTTATAGGGGGAAATGTAGCCATAGGCTAATCCAGGAAAACTTGGGGAAAACAATGAGTTTCGGGCTGGAGACAAAGCCTCCGAAAGGTCAGAAGTTTACATGTTTGAGTTAGGTCCGAATTGTCAATAGAGTAACCACTATGCAAACACGGAGTGCTTGACAGATGAGTATTTGGCTAATCAAGCTGCCTGCTTGGGGCAGGGAGTTCTTTGTAAGTAGCGTGCATACATAATGTGGTACTTGCCTTGAGGTCTCCTGAAGCGGCGGATCGGCTATTTCTGGCCTGCCTGTATTTGTCTGGAATATTACAGCGATTAGCGGCCGCGTGCCTGTCTGCAAGCTTGTCCAGGACCCCCGCAAGCACACACGTGGAGAACAGAGGGGTATAGTGGGCCAAATTATTGATATCAAAATGATATCTAATATCTCACAAGTCCGAGCTAGAAACTACAGTAACAGAACGCACACCTTTCCCCCCCCGTACAGTTTCTCCTAAATTGCTACTGCAACAAAACCCTTCCTGTGGTCCTGCAGACATTCCTGGACCAGTTTCCATCAGCCCAAGCCAGCATAGTCAATAGTGAGGTCTCTCCCTAAACTGCAAACCTCAGGATTCTGTAGGATGTTGAAAGTAGAATAATACCTCTAGTGTGGAAATGGCCTTAGAGATGAAGTCTCACAACATCTGCAGAGCCAGTACTGCCCACCCCTAGTTTAAATTAAGAAGCCACTCACACTGCAGAGGATACAAGTGAGTTGCGTTATTACATACTATAACGCTCTCTATAATGAATGAAACATTAAGGGACATAGCTAGGGACACTGGATTTTCACTGCTGAAAATCTAATGTAATCTCAGTTTTGTTACTGACATTGCAGTCCCTCTTGAAACCCCTTCCTATTGGCTGCCCTGCATTAGTCTTTCCTTTTCATCAGACTCCAGAGAACATTTTCTTTCCTTTCATTTCCTCCATGAAATAGAAATGAAAAAGGAGTATGCCAATCTTAATGATCTTTTTTGGAATATCACACAGGTGTGAGTTGCAGCTGTTATAAGTAAACTGCACTTTGCTCAACAAATTCAATTCCCGCCTGAAAAATGCAAGAACTTGGGCATTCTCCTAAAAGAGATGAATTTAAAGTGGAATACAAAATTCCCCCCATGGCTGCTATATTTAGTTAAAGAAGCCTTCAAAAGGCATGAGTCCATGCTGTTTTGTAAAAGTCCAGGAACATAACCATCCCTTAAAAAATAAGTATGACAAATGACATTCAGTCGCTTCTCTTTGAAGAATTTAGTGTCATCTACACCCTTTAGAACAGAGCCCACTGGGACACAGACAAAGTACTTTTTTTTGCAGCATACATAATTATTTGATAGAATTCACTGCCAAAAGATGTGGTGAGGGACGGCCATGAGTTTAAATAACTTTAAAATCTAAGGCCATTTCTACACTAGATTGTCACAGTGTTATTATTCCACTTTCAACATCCTATGGAATCCTGGGGCTTGCAGTTTAATGGCCCAAACCATGGCTTAAACCATGCTCTCTGAACACTCAAGGATTTGAGGGCAGGACAACAGGTGAAGGGAATTGCCTGCGTTTCTCCTTTGCTTCCCAAGTATATTTGGCTGACGACTGATGGCAACTGGATGCTGGGTTAGATGGACATTAATTCTGATGTCCCACTAGGATATTCTACCTACGGCACCCTTAACCTTCCTTGCTGCTGCACATTGCAGGAGAAGATCAACAGCAATGAGTTAACATTCAGTAACTCTTGCCTGCTATTACTATTACTGATATTCTCATTAAACAGTTCCTATAATATTCTGAGAAATTCCATGAGGTCACAGAACTCAGTTTGAGAATCATTGCCCTACCAAAATGTCCTGTGTAAATCACTTGCTCTTTCTAGGCTTTCATGTATTTGCAGAGTGGATTGTGCACCACAGTCAGCTACAGGTAACTTCAATTACTCTGGGCACCAATTTCCTCTTTGCAGTCTGCCACAGGCTGTATTGCCCACTCCCACTTCAACCAGATGTGACTGGAAGTCCATTTCTGGTTTCAACCCCTCCTTTTAAAATTAACACATACCAGGCCTATATGCCTTGTTAGAAAGTTGAACTAACACGCTTCCTTTAAGTGTGCAGTTCTTGTTTTAAGGTAGGGTTTTTGGAAAGAAACAGCTGGGATGCTGTCATTGTTTCCCCAGTGGCATCTGCCACCTGTGGAATCACCTCAGCCTGCCTAATATTAAGGTGATCATGGCCATCTGCTATCCAGTTGTGCCTCCCTCTAATTCCTGCACATTTATCCTATATATTGTTGTAACAGTGCTCCATATGTTCAATTTGGGACAAGAGCATAGCAATAAACACAAAACACGGTGATAGCAAGAGACTGGTTAGTCTGCTCACATTGTCAAAGGGTAGAACCAGACACATGATTACTATTTTCCATAGCAGCTGCATGCCTGTAGGCAGGTTGTGCTCTTCACAGCAGAGATCTTTTTTTTCCTGAAATTAATCTTTAAGGTGTTATGCACAATTCTATATAAATATGATTCATATAAAATTAACCTCCTTGTTAATTTTAAAAGTGGGGAGGTTGCTGTTTCTTGTTTACCTAAAAGGCCCTTATCACACTATGCTGGGATCCCACATTGTCTTGATCCCATCCTGGCAATGCCATTGCAGGGAAGGGAGCAGGACCTGAACACTCCCTACCGAACCGGTTGGCTGCTGGCAGATGGGTAGTGTTCAAAAGAACACGCTCTTTCCTTCTACAGTACAAGTTGACCTCTTCTTAGGCTGTAATGTGATTTTCCAAACAGCTATAACATTAATTGGCTGGTCCCCAAATGAACTTGGTGGCCCTTTCTGCACACCTGCAGCCAATGGGATCGTTGCGCAAAGGGAGGCCATTACTGGATTTTTTCCAGTAATGGTATATGGCGCTATCATGACAGCTGGGGACGTGACAGCAGCGGGACCACAACAACATTGTGTGATGACACTCATCACGGACTGGCAGCGATGTGTCCCCATGCTGGGATGGTGCCATTATGTGATAAGGGCCTGAGAATTTTTGTGGATCAGAATACGATGTTTTCAATAATAGCATGCCAAACTGGGAGCCACATCCACAGGAAAACCTGCCAGACCAGGTACAGAGTGAAAACCTGTTTTTCACTCTCACATTCATTTGAAACAGAATTGCAGCATTTTAGCAATGACTTTTGCACTGTGTTATTGGTTGCTATGGATGTTTTAAACTGTTGTTTTAGTGGTTTTATGGTATTTTATAAAAGCTGTACATCACCTTGAGAGCCTGTCAGGTAGAAAAGCAAGTATTCCATTTTTGAAAGAAATACTAATGACTCTCTAAGAGCAGAGGCTGGATTTTGGGCCCCACTTTGATAGATGTGTTTCTACACTTGGGAAACATTTAATGAATTAATGCTTCGTATTTCGTATTCTCACATGGATCTCATACAGAACCACAGTAAGATAGAACCAGCCAGTTTGGGTTTTTGTCTCAGTTGCAAACAGCATGGGAGCAATTCCTGAAAGATGCATTAATTATAATGGCCACAGTTCACTTAATTTTCCAAACATTGAGAGTTATAACATTAACTGGCTGACCCCCAAATGAACTTGGTGGCCTATAACCATTAGAAGTAATGTTATGCCACATTACCACAGCTTTTGTTTGAATGGGTTGGAGTAAGCAGGGGACGATCAGTGTCAACCAGAGGTCTAAAATAATGTGTAATGTCATTTGGAGAGAAGACACTTACTTCTTTTTGTTGGGGGAGACAGGAATTTGGGGGTCTTGTTTTAATGGTCTTCCAGGGGTTCCTGTCTGTAGATCTTATAGTATATTGCTTTATTTCCTTCGAAATGTGGTATATCACTTGTGCTGTGTTTGGAAGCCCTCTTGCTTATTCTGCTGAATAGGGTTCTGTCCCAAAGTCCTGTTCTGTCACTAACATTTAGGATTGGAACCCTGGTGGTGCAGTGGTTAAATGCCAGTACTGCAGCCACAAGGTTGTGAGTTTGATCCTGCCAGGCTCCAGGTTGACTCAGCCTTCCATCTTTCTGTAGGTCAGTAAAATGAGTACCCAGCTTGTTGGGGGCAATTAGCTAAAGACATTGTAAACTACTTAGAGAGCACTTAGCTGAAAAGCAGTATAGAAATACACCTGCTAATTTTTTAAATATGATTTTAGCCTAACAGCATAAAATGTAACCAAGAGGATTTGCTGCCTGAGCAAGAAAGAAAGATGGCAAGCCTCACCCACTGACCCCCAATTCCACACACAGAAATCAACCAAACTAGCAACTGAGTCTGCTTCAAGACTGGCAAAAGAGGCAATGTCACAATAGGCTAGCAGAGAGGGTAGATTTATAAACAGAAAACAAAATGGAAAGATGAAATGCCAGTAGTAGCTAGCTTAAACAAAATGCAATCTGTAATGGGGTATGCCCACTTGGCAGCCTGTAATAATGAAAAAACAATTGAAATATATACTTTAAAAGTTAAAATGCAATTAGAAAGGTAAAAAGCAATTAAAAACAGCTCAGTTTAAAATAATACAGCATCCTTATCCCATTCTTTTAAATCTGTCTGTTTTAAAAACCCATTGGAATAAAAAGAATTTTGCTTGTTGACAGAAGGACAGCAAGAAGGGGCCATTCTGGCTTTCCTAGGAAGGGAGTTCCAGAGCCTAGGGGCAGCCACTGAGAAGGACCTCTCTTGTGTCCTCACCAACCATGCCTTTGATGGAGGTGAGACTAAGAGAAGGACTTCTCTCAAAGACCTCAGGGCTCAGGCAGGCTCATATATGAATTATGAATTTTAAATTACAAATTTTAAAGTGTGGACTGATTGTTTTAATATGCATTGGTCTTACATATTTTTGTAGAATTCATGTTATGTGTTTTTACCTGGTTTATGTGTTTTAACTGATGTTATATGTTGTATTTTGATCTGTTGTTGTCCTCTGGGTAAGAAATGATGATGATGATGATGATGATGATGATGATGATGATGATGATAGCAACAACAACAATAACCACCATCACCACCACCACTATTACTACTGCTACTATTATTTAGGGAGATACACATGTGAGCATATAAATAGCCTGCCACAGCCCTGGTGGCGCAGTGGTTAAATGCCAGTACTGCAAGCCACAAAGTTGTAAGTTCGATCCTGCTGGGCTCCAAGGTTGACTCAGCCTTCCATCCTTCCGCAGGTCAGTAAAATGAGTACCCAGCTTGTTGGGGGCATGTATAGAAATACATGCTATTTGTAAGTTGTTCGCCGCCTCGATCCATATGGAGAGGCGGGATACAAATAAATAATAAAAAAAAATGGAAAAAAAATAGAATCCATATTCCTTCCCCAGTGCCAGGGCCTGGTGCCATCAATTATGTGGTGGTGTCCAATCTACTAGTCAGCCATCTTGGGAAAGAAATAGGGAGCAGGGCTTGGACAGCAATTGCAAACCCAACTCTACCTTTCAATCACCAATGGGCCACAGTGTCCTGTCTCCTTTTGCCTACACCTGTAAATCAGTGTTCCCTGTATTTGTAGCTATGGCAGAGAAACACACCGAATTTCCCCAATAGCTCATTGGGGAAATGCCCCAATACCTTCACCACACAATATGTGCTGCTTCAATAGTCTCCTTCATAGAGAAGAAGGGGTAGAGGTGTCCTTGAAAAGGATAGTCGGTGGGGTTTTTGGCTTCTACTAACAACAGTCACAGCTTTTTTACTGTAATACACAGTTAAAGTGTAGAGACTCCCATGAAAACAGCCATGACAACAACAGCAGTACCAAGAGGCATGAGTACATTCTCCCCATGCTGCCTGTAGGAGGCAAACAGGCCCTCCTACAACTATAAAAACTTCACTTGCTGTAGTGCTATTGCGTGTACTTTACTATTGCATATCACTGCATGCAGAGTCCATTTTTCTTTTCTGCTTCTAAACTGTTTGGTCCTGCAAGACTGCATTTTGATGGTTTCTGAGACACATATGGGAAGAATGTGTGTTGCCCTCTAGAACTTTCTTTTCAGAATAGGAAGCCTGATCAAACATGCATCTCCTCACTGAAGAAATTATTAGACATAGATAATTATGGAGGCTAGTGCTAATAATTCCTTGTTGCTGTTGTTAATTATCATCAAGTTTTCTACCAATTCCTCCTATATAATTCAGTTTTATACTACTTTTCCAAAACTGAATTGTGTTAGTGCTCAATTCAGTGGCTCATATGGGAGGAGACAGTCTTTCAGTTATATTCACCTCAAGTCATATAGGGCTTTATAGGTCAACACCAGCACCTTGAATTGAACTCAGAAGCAAATTGGAAGCCAATGAAGTTCTTGCAAGACCCGTATTGTATGGTCTCTAAAAAATGCACACCTGATATCAGTGTGGCTGCTGCGTTTTGCACTAGCTACAGCTTCCAAACACTATACAAGGGCAGTCCCAAGTAGAGATGTCTTCAGACGTGTGGGGGCGGGGGGAGATTCGCCCCAGTGGCAATGTTTTGGGGCATCCTGATCTGTAGCCATGCCCCTGTGTGCCCTGGCCATGCCCTCACGCACCACAGCCACACCCCCACGCACAGTGGCCATACCCCTTGCGCTAAAGCCCCCCTCCTGCCCCCCTCCCCACACTCCAAGCTCCGCCACTGGATTCTTCTTCAGCTGTCTGTGAATATGTTGCCTTTGTTCTCTTCTTCCAGCAGTCTGAAGTCCCTCTAATCAAGGGCCAATATGGCAAATGCTGCACTGCCTTTTGCAAGCACCCAAAGCTATCAACTGATCCTACATAATCTGAATATTTTAGTAGGAGATATAAATTCCTTGCTTATCTTGTTTTTGGACTTGGGAATACAAAGTGTCTAAAATTGTCTTCTCACCTATAAGACAGCATAATTTGGGGGGTATTCCAAGAATATTCATACTTAAAACTTTGAACAAATTACACAAAATTGTTTATACAAACTATGATTGCTGTTGTTGCCTGGACTTTTGGAAAATATAAGGATTTAATAGATTGTTTGTGTCTTTTTGATCAATTATTCTTTCCTTCTGTGCTTGCTGTGTGCGCTATTTCCTTTGTAGCTGAAAATGAGACTATTTCCACCCTACATAATTATAGTGCTATTATTCCACTTTCAACATCCTGTGGAATTCTGGGGTTTGTAGTTCACTGAGGCCAAATTGCTCTCTGGCTGAGAATTCTAAATGCCTCTCCCTAGGATCCCTAGGATGTTGAAAATGCGGTAATAGCACTATAACAGTGTAGGGTCTTTCTTTCCTTCTTCCTCTTCCTTCCTTCCTTCCTTCCTTCCTTCCTTCCTTCCTTCCTTCCTTCCTTCTCCAATCATGTCACAAGTGATGCCAGGTGCAAAATCACTGTCACATTCTCTAGGCTTCTTAGATGCTTCTCTAATGTTGTTGCTGTTTTATTATATGAACAGACTGAGAAATTAACAATGTAATAGAGAGCGGTCAAACATTCAAGCATTCTTGTCCTTGAAATATGTGTCATAATTTGTTTACAAGTCCTCCCTTCCAGCTACTGAAAGTGGTTTACTGCTTCTTCACAGAAATTGGATTTGCCCACTTGAACTGAGGTGAAAAAAATAATTAAAATGCAGCTCTCTTCATTTAACTTATAATCGGTTTTTCCATCCATTTATATTAAACCACATGGGTGAGCTAGGATATACTGTACAACTGAGACTGATTAAGCCTTTTGTTCTGATTAGAAAGAGTGAGCATTAACTTCTCCAATTCCCGCCCCCCAACAATAAATATCACTTATTGTTACAATAATTCAGAGTTCAACACTTAACATTGGATTAAATACTAGTGCTGCTTTTGCAGCAATGTAAAGCTATGTTTTGATTTTGCATTTCTCCAAAGTGACTTTGCAGTCACTTTTAAAAGTTAAGTTTACAATGCAATCTCTTCATTTCTCTTCATGATAGAATTTTTTTTATTGCTAATAATTTTAATATACTAACTTGCAGAAAATGTGGAAAGCTGGTAAAAAAGTGGATCTTTTTCTAAGATCTACTTATTAAGCATCTAAGATATACTTATTAATCATGTTTAATCAAATTAATTTGATTAATCAAATTAATCAGTTCCGTGTTTGATCTTTTGTTATCACACAACACCAGGTCCCTTTTCGCATGGCATTTGCCATGCGAAAGGGCCCCTGGAGCATTGCACGACTGCGAGGAGCAGTCTACATGACGCACTCACAATTGCATGACATTCCAGGGTGTGGCAGGCACCGATCATGCACTATTTCATTTTTGGCTTTGAGCCAAAAATGGTGCGCAATCATGCATCGTTCTGGGACCCCGTGCGCACTTGCCATGCATGCAGAGCTCCGGAGCTGTGGCGCTTGCACTTCCTACCCCAGTGCAGCCTGGGAAAATCCCAGGCTGCACTGCGGAAGGAAGAGGAGGGGCTCTCATGCTACCTGCTCGTGAGCAGGCAGCAGCTGCAGAGCTGAAGCAATGGGGACATGAGAGCCTCTCACAGGAGGCTGCTTGCGCGATCCCCGCACCCCAGCTCTGCAAAAAGATGAGTTGCAGAAAGGGCCCTGGATTCTCCTATTGTTGCATTGCATTTGCATTGTTGTTGAATCACATCTTTTCACTGATGGGAAAAACCTGTGAATGACTCCAGTATCACAGCTGTTCAACTGTTACTTCTTGGTGTGATTTTTTTGTTTTGCTGCAGTTCCAATATGCAAGCAGTCCTGTGATGTGAGTGGGCATGGTTCTATCAAGGTATTGTGAGTTATGAACCTCAGATCATGTGCAGAGTGCTGATGAGGAAGTGGTACCCAACTGTAACCAGTTGCTCCAGACAGGGGAAAAAAGCCTTGTAGACTCAAAGCAATAAGGCTTAGTGCTGTTTATTCAACAGAGCACATGATAAACATTAGGGCTTCTGGCAGCAAGCCTAGAAGCAAAAAACATTCTGGCACAAAAAATAGCAGAACGAGAGACATACAGCATGGCCAGAGGCAGGACAAAAATAGCCTATGACAGCATGACCAAAGGCAGAAAAGACCTAAGGCAAATTACATTGTCATACCTAAGTCTTTTTAAGGGCTTAACTACACCCCAGTCCATATGGGGTGAACCAATTTCACTCATAGCACTCAACCTCCTCATGTTGGGTGCTCTCTGATGAGGTAAGGCAGGCTAGCCAAAACATTTCTTTGCAGCTGTGCTTCAAGCTCACATCATCTCATCTCTCTGCCCACTTAGAAAAAACTTACCCGGTCACACCACACTTACACTTTGAATGCCCTGACAGGTTCTCCTCTTCTCCTCTTCCCTATCCCTAAACAGGATGAAGTCAGCCCACTTCCAGAGTCAGGACAAAGTGGACAGGAACAATTGCACAGGAACAATGTTGCTTTTACTCTATTCCCTGGTACATATTTCTCTTTTAAAATTTGTTGCAAATTGCAGAATTGTGGAATTGTGCTGCTGTGGCCAAAGAAAAAACAGCACACCTCCTCCATGTGGCACAGACATGACTAGGAGAGCTGAGTCAATGAGGCATTGCAGAAGACAGTTTGCGGGAACACAAACCACCAAAGTGCAACATAGCATTATTGCAGAGAAGATGTAAAAGTGTTTGTTTCCATACGAATGTGTTTCTGTTTACTTAAACAATATGCTTACTGAGAGGGAACAGACTGACGTGATAAAGCTAAGATTTCTTTAACTGGGTGACATGTTCATAAAGATTGGTTCTAAAATGTCCATTGTGCCTGTAGTTTGAAGTCAAGAATGACTTAGGAGACCTCTGTTGCTTGCTATAGTGAATAAAGCCTTTCCCTGTGGTGCAAACAATTTAAGATGTCCTCTTGAGCACAAAGGACTGGAGAACCAGATTGTGGTTTACATATTCAGCAGATTGAACTTGAAAAGGATCCACATATTAAGAGAGTTGCTTTTTTAAAAAAAGCTCAGGACTGTTTCTGCATGCTCTTAAGGCTCTTGCTTAGAAACAGTATTTAACAGAGAACCAGATTTTGTTGCACTCATAGTTTTTTTGACGGTTGAAAGGGAAGAAGATAAATATTTCTTTCATTAATTTGAAAACCTTAACCTTGAAAAAAAGTCACATAAGAAATGTTGATGGGTCTGTAAAATTGTTGTATGATCCTTGTTATAAATGTCTCCAGAAAATATGAAACATTTTGTTTTGTTTTGTTCTGTTTCAAAGGAAAGGAGAAGACAAAACGCAAAGTAAGCAATTTTCACAAACTAGTTCCTGAGTCAACTATTTAACAGGCTATTTTTTTTTAAACCTGAGACTCGGGAGTCAATCCTCACTTATTCAAAGGAAATTGCTTTTTAAAAAATGAAATATTACATTAAATAGATCCACATAAACTCTGTCTGGAAAACTTATGATTTAAGTTACTATTCTCAACATATTTCCCTAGAATATGATAACTGAATTCGGTTCAGAAAGAGCAACTTGAAACCTCCAGACATTGTTGGACTTCAGCTCTCAAAACACTTGGACCATTTTTGTGCTACAGTGTTATAGTGCTATTATTCCACTTTCAACATCTTATGGAATCGTGGGCTTTGCAGTTTAGGAAGGGGCATTTAGAATTTTCAGCCAAAGAGGTCTTTGACCTGAGTAAACTGCAAACCCCAGAATTCTACAGGATGTTGAAAGTGGAATAATAGCACCATAACAATGTAGCATGGAAGGCCCTAGGTCAGCACAGCTAATGGTAAGATTGTTGGAAAATATAGTTAACGACATCTAGAAGTTGCAACTTATGATGCACAATAAGTTGCTTACCCCTGTACAGTAATGGAAGGAAGTGTTTTTTGGTCATTGTTAAACTAATAAGTTAGCAGATCCTGGGAATGAGGGTATGCAAAATTCATTGATATATTTGTGAGTTTTATTAAGATTCTGGCTTCCACTGAAATTTCCCAAATGGTGCAAGTGGCACTAGATACCTTTAAATTTTATAGTGGGTGGAGTTTGATGACCAGCAGCAGTTATGAAAGAATATTGTTGAGAAATTTCACCCATCTTATTAAAATGCTCTCATTTTTCCAAAACTGCTCAGAATTTTCAGCCAAGTATCTCCAGGTTAATTTTGAAAATGTACTTTTGGCTAAATTTTGTGTCATATGTGGTGTGATGTCCCTTATTAACTCATATTCCTGGGTGATTGGCATTCAGGATCATAATATGTACTGCAAACTATATTCCAGTTTAGGAGTTACCAGCTGTGCCTTATATCCCCAATGATGCTACACACAAATAGACAAGTATAACAGGTGGACAAAATTTTGGGTTTATAAATTAAGGAGCGCTGTGTAAAAGTATGCTTTTCATTAGAGAGAGGTATCAGATTCTGTCAAATCCTGAATGCCAAACCGGTTCTGTTACTTCCTAAAGACCAGTTTTATTGTTTCTCAAAGTGAAGCAATCAGAAGCATATCTGGAATTACACAAAATTTTGTGATCAATTTGAATTTTGGAATGCTCTAAAAAGGCAGTGTTGTCTGCATAAATAGTGTCTTTTTTGTTTTGTTTCTCTGGTGGAAGAATGGAGAAAAAGAGTGTGGTTTAGTGACTGATTCATTTTCTAATCATTGTACACATTTTATCAGGAGTAGTTCAGGAGAGATTGTAAGTCTAAAACAAGTTTTTGCTTCTGAATCTTCAAGGGGTCTTGCTAGTTGGTTTCTCAGGCTGTAGTCTGGTGGTAGTATCTTGCTTTTAACTTTACTGCTTTAATTTTTAACCTCTTTCCTTTCCAAACTAGTCCTTTTCCACAGTACAAATCCTTCTGCTATAATTCTTGGCTGTTGCTTCTTATGCTTCTTATGCTTTTCGCAACCTTTTTCTTGTTGTGGTTATGTGCATGTACCCCCACCTTCTTACTCGTGTTCGAAATAAAAATTACTTTTTCATCCAGTTCCTAGCCATTGTTCTTCAGTTCTTTGTGCATGTGTTTCATATCTATTTTATTGCTGTTGTTCTGACATTTTTACTTGCAAATCCTTCCAATACATTTTCATGCCAATTTTAATTACCTTTAATTTATTTTGGCTTCTTGTTTGTAGTGGTTTCTTGCGTGTACTCTTCGTCTACAAGTTGTCATTATGTTTTGCATCATGTGGAAAAAAATTTTGGAGGAGGGAAGAAGGTTATGCAAAATGTGTGTGTTTTTTGCACAAATACATATTTTGTGTATATAATTGTTTGCTAAAAATCATGGTTTTGCATAAAACCCACCAGTTTTGCACTAAAAATGTGTGTCTTCCTGGAAATGGTATTTTGGTCCGTTTGCAGAAACTCCTGTTGCTTCCAGAAATATATGATTTATAGAGCAAAATTGGTGTTCTTTCTGCATCAAAAAAACCAAAACAAAACAAAACTCAAAAATGTGCTTGTAGAAATGGCATTTTTGTGTGAAGCATGTATTAGCACACACAATAATAGACATGTATTTCTATACAGAACAGTTTTCTGAAACATTCTTGGTGGTTTGAATATCAGGTGAAAACAGTTTAGAAATGTTGATTTTTCCACACTTTGGGGAGAAACCTGTGGAAATTTTTCATCTTGATGTGGGAGGACTATGTATTCTCTAAGATTTACATCTTTGACATACAGCAGAATGAATAAGATCCAGGAAACCACCCTACTGAGAAAAACTGAAATGACATGAAAGTAGCTTTTCTGAAAGTGAATCCCACGTGGTTGCATGATGCATCATTTACATCTCTGTTCACCGTGGCAGAGCTTGGAGTGCGTGAAGGGTGCGGGGCTATGGCATGAAGGGCATGGCCACTGTGCATGGGGGCATGGTTGGGGCATGGGGAGGTATGGCTACAGGTCGGGATGCCCCAGATTCACCCCAGACACGAATTGCCTCACTTGCCCCCACGTCCCTGTCTCTTCATGTCTCTGAATGATGCAGCCCTGTAGGCAGGGCTGACTATGGGGATCTTTCCTCTTACAATCAGAAGTAAGGCATTATTTAGAAATTGCTTGGGATCACTTCACAGAAAAGTGGCTCTTACATGGGTATCTGTCTGCTGTGTAGGTAGCTCCCTTAAAATAAATGCTGTGAATTTTGAATCTAGTATCAAGACATGGCAGGGTCAGAAAAGTGATTAAACTCTAACTGGCATTGCTGTGAATTTTTAATTGCTATAATCCTTATTGCTGACATACAGATATTTAACTTACATTAACCTTCCCTTTGAGGCTTACAAACTAGGGCATTTTTGGCTTGTTTGGTTTAATTTTTCCACATCATTGCCTTGCAGAGCTTACAGGCTGACATTTTTGTGATGTGACAGAATTAAAACCATTGCTTTGCTTTACTTGTGAATGAAACTAAATTAGAAGAACAATATTCTTTTTGCCAGGAGGAACTGACAAAACATACCCTGAAGAAGACTCAAGTGAAGAGAAATGCAAGATTGATAGAGTTTAATAGTCAACAGGAATTATAAGGAGAACACAGTTGATGTTAATTTCATGAAATATAGCAAATATTTCTATCCTGCATTATGCTGCATAGAGCATGTGTATTTATGAGATTTTGTTACCTAAAATTTAGGTAACAAAGCAAAGCTTTAGGGCAAAATCCCTTGAAACACTGGTCCAATACCCAAGTTTTCCAAAGAAGTTACACATGTGTACATGCCTCTTGAAATATTAGTGTTACACACAACTTGAAAGTAAGTTGGTAGGGTTTCCCTGTATGTACACAAATATGCTTAGCCAAATGAATGTGAAATGTTTTGTATTTGCTTCTAGAAGCACCAGGGTTTCCCAAGCTATGATTTGGGTGGGAAGGAGAAGAGATCCTCTTGCAGTGGTGGTAAGAGGCACACCCTGTGACTCCTATCACATGGTCATTAGGTGTGAAGAGTTGTCCCAAGTTTTTATTTATTTATTATTTCAGGATTTCATGGCAAGTTCCATGGGAAGGGCTCAGTGTGGCAAAAAGCATGCCTTCCAACAGAAAAGTATTCAATGCTCTTAGAGTTGTTGCTATAGCATACCTTCCAACATTTCAAAACTTAAAATTGGGAGCCTCTTACATATTTGTGGCACTCTCTTTATTATGCCAACAACCACTGCCTGAGCCTTGTGCCTAACCCCAATGCACATTGCTAATCCTATTAAAAAGTTAATGGATCTGACAACTTATTTGTTCATACCTATTCAAGTCATGTAGGGACGGGGGGGGTGATGGAAGTGGTTCACCCTGGGTGGCAATGTTTTTTGGGCGTCCTGGCTGGTAGCTATGCCCCTGCATGCCGCGACCATGTCCCCATGCACTGCGGCCACACCCCCACGCATGTGGCCCTGCCCCCACACACCATGGCCCCGCCTCCTCCCACCCCCTCCCCACACTCCAAGCTCCACCGCTGTACCTATTATGCAAGAAATTAAACATCATCTGCAAAAATTGCTATCAACATGGGTATTTATGGCAAAATATAGTGAACATGAAGTAGTTCAGCCAGAGAAGAAGGTGGGATGAATGCCTGGCTCAGCAAGGTGAGATGGACAAGTGGTGTATTGGCAGTCCTGGTCCCTATTGGAAAGTATATTTTAGCAGGTGGTCCTGGGAAAATTCTGCTTGACAACAAGATGTCATTGGCTTAATGTGCCTGGAAGTTTTCAGTCTTGTCACCAATCTTGTTTAAATTCTACAACAAACCAGAGAGAAATTTCACCTGGAAATCTGGACTTCTGTGTCATTAGTCAGTTCATGGCACAGCTCTTTATCTTCATGTTTCATTTCTTTCCCTGACTTTGCACCTGCTAGGAGAGGAATGCTTTCACCAGCTTTGATTTTTATTGAAACTGTTGGAGGTTAGAGCTTCCTAGAGTATTAGTTCTATGAGGAACTCTATGAAAACTAAAGCTCTGAGGAATTAGCCTTCTTTTAACAGAGTTGCAGAGAAATCATTTCCCAATTTCTTTGTTGTCTTCCCTAACCTGGAGGCTGAATTGAAATCCAAAAACAAGACATGCAGGTTCAGGTTCCAAACTCAAAAGATTTACTAACAAACTTTATAATTAGATATCCATGAGAGAAACTATATCCTAACTAACTAATAAAAGGATTTAAGAAGATAGTTATCTTTATTTTAAACTTACCAATTTCTTGATGAATAGGCTAGCATAGAGAGAAAGTGCTAAAAGCAATATTAACTATATGGAGAGTAATTGCTTTCTAAGTATGGCCAATAACTGATATCAGAATGTATCCTTGGTCACATGGTCTGGATACCAGAGCCACAGAGCAACAGTTAACCCTATGCTAGCTAAGCTCCATTTGTCATAGAACAAGAGGGGAGGGAGATAGAATGCTAGAATTTTCCAGCAGAAACAACTATGCCCATTCTTTGAACAGATCTGGCTAGGGCAGGGTTTTCCAAATGGGGTACTGTGACACGTTGGTGTGTCGCCTGAAGTGTGTAGGTATGTTGCCTGCAGTCTTGGAAATGTGTGTTATTATTTATAAATCATATATTTTTAAAAATATATGGAAGGTTTTCATGAGATATGTTGTGTCCCCATACATTTTGTTGTTACAATTTATGTATGTGTCTGTATCTCTTATAAGGGGTTAGTTTAATCTCCGGTTTGCTAGTAAAACTGAATTACTGTATCGTGAAATGATGCTTGTCTAAAAAATGTGTCACCAACATGAAAAGTTTGGAAAGCTCTGGCACCAGGATAATGTATGTTTTGCTTCCTTCTAGTCTATACTATGGAAGAATATGTGAATCTCTGGCCCTTTTCGCACTGAGGCTTCTAGCGCAAGCGGGGGAGGCTGGCAAGCGCAAGAAGGCTCCTCCGGGAGGCTGCCGCTTTCCCCTCCTTCCTTCCGCAGGCGAAGGAACGAGCGGGGAAGCGGCACTGAAGGAGGCTTGCCGCGCAAGCTGCCCTCCCCCCATGCGAAGCGGGCGGCGTCGCGCCGGATTTCCCCCCGCCCACGAAGCGGGCGGCGTCGCGTCCCCCGCGCACGCACGCGCGCGCGCGAAGCGGGCGTCGCGTCCGTTGCGCTAGCTCCCCACCCTGCCTCTTCCTTCCGCAGGGCGGAGGGAAGGAAGCGCGACCCGGCCGGCTCCCAGAGGCTCCGCACGGAAGGTAAGTGCGGGTGGGCGCCAGGAGCGTCGCGCGAGTGCGGGGTGATTTTCGCTTGGACGCGAAAATCAAAAAACCCGCGCTCGCGCCGCTTCAGCCCCGTGAGCCCGGAGGAAGTGGGAGTGTGTCGTGCGGAGCAACGCTCCCACTCCCGCGAGGCTCACGGGGCTGTCGCGCGAGCAAAGGCCCGTGCGAAAAGGCCCTCTGATTCCTTGTTTGCCTTTTGAGGTTCTCTAATGTGTGACCCACCTTTGTCTGAGATTCATTTGATAGCAGTACAAGAGAGGATCTCTTTGGGATAGTGCCAGGTTATGGAAACCCTGGCTCTAGATGATGCATTTAGATGGTGCACTCCACGGTGAATTTTATGCTGCTTCTTTAAGATGTTTCTGTTTTATCCAGGCATTTATTCTCCTCAGGTGATCATCCTGCTGTTTCTTTAAAACATTTTATTTATTCTCTGTCTATGGCCATTTCCACATGGGTTTAAAAAACCGGTGCAGAGCATCCTCCAGAAAGGACGTCTGCACCTGGGAGTGGACTGGGTCAGACTACTTTACTTGTGACCTCAGTCTGCTCTGGAATGACCCGAAGTGGTCATGCAGTGTGCTTTTTAAAAACCTGTTTCTTCAGGTTTTTAGAAAGCACAGAGCGCGCCACTCCGTGCCACTCCATTCCCGCGTTCCGGTGCAGATTTGCTGGCTCGCACCAGTGCAAGCCTGCAGATCTGCTGGGGGTGGGCTTTAGGCTGGCAAGCCTCCACCAACTGGAAGCCACCATTTTTGTCCCCGGAGCAGTGCAGAGTGGCGGCCACGCACTGCTCCGGAGCAGCTTGGACCCGAGCGTCGAGCCAAGAAGTCCGGTAAGTACTGTACCGGGTTGATTCCATCACCATGTGTGGAAATGGCCTATGTCTGCCTTTGACTGAAAGTTTTGATTGTGCAATGTGTAGAAATTCTCTATGAATAAATAAGCCATAGTATTGGAAGCTGGATTCTGGCTGTTTACAATTGCAATATTGTACACAATTGCTTGGAGGCAAGTTCCACTAGAACAGATAGAGGCAATTTCTAGATGAATTGAAGATACTTCCATGAAGTATGGCTAGGACTTTAGTGGAGACAGGGCTTTTAGGATCAAAGTACTAGGGCTTTTTGATGAGCAGGGAGGATAAAATCATTTGGCACTCCACCTAGACTCAAAATATCTGGGAGAGGATAAATGTGTGAACATTTCCATCACAATATCTCTCTACTATAATGAAAAATATTTTGGTCTGGTCTTAAAATCTGCTGGCTTCAGAAAAAACTTACATCTCATGGGGATGCAAATCCGTTAAGATTTGTGTCTTGACTTTGATGTGAAGTGTTTTCCTGTTGGGGAAAAGCACATAGAAAATTCTGAGCTGATATTTATTTGAAGATTTCTGTATTGCTTCCCAGCCCACAAGGGCTCCTGGGGTGAGATGAACAATAAAAACCAATTCAAACAATACAAAGATAAAAATATTTTTAAATATGTTAAATACTCTTTAAAAACTACTAAAAGCAGTCTAAAAACAATCTCATTTTGAAGCAGTTAAAACAGCAATTTCTAGCACTGTTTAGGTTGTCTGCCAGAAGCTTAAAAGCGATGAGCTCCACAGTTGAGGCACTGCTAGAGAGAAAGCCCTGCTTTGTGTGTCTACCAACCTAACTTCACAAGATGCTGGTACATGCAACAGAGCTTCCTCCAGAGAACTCAGTTTTCTAGCAGGCACATATGGGAGGAGACAGTCTTTCAGATATACTGGCCTCAAGTCATATAGGGCTTTGCAGGTCAACACCAGCACCTTGAATTGAACTGAGAAGTAAATTGGAAACCCAGTGAGATTCTTGCAAGATCAGAACTGTACAATCTCTAAAATGCATACGTGACGTCAGTGTGGCTGCTGCATTTTGCACTATCTGTAACTTCCAAACACTATACAAGTCCCCCATAGAGATGTCTTCTTCAGCTGCCTGTGAATATGTTGCCTTTGTTCTCTTCTTCCAGCAGTCTGAAGTCCCTGTAATCAAAGGCCAATATGGCAAATGCTGCACTGCCTTTTGTAAGCACCCTATGGTGTCATCTGATCCTACATAAACTGAATTTCAATAGGAGATATAAATCCCTTGTTTGTTTAGTTTTTGGACTTGGGAATACAAAGTGTCTAAAATTGTCTTCTCACCCGTAAGATAGCACAATTTTTGTGTGTATTTCTACTAAGGGTATTCATACGTAAGCTTTTGAGCAAATGACACAGAATTCTTTATACAAACTATGATTGCTGTTGTTGTTGCCTGGACTTTAGAAAAATATAAGGATTTAATAGATTGTATCTTTTTGATCAATTATTCTTTCCTTCTGTGCTTGCTGTGTGTGTTGTTTCCTTTGCAGCTGAAAATGAGACTAAGGCCATTTCTGCCCTCCGTTGTTATAGTGCCATTATTCCACTTTCAATATCTTGTGGAATAGTGGAGTCTGTAATTTACTGAGGTCCAAAAGCTCTCTGGCTGAGAATTCTAAATGCCCCTCCCTAAACTGCAAATCCCAAGATTCCATAGGATATTGAAAGTGGAATAATAGCACTATAATAATGTTGCACAGAAATGGCCTAATTTTTCCAGAAGCAAATAACATTTTTTATGAGAAGGGGGTTTTTTTTAATGAGAAGATAATGGATAAGTTAACAAGCCATTCATTTGAGAACTAGATACTTCTCAGAGATTGGAATGGTGTGATGTCTTCATGGACAGATAATTTTGTGGTACATAATAACATAATATGACATAATAACATAACAAAAATAGTTTACCAATAGTTTACCAAGCACCTTTCCAGATCATAATCTGGTGACTTTAACTTTGAGGGGAAGAGAGTGGAGGAGAATTAGAGGATTAATTAATTGATATCAGTGAATTAATTCTTCAGAGAAATAGTATCAGACCCTTTTTCTAAATTGTCTTCATTTCATTCCAAGATGGAAATATGGGGGAAAAAGATGGAAAAAGATAATTGAAGATAGTTAGGATAATTGAAGATAAGTAGGAAAATGGTACTAATATCAGAGTAGTATGAGATGCTGGTAAAACATTTAGGATAGGGTGTAACATATGACTTTCCACCCATCAAACTGAAAGAATCAACTTTTCTCTTCCTATTTTGAATGTGACCTAGGTTAATCTTCTAGCTATCTTTCATTTACAGAATATCTAATATTCAAAATGCACAAACACTATACTTCCTTTTTAATATATATATATATAGAGAGAGAGAGAGAGTGAGAGAGGGAGAGTTTGCTCTCAATCTGACAGTTGGCAAAATGCAGCTGATAATGATTAAAAGCACACAGTAAGCGGTTCTTTCAACAAAGTGATTCCATATTTTAATCTAGTAGGAAACAGATTCAAAACAAATATGAAGCATAACAACAGTCCCAGCGATATTCATAAATCAAAGACAGTCAATACAATCTTAAGTCAGAGACATGGCAGGAGAAACAGTCAGAGACATGGCAGGAGAAAATGTCAATTAATCACCAACAAGTTCTGGAGGGGAATGGCTCAGCTTTTATAGGTTCAGAGATCAGCACAACTGGCACTTAATTAACTGCTGTCTCTTATAAATTCACTGAGAGTTGTGTAGGTGTTCCCTTTGGTGCCTATGCTCCGCAAAGGTGGGTATAGGTAAGTTATCTTCCATGTCAGAAGGAGCAGGGCTCTTTGCTGGGGCTGACACTGCCCCTGGTTCTGTCCCTGGGGTGGGTGGTACTGTCTACACCTGTTCAGCAGGTTCTGCTGTTTCAGTCTCTGAGTCATAGTCTATGTCTTTGTTCTGAAAGCAGGGCACGACAAATATAAAATTTTAAAAAGGTTCCCAGTATTCTTTTATTTTTATCCGTAAACTTCTCTTTAATCATAATTGGCAATTTTTCCATTTCAGCCATTTTCAATATCTTTAATATATCCAGTTCTCCATTGTTGGCATCTTCACCTTTTTCCAATTTTGAGCATACAACAATGTAGCTGTATAATCATGTAATGTTAATGGTCTATAATTTAATTTTCCAGTGTATTCATCAGGTATATCCAAGTTAAATAATTCTATTTTCAATTGTATCCTTGTTCTAAAGATTTCTTGGATTGACCTTTGGATCTCACCCCAGTACTCCTTCACCTTAAGGACTACTGGGGTCAGATACACAACATGTAATATTAACTTTCTTCATGCTTCTGATACTTTCAATGTATATTCTCATATTCTTTATACATGTTAGGTAATCTTGCTGGGGCCAGGTACCATTTATAGAAATGTTATAGAAGTTTTCTTGGAAGTTATAATGTAATATGTTCTTTAACCATTTAGCCTTTCTCTCCCATTTCTCCATCTCAATATTACAACCTTATAATCTAGTATCTTCTGATATTTAGTATTTACTATTTTCTTTCTCTATATTTTTCTATTTATTTGTTTTTTCTTGTGCATTTGTTGTTGCAATTTGTTGGGTTTTTTGTTTTGTTTACCTCTATTTTTAAAACTTTTAATAAAACTTTTAAAAAGTGAGACTAGTTTTGTACAGACATACCTTGCACAAATCTCTCTCTCTCTCTCTCTCTCTCTCTCTCTCTCTCTCTCTCTCTCTCAGATATGTGGTATTCTTTCAAATCACAATCTTAAGGCAATGCTATCATGGAGTTTTCTTGGCAAGATTTGTTCTAAGGGAGTTTGCCTTCTTAAGACTGTGACTTGCTCAAGGTCCCAATGAGTCTCCACAACTTAGAAGGAAATTCAAAGCCTGGTCTCCCAGAGTCCTATTTTTGTATGTGTCTATATGTGGGTGTGTATGATATGTAAACAATATTCACAAACAAGAAAGGGTATTCAATGTTGCATGATTTTCTGTTCTTGAACAAGAGATAAAATATCAGAAAGTTTTGATTTTTGCCTTTTCAGCAGCTATGCTCTCCCAAACACTTTTGCATAAAAACATTGTATTTCATGCAAAATACAATGTTCGTGGCATAAATGTTTTTCCAAAAATAAATAATTACTCCTAAAATATTCCCACCAAAAAACTAAAAAGAAACATTGAAAATTATACAAAAATTTCTGCAATCTCACTCAGCAATAAGAAAACTGTTTTCCCCACATTTTTGCATGTGAGTATGACATAATTAACAATTTATTGGACTGTTATGATGAACATCTGTGCTACAGAATTTACCACTACACTGCTGGATAGATGAAAGCCTGTTCAGATGTCATGGAAAATAGGTTTCAAGTAAAGCAATCGAATTTGAAGTCAGTGTAATGTTTTTTGAAAGATTTGCATTTTTGTCCAACAAGGCTTACGAGCTAAAGTATAGAAAGTGTTTTCCCATCTTCCTCGGTATCTCATCGTCAGGATTTTAAAATTTGGGATTAAAACAAGACACAACCCCATGCTTGGAATACTTTGAAGCAGAGACTGCAGAAAATGGCAGATTACTATATACTTCTGCAGCAAGTTTTGCTGTTGTGTGAGAGGAATGAATTAAGGAAATTCAGGCATGAGTAAAATGATCAATTAAATAGACACTTCCCTGAATTTTTGAGGCAGTTACCATTAGCAAGCACACAGGAAATGACAGACAGTGTAACCACTAACACACTTGATCTGCATAATTTATATGTTATAATCATTTAAACATTATAAGCAAATTAGCTGTCCTAAACTGGAGGGGCAGAGTATGGCAGCTTTAAGCTGTGAGCAGAGCCTAATGGATTTTGGATAAATAGATAGTGGTGGTGGTGGGGAGAGGTTTCAAGATTCACTTGTAACTGTTCTATATTGCTGCCCAACCCACACATGGGACTTGTGTCAAACTAAAGCAATTTATTATTGTATGCCTATTTAACATAAAGCTAGTACATGAACTTGAACTTGGGGCTTGACTTTGAACTTGATTTTCAACTTGATGGAACTTGTAACCTGAGAAGGGGGGGTGACAGAATGGGGAGGCTAGGACAAGGGTCACCTCTAGACCTTTTCCCCAGCCTCCCTTTGAGCGAGCTATCAGGTCCCAAAGCCAACCCATGAGGCTGGGTTTTAATGTCAGCTGACCATTTTCTGGAAGGTGAGGCCCCCCAAACCAAATCCCCATCTCACGCCCCGCAGTAGGGGGCCAACCATGATCCCACCCCAAGGACAGCTCTTATCCTACACCAAAGGGTGCCATAGGTACTCACCAACACCCTCAGACCCCCCCACCTGCCAGACCCCCCCACCTGCTTTTTAAAAGCCTATTTAAGATGCTACCCTGTGAAGCCAATTGCCCAATTCCCTGATGCAGTGTAGGGTAGGCAACCCCTCCCCCCAGGAGAGGAAATTCCTATCCAGTCCCAAAGTGACCAATAATCTTACACTGAAATCATAGGGTGGGAGAGTGGGTTACCAGCAAACAAAAAGGCTGAGGAGGGGGAGGCACACCCCTTCCTCGTCCCACCGTGAGACCCTTGTTGTGTGGTGATTGCATGGTCTTCCCTTGCATGAGGTCAGCAAAAGTGCCCCCCTCCACATGTGATCACTCAGAACTGTGTCACTCAGAACTTTGAAAGTGACTTAACAAGTGAGTTGCTGTTGTAGTTAGTTTTAACAACTGATCCTCTTCTTCCCTCTTGTCTAAAATTGTTACTTTTAGCTGCTTAATTACATTGGAATGTTGTCAGCAATTGGCTTGTCTTACAGATCACACCTAAGCAGTAAGGGCACACAGATGTTATAACCAAAAAAACTAAAACACTTATAGTCACCCCACAAAGGAATGAAGTTATCACACATCTCCTTGCATTAACAGTTGTAGTATAATTTAATTTTGCCTTAGCCATTCCCAAAAGCAATTCATTAGAAATTATCCAGCTGCTTCCAACCTCTGATAGTTTTGCTATTTTCTTAAAATTCCTGTGTCTTTGTTACTACCTGCCTCTATTCCAGTTACCCTTTGCCACTGAAGCAGAGAGAAAAATCTACTGAGCTGGGAAAAGCAAGATGAGTTAAACCACATAATATGGGAGGAAGATGGAGATGGACCCCATGAGAAACGGTGTCACTTCCTGGTTTCTGGTCAGGAGACTAGAATTGTTTTAGTGTTACCTTCTAAACGAGGAGTTAAAAA
This sequence comes from Ctenosaura bakeri, assembly GCA_948474755.1. NCBI lineage: Eukaryota > Metazoa > Chordata > Lepidosauria > Squamata > Iguanidae > Ctenosaura > Ctenosaura bakeri. The sequence continues at coordinate 90,772 of CAOLHI010000607.1, read as the reverse complement.
GCTTAATGGTTTGGGTGAAACTGAGATTTACATCCACTATATCTTAAGATGTTCACATTTGCAACTTGCGACCCAGTAAACATAGACGTTTACCTGGGAAAACATATATATGTGAAAAAGAGATTGTAAAAATATATGTATTGTATAATTACATACACACACAGAGAGAGAGAGAGATTTCAGGGGACTAGAAATAATAAAATATTATCTGACTAATGCAAAATGAGAAATGAACAAATCATGCCAGGAAAATGCATTAATAATGAGGATTCTGACAAATTAGAACCCTTTATTATTTATGCAATTATCTGGCAGAACTAGAAAGGCAGAACTTCTCAGTAGTAGTAATTAACAATATCTGGCTCTCAGAGAGTTTGCCAGAATTTCAAGGGATCTACCAAACTGCATTGAAAGGACTGCAAATTAAATGTTAACCCTTTTCTTGGCCTGGTTCTTTGTTTCTGTAAAGAGAACTGGGCATATTCTTTCGGGGAAAAACCCCCCAAAACAAAAGGAGTTAGTGAAAATTCTGCAGATTCTAGATAATTAACTCTCATTTAGAGGAAATCAAGGTGGCTACAAAAAAAGGATGCATTTGTTGAAATACAGGGGAAAGAAGCAGGAAGGGTAGCAAGGAGAAGAATATTGCTTTCATCAACTGGGTTGAACTAAAGAAGTAGCACTTGGTTCCCATTGAAATCAAGGGGATATAAGCTATCCCACTGGTTTTTGTAGGGATGAAGCACGGCTAACTTGGTCTGGATCCAATGTATAATCTTTTTTAAAGCAGTAATTACTGTGCTGCTAATTGCATGAATACTTCAAAGGACTTTTCAGTATGGTACTAAGATGGCTAAATGCATAGGAATTCAAATCCAGACTCTTAAAAGCCAAGCACCCAAAACTAGAGATGTTAATACTTGATTATTTTGTACCCACATACAAAAATGAATAATTTCATCAAGTTTCTCTGTGGTGTGGGAGAAAAAATATTTCTGTATGCTTTTCACTCAGTATTCTCATATCCTGAAGCATTTGGGGAGATTATTCTTTTCAGAAATACACATTTTTGTGCAAAAATTGTGTTTTTTTTCCCCAAAAAACCACACCTGTTGTGCAAAAGTCCCACTCTTTGTGTGCATGTGCATGCATGCACATGTACGTACAAAATTGATGTCATGGGGGGTGTCTATGTTTCTGGAAAAAATGTGGGGTGCAAAAAAAAAAAGGGGTGTGGGTTTCATCCAAATCACCATTTCCAAAAAAAACACACATCAGTTTTTGGTGTGATTGGTGCAAAAACCATGAATCTTGCACAAAGCACTCACACCCTTATGTTTCTGGAACCAGCAAAATTCATGATTCATTCTCTCTCTCTCTCTCTCTCTCTCACCCACCCACCCACACACACACACATACACACACTCACTCTCTCACACACAAAATTCCATATGTATTTCTGTGCAGAATAATGTCCCCAAACACATCAGGATGTGCAAAACCTAGTGAAAATTGTGCAAAATTCCTCCCAACCATGTTTCCTGAAAAAGTCTCAGTTGATTTGTTTATAATTAAATTTGTATCCCAGCCTTCCTGTAAACTCCTATTAATGAAGAAATATGAAGAAGAAGTACTTTCTTGTAAAGGACAAACCCCAAAACAATGTACCAGACATAATTTTCAGCTCTTTCTCTTTGCTAGACAGGGCCAGTCACTTTTAAATTGTAGAGCATAACCTTTTCCATCAGCACCAGGTTGAGAAGCATTCTTTTGTCTCTTTGAGGCTTCATTTTGATTTAGCATTCATTGTGTTGAAGCTGTAAGGGTGTGGTTCCCAGATACCAGTTTGGCAACCCATTAAACCAGTGGTCATTGGGATGGGTTGGCTATACAGAAAAGTTAAAGAATGGGGAAAAAATCCCTCCAATTTAACCCTTCAAAATCAATGTTTTAGGATTAACTTGTCAACATTATTAATAAGGCACATTATATGTTTCATAGGTGAGACAGCAGGAAACCGCAGTTTTCCTTGTAGTAACATGGCAATTCTAGATTTCTTCATTGTCTTGCAAAAAAGAGGACACTTTGGAATACAGTATTTTCTCCTTTGCCTTCCTTTTAGTGATGACAAATGGTGTCTGGTTTAAATACTGCTTTAAAGAGCAATCATGTTGATTTTTTTATTGGTAAATTGATAGTTTTTTGGCTTTTGATGAGTCATTTGCCTGAGAAAAAACAATGTGAAGGAACCATGGTATAAGGTCTTTCAGAATTAATCTGGTATTCCACACCAGGTGCCTCACTGAGATAAAGGGAAAACAGAAATTGAATTGGAGAGAATGTTGAAAACTAATAGGAAATGCATTTAACATTGTTACAGTCTCAAACCCAAGTATAAGTATTAATGTCCCTTCATGGTCATTGTTATCTCTTCACCCAAGTGTTCACCCAGATGCTAGGAGATAAAAGGTGCAAGTTTAATTGGAAGGTTGACATAAAGTAGAAAAAGAAAAGCTCATAGTTTCAGTCCATGCAAGAAATTAGTAAGTCATTTAATGATTTAGCTTGTTACAGGAATGGAATTCTAATTAAAAAAACAGGCTCCATAGATGAGCACATCTCAAATTATCTGATGTTGAGGATTGGCAATTTTTTTAATATGCCAGGGACTAGTATCATATTTGTGTCTGCTTGCTGCAATTATTTCTTTCTTGCCCAGAAACTTTTCAGGGATTGGCAGCCAATGGTCCAGGGACCAGCACCAACCCACAGACTACCACTTTGAGTAACACTGCCATAGACAATATAAGGCCACCATTAGCAATCTACAATAATTCACATTAACATGATGTGCAGACACAAAATAAGGTCCAGATATATATGCTGAGCAACTAACGTCAGTCTGATTTTATGTTTATCCTAAAGTGAGAAACTTTAAGCTTTGCCTTAGTAAGGACCAGCCCTTATATTGGGCCTCAAAGCACACTAACAGCCAGTGCAGTTTATATTAACTCTTGAGTTATTATACTCAATTATATTCTAGCCTGCAACAACTCACTAATGCTAGCTTTACTATGAGACTCAGTGAACATTTGGATAAAAAATTGGGAGTGGCAGCAACACACATACTCCTGCCTTAAATTGTGCCACCATTGCTTTCATTACCACTGTATCACTCCTTACTTTGGACCTGAGAACAGTTTCATGTGTATGTTAAAAAGCATGGAGCATAAGATGGGCATTCTTAATCAAGACTCTCCCCATGCCCAGCACACTTTCTGAGATTTCTTCCTCCAAAAAGGACCAAAGTCACCCATAGGACCCATTCAGGACAGGAATCCCAGAAGACTATCCTGGTGAAAGAGAAAAAGCTACTGAGAGGCTCAGGAGAACCTAGGTATTCACATTCAGGGATAAATCCAGCAGTGATTATGTTATATTGGTATTTTTATAGTGTTTTGTATTTTTCATACTTTTGAACATTTGCTTTGCATCTGTGAAGAGGAAAGTTGATTTCAAAATATTGTAAGAAATAAATAAATAAACACAGGATGATGGTCTCCCTACCATTGTGGGGAATATGAAAAGTCCTCTGGACTGGCACTTGCATTCTCTGTGTGCCTGTATATGATGAGAATCGAGAATGAAACTTTCTCTATTACCATCTAGCATAACAGGTACTGCTAATAAAAACTTGGGAAAAAATTGTTTATTTTATCAAAAGGAACATATTTTGTAATCATGGCCAAATGAGAATTCCTTTCTCACAGAAAGCCAATATTTTAACCCAAAATGCAGACTTGACTAGCTCTGTTCTGAATAGCTCTGCTTTGTCATTTCAGACTAGCTATTTACTTTCTGCTGAACCACATTATTTGATGCACCTTTCAGAAAAGACAGCTAAACTCCCATTGGAGAAAGCCAACATTTATTATCCAGCTTCTGCAAGTGGTTTTGTTTGTTCTAATGCAAACGTGCCTGAAGGCAGAATAGAAACTGATACATCCTTTGTCAAAGACCTAATTGTTATTCTCCAGGGTTCAGATGTCCCCAGTCACACTGTTAGCTGGGAAAAAAATGACAGAAATCCTTCAGTGTGCTTTGGGGCACAGTAAGCTTTTGAAAAAGAATTTTTCTTCATGCTTTGAAACTGTTAAGGTGTGAAAGACTTTATGCATAAAACAGCATTCTTGTCAAGAGATAGGAATGAATCTAAAACTAGCATTTGCCCTCTCTTTTTTTGCTTAGTTTTTTTCTAGATAAGCTGGGAATAGCTGGCAGACTTTTAAAATGATTCATCACCGCACTGTACCACCATGAGCAGTCACAGAAGAAAATCACAGTCACATACTGTTAGTCTTTTAATTTCTTATCACTATATGTTCGAGATTGGCCACAATGGTATGTCATCAGAAATTAATTAAATAATTAAGCCCCCAACACAAATCCACAATGAAAGTTGTCCAGTATGACCCTATTTGAATGGACATTTGACAGAGATTTTGAATAGCATACCATCCCATTTCCATGGAAAGTAAGAAGAATTGATTCACTCAGTTAAACTTAAATTTTTTTACCACAGCTGGGTTAAGGATAACAAAAATTGCACCTCACACACAGGGTTTGCGGGGCTCACCCTTTTTATCAAGAAAAAATGGCTGTCTTCTGATCAGTTGGTAGCAGGGCAAAAGGAACATTTTGGAAAGTTAGCAGTCCTTTTGCTTACCTCTATGGTAATTTTGCATATCTATTGCAGAATCAATCAAGCATTTTTTCCCCAGTCACATTCTCTTCATTTGGATGGCTTCTTCTCTTTATCCCTCTCCCATTAGCTTGGGATGCCTAGAAATTGCTGCTACAAGTAAGAACTTACTTCTTTTGAGCTTGTCCTTCTGTGGACCCTTACCCTAGCCTGATTCTTTGTTTCCACTTCTTTCCACCTCTTTTAATGCTGGTGTCCTTCTCTTTACTTGTCCATCTCCTTCATCAGCCTGATATTTAAATCCTGATGTACTATCTGATGGATCTATTCTGCCTCATTTGTCAGAGTTTACTTATCTGAACTCCAGGTATGGCACAAGCTATCCATGGAATATTAGTCATCATTCTTACAGTCTCTAGGATCTTCCCTCAGTCCATAAGTTGCTCAGTATTGGGACTCAATGGAGTGTCAGAAAAGCATGGGTGCACAATCCATTGTTCCAGCCTTGATTTTCTGCAGTGAGACTTTGTTTCAAGGAGCAGGATTAGTGTTATTATATAGCAGGATGTTGAAAGTGAAATAATAGGACTATAACAGTGTAGTGCAGAAGTGGCCTTGGGCCCTTTCCGCATCCTACCTTTTCTTGGTGCTGGGGTGCAGTGATCGCGTGAGCAGCCTCTTGTGAGAGGCTATCGCTTCCCTGCTTCTTCAGCTCTGCATGAGCTTCCTGCTTGTGCAAGAGCCCTGCTTCTTCCTTTCACAGTGCAGCCTGGGACCTTCCCAGGCTGCCCTGAGACAGGAAGTGCGATTGGCCTGGCTCCCGAGGCTCTGCACGCCAGGTAAGTGCGTGCAGGGCCTGGGAGCAATGTGCGATCATGCAGCATTTTCGACTGAAAGCTGAAAATGCAAAGGTGCACGATCATTGCCTGCTGGCCTCTGGAGCCTTGTGCGATTGTGAGGGCGTCATGCAGATTGCTCCTCACAACCGCGCGAGGCTCCAGGCCCTCTTTCGCATGACAGATGCCGTGCGGAAAGGGTCTTGGTCTCAATTTCAGTGGTGCTATCCAATGTACTAAACCCTAAAGTTCAGCACTTTCAATACTTCCTTTAAGGTTCAAAATAATATCCAGAGTCAATTCATCACTCTAGAAATCATCAGCCACTTTTGGAGTAATGTGTAAGTCAAATGCTCACTCAAAATCAATTGAATTTCTGCATTTAATTTGTATTAATTTCAAGTGTCTGATCATTTATTTGCATGCAGGATCCATATACTGGCAAATAAAACTCTATTTTGGAATGTCCCATAATTGACTCTACATTAAACACCAATTGTGATATTGAAATAAGTGTTGTATTTAGACTAGGGCTCAATTCCCATTCAAATTCTGGATCCATATTAGCAGTTTTGGATCTTGAAAATTAGTACATACATGATAGAGAAGGGATATATTGCTTGATTTTTATTTCATAATTCATTAGATGTGAATTCCTGATACTGTAAAATGGAGGAAATGCTATTTTAATCAAGTGATTAGCAAGGTGATAAAGAAATCCACGCATAGTAATACTGAATGCTACTTAGTGCTGCAGATGCTCTAGGAGGAAAGAGATTATCTTGACACATTTCAATTTGGATTGACACCAAGGTTTTGAACAGAATTGGCCCAATGGATGACCTCCTTTAGGAAGAAAATGAAGGAGTGTAATCTTGTTGCTCCTACCTGAAATTTCAATAGGTTTTGATTTTACTGACCAGCCTCCTGGAGTATACAGTTGGTGATATTGTATTACAGTGGTTCCACATTACATATACAAAAAGTAGCATTAAATTTCTATATATCATTGCTCTCATTGCTATGCTGTGTGTGCCTCAGGATGCCATCTTCTACCCCATTGTATTTAACATCTTTATGAAACAGGCTGGTCTTCAGATTTGGTATCAGTGGTATGCTGATGACATCCAGCTCTGTTTCTCTGTAACATACAAATCCAGAGAACCCTAAACACAACAGAAGACCTAAACTGATGTTAGGATGCAGTGAAGAGGAAGATAAAGGCCAATAATTTTAGATTTGAGGGGCTAACCTTTACAGAAAAAAGGTTGCATTTCCTCCAAAAAAACCAGGTAGCTAGCTTCTAGATCCATCCTTCTTATGCAGGTAATCTTGGGGCTTCAGGTAACCTTGATGATGAAAAGTCTTGTTGTTCTTGTTGTTGTGCCTTCAATTCATTTTCAATATATGACAAAAGGTTTTCTTGGCAAGATTTGTTCAGGAGAGGTTTGTTATTGCCTTCCTCTGAAGCTGGGAGAGTGTGACTTGCCCAAGATCCCCCCAATAGGCTTAGCTGGCATTCAAACCTTGGCCTGGAGTTCTAGTCTCATACTCAAATCACTATATCATGCTGGCTGTCTGGTGCAGAGTGGCTACTGCCAGATTGAACAGAATGTTCTCACCAAGGAAGGCTCACCAAATCCTACATTTTTTTTTTTAATTATATGTTTAAAAATATATAATACCAAAAATAATCAGATCATACTTTACAATCATTTGATCATACAAAATAATTTACATCATATATAAAAGATAATAAGGCAATAAAACATTTCATATCCAAAACCCCACATATCAATCATCGGTAATGTACAACCTCAATATTTAATAACATACATTTGATGAAGAACAATATATTCTTTCCTTTGAACCTGGGTGTACAAAACCGTTACTTCCTTGCCTCCTTTAAGAGTTCCTTGTAAAGCTACTCTTGACAAACAGAAGCTCCCTCAATCCTTGTGTTGCATTAACCTGTATTTCTAATCCATCAGCTATGTCATTCAAGATAAGTTATATAAATAAATGAACAATTTAATAAGCTCAATTCCTTCTTTGTTTCATTATTTGTATCTCACCATAGAAGAAACCCACATATATTACTACCAACCAGTAACACATACCTAACCAGAACAATGTGAAGATTAACTCATAACTTAGTGATTAAATAACCTTTTAACTTCAAATAATTTGAAATTAAATTCCAATCCTGATCTATTTGCTTTTCTTGTTTCCCCCTCAGTCAGGCTGAGAGGAGATCCAACTGTTTGTAGTCAAATATTTTTTGAAACCATAGATTTAAATCTGGAATATTAGGCATTTTCCATAGTCTTGCAAAAACAATTCTCGCTGCTGTAACCAGAAATAACAGCGTCCTCTTATTCTTAGCTAGGAACTTAGAGTCAAATCTATTTGTCATATTTAAGAGATAAAAAGCCGGGTCCATCGAAAATGTTATTTTGTATATTTCTTCGATTGTCTGATGTATTTTCATCCAAAACATCTTAGTACGAGGACATGACCACCAAATATGAAAAAAACTACCAATGTTTGCATTGCATTTCCAGCATTTGTTATTACCTGTGTGGTACATTCGATTAATTTTGTCAGGGGTCAAATAAATCCTGTACAGCATTTTTAAATAGTTTTCTTTGATTTCTTGCAAAGTTGAAAATTGCAAGGTACTTCTCCATGATAGATCCCATTCCTCTAATGAGATATTACGCTGCAAATTTTGGGCCCATTTAATCATCACTTCTTTGACTTCTTCATCTTCCAGTTTTTTGGAATTTAGATATTTATAAAATAAAGATGCTTTCTGTTTAGTTTTTTAAAAAAATATTTTTTCAAACTCAGTGTATGATTTTTGAGACACGAACCCTTCCAATTTAAGGTCCATTTTAAATCTTTCCTTTATCTGAAGGTAGGGAAACCAATTTAATAAGATACCCTCATTTTGTAGCTCGTCGCGCGTTTTCAATCTGACATCATCCGGGGTATTTATTCGCAATAGATCTTTATATCTGAGCCATTCTCCTTTAGGTTTATCTGCCCATTGTCCGAAAAAGGCTTCTTGGGGGGATACCCACAAGGGAATTTTAGAATATAGCGTTTTTTTCATTGTTTTCCAAATTCTAATTAGTGATTTCCTCACGTAATGATTAGTAAATTCTGTGTCAATCTTGTCTTTATTATACCAGAGATAAGCATGGAAGCCGAATCTCATATTGGCACCCTCTAATGCTAGCAACCTATTATCTTTCAGCAATATCCAATCTTGGAGCCAAACCAAAGCATTCACGTAATAATAGAGTTTGATATCGGGCAATCCAAATCCACCTTTTTCTGGTCTTTCTGATAGCAACTTCCATCTCACTTTTGGCTTTTTTCCCGCCCAAATATATTTAGAGATTTCTTTGTTCCATATTTTAAAGACTTTGTCATTTGTCATGATCTGTAAATTTTGGAACAAAAAATTAATTTTTGGAAGAATATTCATTTTGATAGTGGCAATTCTACCCAAAAAGGATAGCTTCAACTTGGTCCATCTTCTGAGATCAGAAATGATCTCTTTCCAAATTCTATTATAATTGTTCTCAGATAAATCCTTATTTTTTTCGGTAGTCCATATACCCAGATATTTAATTTTCCTTTGTATCTCACATCCTGTTAATTTAACCAATTCTTCCTTGTCGTGGTTATTCATATTCTTTACCATAAGAAAAGTTTTGCTCTTATTGATTTTTAAACCTGCAGCTTCGCCAAAAGTTTGTATTTCTTTCATGAGCTCACAGATTCCTGTAGTAGGTTCCTCAATAAAAAAGAGAAGATCATCCGCAAATGCACGTAATTTGAATTCCTGTCCTTTTATTTTGATTCCTCTTATATCAGGGTTTTGTCTTACAGATATATTTAGCGTTTCGAGTACAGCAATAAACAGCAAAGGAGAAATTGGGCAGCCTTGCCTAGTCCCTTTCTTAATCCGAATAGCTTCAGTCAGTTCCCCATTCACGATTAATCTTGCACTTTGTTTCTTATAGATGGCCTGTATCCAAAAAATGAATTTGTCTCCACAACCCATTTTCTGGAGTGTACACATCATGAAGGGCCATCGAACTTTATCGAAGACCTTTCGGCATCTAAGAACAAAGTAGCTAGCTGTTTATCCTTCCTCCTTTCATAATATTCAATGGCATTTAACACAATTCTAATATTTTGCCTAATATGCCGATTAGGTAAGAAACCATTTTGATCGGGATGAATTATATTACTCAGTACTTTCTTGAATCTCTCGGCCAATATCATAGAAAAAATCTTGTAGTCTGTATTGAGGAGTGAGATGGGTCTGTAATTTTCAGGTAAAGTAAGGTCTCTGCCTTCTTTAGGGATCAACACAATGTTTGCGTTTTCCATGTCTCCGGAATACCATTTGTCGTAATTTCATTTAAGACTCTTGTAAGCACCGGTGCAATATCATCCACCAACATTTTGTAGAATTGCGCAGTGTAGCCGTCTGGCCCAGGGGCTTTAGAGGCTTTCAGTTTATGGATCGCCTCCTTCACTTCTGTTATCGTAATTTCCTGGTTTAAAAGGATTCTTTGATCATCAGATATTTTTAGAGTCTCATGCCGTTCCAAATACAATTTGGCATTCCGGAGTTCTACCTCTTGGCTCTTATCTTCTTCATAAAGCTGGGCAAAAAAGTTCCGAAAAACTTGTTTGATCTCTTTATTTAGTGTTGTCCCCTTCTGATTTTTCTGTATCTTAAGAATTCTTCTATTTTCTTTTTCTTTCTGAAGCTTATGGGCCAGCCATTTACCTGGTTTGTTAGCATGTTCGATGTGGTTAAGTCGGCAATATCTCAATGTCTTTTCTACCTCCCCAGTATTTCTCGCGGCAATCTGGTTCTGCAGTGATTTAATCTCAAGCTTTAACTCATTGTTTGAGATATCAGATCTAAATTCATTTTCCTTTTCTCTTAATCTATCCAATAATTTGAAAAGTTGTTCGTTTTCCAATTTCTTCTTGTACGTTCCCAAATTTATCAGGTGTCCTCTGATAACTGCCTTGGCAGCATCCCAAACTGTCTTCAATTGGATGTCCTCTTTAATATTTTCATCAAAGAAACTCTGTAAGATGTTTTTCAGTTTAACAACTATAGCATCGTCTCTGAGCAGGTTCTCGTTGAGTTTCCAGTTGTATTGTTTACACTGTCTAATTTTGAGATGTAGGAGGATCGGATTATGGTCGGAAGTTATTTTAGGTAATATTTCCATCTTATTTATGACAGTATGCAACAGTTTGGAAATCAGAAAGTAATCTATTCTAGATGAAGTTTTGTGTCTATCCGAAAAAAAGGTAAAACCTTTTTCTGAACCATATTTAAATGTCCAGACATCAAGTAAACTATGTTCATCCATCAACTGGAAAAAGTTCCTTGGCAGCTTACCCTGCGACATTTTCACCTTTCCTGTATTGGATCTATCCTCTACAGGATTAAAGACGCCGTTAAAATCTCCGAGAAGCAAAATATTTTTTTGTGACCTTTCTTGAACATAGTCGTCGATCTTTTTCTTGATAGTACTATAAAATTTTCCTTTATTTTCAAGAGGAGCATATATCGCCACTAGTAACATAGTGAAATCTTGAATGTTTAAATCCAACATCAGATAGTGCCCCTCTGGATCTGAATAGATTTCCGTCACATTGTATTTTTTCTTTATATACACCACTACTCCTCTTTTTTTCTTTGAGTACGCTGCCGTGTAACATTGCCCCAACCGGAGATTCCTGAGGAATTTAAGATCTTTTTGGGCTATTCTTGTCTCCTGTAGAGCAATAATATCATAATCAGTTTTCTCCAAATAATGGAAGACATTACGTTGTTTATGTTGCGAGTTCAAACCTCTAATATTCCATGAAAAAATCTTTACATCTTTAGCCGCCATCTTAGTCCTGGATTTTTAATATCCCTATATTGCCGCAAGCTCTTCACTTTCACTTTCAATTTGTATCTCCCCTTCTTCGTCTTTCTCCTGATCATCTTCAGGTATATCTATATCTTCTAGTGATTCATTCTCCTCCTCCTTAGTCTTGCTTGAAGCTGTTCCCATTTCTTCTTGTTGATATCCTTCGAGTTGCCTTACAGAATGTCCTTGTTTAGTCTTTCTTTCGACGTCTTTCTTCAATCTCTCATAGACTTCCTTAGCTTTATCAATGTTGTTTATCCTGTAATTTTTCTGGTTATACTTGAAGAAGATCCCCTCTGTTCTGTTCCACGTGAAGTTTATTTTATATTTGATCAGAAGTTGTGTCAGGAATTTGTAATCCTGCCTTCTTCTCAAGATCTGAGATGGTATGTCTTTGTAGATGTTAACTTCTTGCGGACCTATACGTAGCTTTTCTTGATAATTTCTCTGCAAAATAAGATCCCTCGTCCTGAGATTAGAAAAGACGATTACAACATCTCTAGGTAGATTTCTCTCTCTAGCCAAGCGCGAATTTATTCTAAATATCCTTTCAATAGAAGCATGTAATCTATCTTCTGAAAGTTGCACATATTCCACCAAAGCATGAATAATTCTATCGTAAATAATTTCTTGTTGCTGTTCCTCCAGGCCTCTAATTTTCAAACAACGGTCGCGATATCTCATTTCAAATCTATTCAGCGTACTTTCTTCTTGTAGTTGTTTTTCCGATAACTTTTGTGTTATTTCTTCAATTTCTCTTGTCTTATCTTGCATTGATTGCATGTCTGTCTTAATTTTCGAAACTTCCTTAGATATTGTGTCCATTTTTTTACTCAGACCTTCTATTTCTCTTTTTATTTCTGCCTTAATTTCATTTCTAGAGTCTTTGATATCTTGTTTTATTTCTTGTCTTAATTCTTGCCTAGATTTATTTAAAGCCTCCAAAATTAGAGTAGTATCAGTTGACATTGTATTAACATCAATTGAAGCTCTCCTAGACTGTTGGATTGAGCTTTTAGTTTGGGCCTGGGTCTGTGCCCTTCTGGTACCAGTTGCCATTGAAAATATGTAAATGGTTGCTCTAATACAAAATAATTAATTTCAAAATTTCAAAATGTAACACCACAATATTATTACTATTATTTCACAAGCAAAAAACAAAAACAAAACAACAACAACTCTTTACAGTTTAGACCTTAAGTAATAATGAACTTAAATTCAAACACTCTAGAATGTAATGTAGTCTAATGGAGATATAGGCTGGAAATCTGCAACTTATATCAAATCTTATAATAAAGTACAATAACATAAATCTTATAGCAAAGAATCGAATCTTATAATGAAGTATAATAGAATAGAATAAAATATGAAAAGTATTTTAATTTCCTAGTTTTCTTAATATTCTTGATATCTTAACTTACTAATTACTTAATACACCTTTAAGAAGGAGAAAAAAAAGACACACTCCTTCACCTCTCTTCACTTAAACACAGTCTGTTTCTATCAGTTCCCTTCACCCCTCCTTTAGTCAAACCTTCATTCGCTTAGAGTCCACCTCAATCACACTCCTCAAATTCAGCTCTAATCTATACCTTCCAGACCTTCTTGGCTCAGTCTCAGTCCCTCAATTCTGTTCCTTCTTTCATTCCTTCGTTCCTTCTAAATTCAGTCCTTCCCAGTTGTTTAATCCTTGTCTCCGATTCCCTTCAACGCAGTCCGTCTCTGTCAAATCCCTTGACTCTTCCTTCGCTCAATCCTTCAGTCCTCTTTCACTCGAGTACAGCGCCCAGTTAGGTCCAATCACTGCTCCTTCTTCCTCACGCAGACCTTCACGCCACCTTCAAAACCCACGATCTCTCTCAGTCGAATTTAGAAGCCAAAATCTTCAATCCACCTCCAGCGTTCGACGACGTCTCTTTAACTTTTTAGTGGCTTCCCACTAAAAAAAAAAAAAAAGAACCCTTCTCTTCCATCGCAATAGAACTCAAAACAAAAAAAGCAAGAAAATCCAAAAAAAATAAAAAGGTTTGTGTGCCAGTTTCCAATATTACTCCAAGATATTATTATAAACAGGCCGATTCAAAGACAAAAAAGAAAAGAAAAGAAAAGATGTTGACTTTGACGACAAATCCCTCACGCGTCCGCCATTTTCTTGTCATGAAGTCAATCGTTTATAGCGCCATAAAATGTTCATTAGTAATTATAAATTCCAGAGTAATAATAGATCGTATTCCACTGAGCACAAATGTAACAAGATAGTTCGAAAATTAACTGTTCTGGCTCAAACAGAATAAAAAGAAAAAACGTGAACCACGAAAACAAAAGGAAAATTTTTGCAGCTGGTATAACTTTTGCGTGCGGCTACACACCGCCCGGTTTTTGCTGCGAATTAAGCTCTTTCTTACCGATGGAGCTGACACTTAAAAACTCCACCAGAAGGCAAAATAGAAGCTTTAAAACTGTCCGCTTCAAAACAAATCAAAATTTAAAAAAGTCTAGGCGTTGCTTACAGGCATCAAGTCCCGGCAAAACAACGAGCGGCCGTGGTGGCCCTGCGATCCCCTGCTGTCCGGTTGTCTCCTTTCCACCCCACTGCTCCGACGCTTGGACTGCAGGTACGGATCCCCTTCGGGCCCCCTCCGGACTCTTCTTCCCCGAAGAGTAACTCGCCAGGGTCGGGAGAGAAGCCAGTAAACTCCGACACTCTCCGTCCGTATGAAGCCCCCCTGGTTAAACCACTCGCGGCGACATCTTAGAGACAGCTGTCTCTCTAAGGTGTCAGTCGCTCCGCCATTAGACCGGAAGTCCACCAAATCCTACATTTAGAAGTGAACATGCATGGAATTAGCTTTTGCACAAAGGTAGTTTTGTTTAAAACGAGTTAAATGTACACTAGAAATGCTGAGGAATTTTGAGGAATTCTTGAGCAATCCGAAATATTGTGTATTCTTAATCATAATCCACAGTTCACAAAGTAATGTGCAGGTTGTACTATGCATGCCTGCATCGTTTTTGTACTTTTCACGATGTTTTGGTGCAATCTTCCATCTCTCTCTGTGCATGTTTATTAAAATACATTTGAAAGACATATTTTGGTGTGTATTCTCCTATGGATTAAAATGAAAAATACAGATTAATATGAAAATAGGATAGAAAGGACTCATGGGAAAGTTACACAGACTTGTCATAGGTTGATTGTTCCCACTCTGGAATTGATAAGAAAATAACAGTAAGCCTATTGTTCCTATAATACTTAAATAATAATTTCCTGACTTTACTTTAGTTTAAAGAGATGTAGGTTTGTACTTTAAGGTAAGCTTTGAAAGAAGATGGTTGCTGCAAGTAAATATATTAAAGACCTCTACTTTTTTCAGGAATTTATTCTGGACAAAAAGGCTGTAATAGGACGGTGCAGACAGATAAGTTTTGATGGAAAAATTGTGTTCTGCATGCAGTTTCACTAAGAAGAATGTCTCTGAATCAAAAATTCTTGGTCATCACTTTCATTTCTGTGTATGAGCTTTTGGCTCACCATTGATAGAAACAGAGTATTGGCATGAATGTATCTCAGGCCTTTTCTGCATTTTGTTTTTAAAACGGGGCAGTGCATCCTCCAACGAGGATGTTTGCAGTTGGGGGTGAACTGGGTCCGGACTACTTTCTGTAGTTTCGGACTTCAGCCCTCTCTGAAATGACCAGAACTGGTGGTTCGCCATGCTATTGAAAGACCGCTTAAAACAGGTCTTTCAATAGCCCGGCGTGCCCCAGTCCATCGCTGCGCTCCTGTGTAGATCTGCAGGCTCACACCAGCACGAGGCTGCAGATCTTCCGGGGGCGGGCTTCTGGCTGGCGAGCTTCTCCGGTTGGTGGAGAGCCTCCACCAACCGGAAACCTCCATTTTCGTCCCCAGAGCAGTGTGTATCGCGGGCACGCACTGCTTCGGATCAGTGTGGATCGTCAGAGGGAGCGCACCACGCGCCAGTCCGGTGAGTAACAGACTGCCCCGTTTTCTTCCCAAAGTGCGAAAAAGCCCTTAGTCTCACTGATCATGGCAACTTTGAAGTGTATGTATGTATATATATATATATAATGTCTTGGATTTATCCTTCCATTTCTTCAATGAAACTCCACCTGAGATGGTAAAGAATAATACTGAAAAACAAAGCAAGTACAATTAAAACGTATTTCTATTATGGTCTATGACCAGCCCTATAAAAGGAAAAAGAATGAAACAAAAATAATTAAAATGAATGGACAAGACTACGAATAAAACAGATTACACTTCCAAGTAGTAGAGGGTGATGGTTGGTATACAGACTTGTCAAATAATGCATACTACAGCATAAAATTTAGTGATACTAAAAGTAATGTAGACTAAAATGCAATTAAACACATCAACTTTAAAAAAAGAACAAACCCACCTGATTAAAAGTCTCTTTTGCAAGAATACAGTTTAATTACTAAAGGCCTACCTCAAAAAAAAAAAAAAAAAAGATCTTTGTTGACCAATAGAAGGACAAGCACAGTTTCCTAGCTTTCTCATGGGAGTGAATTTGCATTGAAGCTAGTGGCCAAATGATGGAACATCAGGGTGCACTGTCATGCTGGTGTCGCAGAGGACTGTGGCCATTTCCGCACTAGTCTGTTATAGCACTAAGATTCCACTTTCAACATCCTATGGAATCCTGGTGTTTGCAGTTTTGGTAGGGGCCACCCGGCCCCTCCCGAAACGGCAAATACCAGGATTCCATAGGATGTTGAAAGTGGAATCATAGTGCTATAACAAGCTAGTGCAGAAATGGACTGTGTTGAGCTATTTAAATCAGTGCTGCCCTGACTCAAACTTCTGTTGATTCTGCTCCCCCCTGCCCACATCTATACAGCATGAGAATATTAAGTCACCATTTGGAGCTGAGTAAGGAATTATTTTTAAATCACATCATGACTGTTTGGTGATCTTTTGTCTTCTTTTCTTTTTGTCTTCTTCATGCTATATAATGTTTGAGTCTGCTGGCTGTAGTTTTCTATTTGGTTGATTGGTTAAGTGTTGCTTTTATGTCACAACTGGTGCAGTGCGGGAACTTAGCATTGACTCTCTTTTAAGGCTCTCAATGGCATCACAAGGGGACAGAATTCACCCATTTTCCTATCATTGTGACTTGAGGGGAAGTATGTGATGGGCTCTTGTCCCAGAATGACTTTCTCAGGAAAGAGTACCAAGCAGTGCCACCTGAGGAAATCCCTTTGGACTCTCTGATTTCTTCATGGGATCAGACTAGGCAATACCTGGGTTTTGAACCTGGAAGTCTCAGGATGGGAGATCTGTCTTAAGTGGGTTGCCACATATAAATTCATGCCTCCATGTCCTAATTGCTTCCTCATTACTACCTTTGCCCTCTTGACCACACGTTGCTGTTGCTTGGCCACAGATGTCCAGGTTTTCATCTGTGAAATGTTGGAGGGTATGATATGGGCAAATGCAGTCCTTCATATGTTTCATTTCACATGCTCACGTTAAAGTTAACATTAACATTTTGTGTTAAGAATTCATAGTTAGCCGTAAATACTGCCCTGACATTGCTAAAATCCTGTTTTATCAAGCATATCCTAATACAAACAGGGATAATGAGACTAAGGCCAATTTCATACTATGCAGATGTGATTAAATCAGGTGGAACAGCAACTAATGAGGAATAATAAAGGCCTTTGGTTTCTGAAATGCTGTTCATCAACTAATTTACGTTAAATGCATCTTGACAAATTGAACACATTTCATAGCAGAAGTTGCCAATTCAACGCCTGCAGAGGAAACATCTATCTTGGAATAAGGATGGGTTCCAAATGAGACCTGCATATTTGTGGCAGGCCCTGATTTAGGAGAACATTTTAAAACAATGCTGAAACACTTCTTGGCAGGTGAAAGGAAAGAATAGATATAGCAGCTTCTCTCATATGGCTGAAGGGCTGACTGAGTGGGTACAGGTGTTTGGTGAGAAATAAGAAAAGCAGAAAATTCCTGGAGGTCATCTGAACTTAAGACATTGCTGTTAATTTATTAGGACAGGTGAAAAAAAAAACATACTTCATTCACCTTTTGAAACTTTTTTTTAAAAACCCTGATTGTGCTTCTTTTTAGGAAGCATTAGCCTCATCCTAATGCATTTTATTTCTTAATAATGCCAACAAGTAGCCAAATCAGACTGGCTATGTAGTGTGAGGACTGAACATATCCATTATGTAATCTGTGACTGTTACCCACTGCCTCATTGCGGCAGCTGCACTGCTTGGTGGATGTCACCAATCTACAGAAGTTAAACTATTCTAGTGACATATTGGCTGTTAGTGACATATTGGCTGTTGGGTCTCAGTTCAATTAAGATTAAAGATTAATATATTCTGAAATTGGGGTACTATTCAGCAAACACTGCAGGTATCCAAATTTGTTGACTTCTATCAGATACTACCCAGAGAGACAGAAGGAGGGAGGGAAATCTTTGAAAATTATTCATGACAAGACCGAGCTGCAATTAGTACATTAATGTTGATCTAAAAGATCTGATATCTCTATTGACAATTTCCCAATATTTATTTTCATCTTTCTGTCCTTGCAAATCAATGTAGCATATCAGTCTTTGAATTTTCTTCCCTAGTAAAATGGGATCTAACCTCCTTAATGAGCTATTGTTTCCTTCCTGG
Source organism: Ctenosaura bakeri (assembly GCA_948474755.1). Lineage (NCBI taxonomy): Eukaryota > Metazoa > Chordata > Lepidosauria > Squamata > Iguanidae > Ctenosaura > Ctenosaura bakeri. The sequence goes on along the minus strand of CAOLHI010000607.1, from coordinate 72,572 downwards.
TTTTATATCCCTGATCAAACCAGTCATTCATTCTCATTGCTAAAGTATGAGAGGTTTCTATATTAGTCCAAGTGACTCACTAACGGTTTAACAAACTCATAGATCTGTGATCTGTGAAAGTTGTCAAAATATCAAGATGCCCATTTAACAATTGAGTTCCTAATTACTGCAACATTGGCATAGGCCATTGCTAAAAGGACCCTATTAAAATCTTGTCTAATTTAAATTTCATGTCAGAGACATGTGATCTCAGTACATCAGGTAATTTATATTATATGTTATAGAAGAAATAGATTCAAAAAGAGAAGTACAAATCCTATTTTTACAGCAGCGATGTATGTCTAATACAGACTACAGGTCCAGCTATTGTATGGGGAACTGGAACTGGAAAAAAGTCTGCCAAGAAAAGTGGTCTTCTAACAAGTAAGAAATGAATATTTCAGTTTTAAGATAATAAATGAATGGTGACATCATTCTCAAAGCATTTAAGTGTGTGACTTCAACACTTGAGGAATAACAACTTGTGTGCCAACAAGTCATGAAGTTTTATGTAGTTCTTTAACTTGTAGAGACCCCCTTAACTACATCTCTATGGTATTTTAATATATAATACAATCTGCAAGATCCTTTTGAGATGGAAGAGCCTGAGAAAAATTCTCCCACACGGCACGTGCATTTTTTGTGTGTTTTCCCTACAAAGATGATAGAATATAGGCAATTGTTAGATAATGTGCTATTTATTAACATATATTTGCCAGATGTTTTTTAGAGGGAGGGCTTGATATAAATAGCAGTTTCCTTCTTCCTCTAAAACAACAACAACAACAACAAAAACCCCCCCTAATAATAATAATAATAATAATAATAATAATAATAATAATAAAAAAAAAAAACCTCACTGCATATTTATGCAGAAAAATGCAGTTTAGCATTATTACCTTTGGCAAGATCATTTTTTTCTGCCATGGCATCATGACAGCTCTGACAGGACTATCTAATTCAAATTGGGCAAAATAGATGTTCCTATATGGAGCCTGAAAAGTTATTGCTTAAAGCAAACCTTAATTCACCATGGAAACAAATATCTCCATAGGGGATCCTGACCACAGAAGATTTTTTTTCTTTTCTGGCTAGCATCTGAACACAGTCATACCCTCCACATTTGGATTAGACCATTCTGGGTGAAAATGTATGTGGTGAAGATAAATAGCAGTGGCAATTTCATCCTGACATTTATAGAACATGGAAATTATCTCAGCTGAAGATTAGGACAGTTTGGAAGTATCCAGGATATAACATCATAAAAAACAAACCTGGAGAATTGCTGGACTGACATGATTTATGGAAGATCTCATGAAGTATTAATGAAAAGAACAAAATGATCATCCCAACCAGAGCAACTGCGTGAGACTCATGAATAATATTGTGCACACACATTGTGAGATAAGAGGTCACCGATTACGGTCAGCCTCCAGTTCTGGAAAAGTTTGGCAAGGTAGCCAGAGATCTCAACAGAGTCCTTTCCCCTCCTTCCTCTTACTTTGGCAAATGTACCGGCCACTATGTGGAAGGCCCAGTGTTTGGAACAGGAATTTACTGCAAGTTTGAAGGTTGCATAAATGTCTAGCTAGAACTGGGTTGGAGCTAAAGAGCTGTATGGAAAGAGAAGAAGGAGGAGGGGGAAATAAAGGAAGTTGTATGACATCATAGGCAACTTGGACAATCCAATCATTTGACTATTGTTCTGATTTCTTCAGTGCCTTTGTTCACTTACTGGTTCTGGATGTTGGGAGACCTGATGTAAACAATCTTTCTTTTTAAAGGAACTAAAAATCTTTTACGTAAACTGTAAGGAACATCTGTGCTGTCTTTTCCCACGAGTATTGAAGCACAAATATTCAACCATATAGTTGTTGCAGTATATCCTGAATTTTTTTAAAAAAATTTTTTAAAAATAATAATAATAATAATTTGCTATTGAGGGAGAGAATTGCCACTAAATAGTCCAGGAAAGCAGAAGCATTGTCTACTTAATTCACAATTCCGCAAGAACTACAGCAACAAATGTGGCAACCACCAGCAACGCTTACTCTATCTGGAAGAGCCGAGGATGGCCCTCTCCAGCCCAGCCCTGCTCCCTTCTGCCTCTTATTTAGCCTTGGGTGCTGTTTGAGTGCTTGTCCTGCACTGGAATGCTGGCTATTGAAAGTGTCTGACTGCCCTTTGGACAGTCCATTCCCTCCTTTTTCTTGAGGTCTTCCCAGGGGCACATTTGGTTTGAGGAAGCATGGTTCAAGGAAATCTCTCTAGCAAAGATAGATGGCTGGTGATATGCTGTAAACATGTTGCCTAGCACTGAGACAATGGACTCCCACCACCCATTTGCTAAGGGTAAAGTTAGGAGGACTCCTGCCTCATCCATGTTATGCACTAGAGAAGGCCCTGACACAGCTTTAACATGGGTAAATACTAATAAAGTGTGGCCCTAATCAAATCCATCACTTACGTCTTGTATCTTTGCTTCCCGGCGAGGGCACAACAATGATCTGCATTGTTTTATACAAACAAACAGCATGTATACATCCCCCCCACCAATTTTCTTTTGGGATATGTTTCAATGTCCTTAAATTGTGACTGTCCACATTTAGGCCCACTAACCAACAGAAATGGATATGAACCGAGGACTTTAAAAGAAATCATACCACACGTAACATCAACACATCCATCCATCTCTTTTTAAAATCAATTCGATATTTGCAAGATGTAAGGAGAAGTAGCATAATTATATCGCTTCCAGATAAAATTTTGACCTATTGCTAGTAGGTCATATGCCAGACAGGGGCTCACACTTATTCCCTGAGCACTGTCCCACTTGATACCATGGTACAGGACACAAATAAATATTGGTTATATTTATTTTACATTAAGGGAAATGCTGCCCAATTCAGTTGAGTTACAATACAATTCTAATTAATTTCATATTTGGGTATAAGGGGGGGAAAGTGTATCTGAGATTTGAGGACTTGCTTCCTTGAAATTCCTGCAGGCAGATTTCTATATTCTTTTCCTTGAAGAAGGCCATACAAATATATTCTAGGCAACATACATTCAACTAATTTCAAGAATAGCATCCATTGTTTTTTCATCCTAGTACTTTGTCTCTCTTACGCATTGTATTTGGAGCGGGGCCAAGATTTCAATTCATAACATAGATGTTTCCAACAGAGGAACACAATACAATTTTAAGACAATTTCATATATGAACCTGCACCTATGCTTTGCTATATTTTTTATTTTGTTATGTTTTATTTTGTAGTCATGTACACTGCCCTGAGACCTTCATCTACAGGGTGATGAATAATATGTTACACAATTGATTTAATGTTATACTGTTGAAAATTATGCTTTCCATGGAAGGGACATTATCTTGCATTACGTTCATTTTCAGATCTTAATATATATATATTATCTTAGAACTGCAAATGCAGGACGAATGTGTCATGCTTCCATTTCAATGCACCTTCTTTACTTTTTTTGATATTATTAATATTTGCCCTAAAATAAGAAACTTCAGTTTTGAGCATTACTATTAAGAAAAAAAAAGGTTTATTAGATGAAAATACAAAGGACAGACACTAGCAAAGAAGCTTGCTCCTTTCATTGTATTCAGTTGTTCTTAGCACAAGGTAGTAAAAGCATCCCTCTCTTGTTCCTTCTCTTCAGCATCTGGTGTTCAGAAAGTTACCACCCATAAATATGATGATTACATTAAGTGGCCAAGGTAACAGCTAAGTGGAACTTCAAGATTCAGGAAAGTTTGCCTCTTGATGCAAAAGCAATAGGCAATTTAAGAAGCAACCTCATAGTGAAGATTTCACAGAGAATTTGGTTGGTTGTTAATGGAGCTGGTTTGCTAGGCTACAGGGAACCTTAATATGATCCACTAGCAGGACTTTTCATAGGATCAAACTAAATGTTAAGGGGAATGTGTATTTTGTCTGATAGACCTGGTTCCTCTCTTGCAAAGGGATTTTCTCAGACATACAGGCATAACAAGAAGTCTTAAAAATCAAGGTCATGTTTGACCAATCAAAAAATAAAGCATAGAAAATGCAAGATACACAGTTAACGACAATAACATACTACCATGAACAGGTATCTTCTACCTCTTGAGGCAGAACCTCTTCTAAAGACATGTTATGTGTATGATTTAGGTTGAGCCTTACTTTTTTAATGCTGATATTGTTTAATAGAACAGCAGCCTAACTTCAATTACTTTTCCTAACTGGAGTAGATCCATTGAATCAATAGAATTTCTGTAAATTTTAACTGTTCAGCAATTTGCTCAGTGGATCTACTGTACTTAGGAATACTAACTGAATTTATGCCATTCTATGATATACCCGCTGGTTGGCTATTATGCCTTAGTTTTCAAGGATTGTTAACCTCCTTAATATTCCATTTCTTTGAAAATGATGGGCTTTACTTATAATTTATAAGATTAACTGAACCAGCTGTTGGAAGGACAATTTGTTAAATTTCCTTTTACGTTAATAATAAATGACACATAAGAATTAGATAGAAGGAGGTAGTTGCGTATACCATCTACTCCATATGAGAACAGAAAAAAAAATATTAGACTTCAAATTGGGGACAGCTTCATGGAATGTAAAAGATGAAAAGAAACCAGATTGATCACTTGGACAATATTAGCAACCACCATCAATCACTCTCTTTGAGAAAAGCTCAAAGTAGAAGATGCCCTGCTGAGGCACAACTGAAATTGTCTGCATAAGATATAAACAACATGTAACTAAGGCAGAGACATTGCAGTTGGCTAAGAAAGAAAGAAAGAAAGAAAGAAAGAAAGAAAGAAAGAAAGAAAGACAGTTTTCTTTTTATACATAATGTATCTATATTCATTTCAGCAGTTGCACTGGGCATTCTTCTAGGAGAATTTTCCTCTAAAGCTTACAAAGAATATTTGCACCCTAAAATTATGGCATAATCTTGGTTAGGAATAGGCTTTCAGGCTTTTCTTGAGAGTTCTCTAAAATCTTCCGAAGTCACAGCTTTTTGATATTCGCACAATCCATATACCCCAACACCTTCTCTTTTTCCCTTGAGAAGGCCTGAAGGTCTTCCTAACTTTTTGTGATTAGATTTCTCTCTTTCTTTTCTTCAGAAGTTTATTTCCAGCAGGAATAACCAGTAGAGCAGGCTCAGGATATTTTATTGTTTCAGGAAAACAATAGCATGGTTCCTTCTCCTTTACCCAAACAAAAGCTAAAAAGACTGGCAATTAAATCTTACTTCAACACTGGTAGTGGCATCTTCTGTAGCACCTGGTGACAGGAGCCTAATTTAGGAGACACAAGGTAGGGCATATGGCAAACACAGCTCTGTCTGCTTCTCATCTTTCAGCATGTGTTGTCTGAAGAAACTGCCTCACCTTGCCTAATGATAGAGCTGGGCCTGGTGATCAGAGCAAAATAGAATTGTCATATTCTATTTCCTCAAATCTGGACATCGTTTTGCATTTTAAACACATTTCTGTGTTGCTACATTTGTGCGTAGGCATGTATGTGTGTTGATATGTGGAAAAAATACGTCTTAATGGTCCATTGCCACACTCTGTTCCCGCTGTCTGTTTAACGCATGAAGACAATAATGATGGCAGCCTGTCTTTTGATGGGCGGAGAGAGATAGAGACAGAAGGGACAGCCTGGGAACACCCATAGCTGGTCACTTCTACACTGTGAATCAATGTTACACTTCTGCATGTAGACAAAAAATGAAGCAGAACTGGTTTGGGAGATTTACATCGGAGTTTTTCTGGTTGTCAGATACAGTGGTTTCTTGTCGCAGTGAACTGTACTAGGAACTGAAAACGTGCAGAACCAAGAGGAAAACTATGATGCTAAAATGCTACAAGGTGCAGATGAGAGGGTAAGAATTTGAGGCAACTACCAAGTATCAACCTTGTGCGGAAATGGCCAAGCTGTTCCTCAGTTATATCTTCCACTATTGACCTGAGTCTGTGTCAGGTACACAGCTCCTTTGGTGACAGCATCTTTCCTTCTAACCAGGTCCTTCTAACTACATCCACACTGGAAGTTGAGCTTTGGATGATGCAAGGGGGTTAAGTACTGGTATATCCTGACAATACTGATCAGAAGTCCCAATCAGTTGAAATATATCCAGCCCATTGCAGTTTCAGAAAATTCTATTGTTGTAACAGAAAGTATGGCTGTGATGTTGGACAATCTCCCTGCTGGCCTATAGTAGGCCACTGTTGCTGCTGATTTCACTGCTGCTCCTGTCACTGTTGCTCTGAAGGTGCTTCTGCACACAAGTCAAGGAAGCTCCCACTACACCATGCAGTATGTCATGCATATGCTTCCCTTCTCTCTACTTGTCTCTCTTTAGTTGTGCAGTCCTAAAAATAAAAGAAAAGGAGGGGTCAGGCCCCAGCTCACAGACTCAATTATCAGCCCTCACAGATTTTTTAAATAGTCTTCTTTCTTGAAAAAAAAAAAAACCCTGTAAGATTCATTTAAAATATGTAATTTGGATATTTACCAATTGACAAAACAGGCTTTTAAAAATTGAGCACAGTCCAAGGGAAAGAAGGATCTGTCCCTAATAAATGTTGGCATTAGCTTATCTATACATTCCTAAGCGTATGAAGAGCATTAAACTGCTTTTAACAAATCTGGGTGTTCAAGCTTTCCTGTCTAGCTCAAGGATATTTCCAGATGTACTCAATCTCACACTGTGACCTCAGACACAAATGTGTTTCAAATAGGCTTTAACTTTATTTGTTAAAACATTGCCCTTAAGAAAACTAGCATTGGTATTAAAGGGTATCATGCATGGTAGCACCGATGAATTGATACACAAAGTCAAGAGTTAGAAAACATTATGGAAGTTCTAGCGTACTAACAGCCAAACTGTGAACCTGTGGTACACTACAGTGCCTGGAGTAATGAGACCACTGAATGGATGTATCCACATCTTTGTGTTCTGCAGATGGAGGAGGGCTTGTGTTCAATCTTCATCTCACTTTTTATGCCATGCTGTAGACACTGCCATCATCCTAACGGAGGGAATGAGGATATACCAGATTCTCTGACACAGTGAAAGGTGAAATTGAAATTCTGGAAGGACTGGCACTGCTAAGAAAATATTATTTTTGTGCACAGTAGGGGAAAAGAGAGAATGAAGTATTGGAATATTAACTAGGCTGTTCTGGAGTGAGAAGATGATTGCATGTCCTTTGTTTTGGGAACTGACTCAAAAAGTAAGTATGCATCTATTGGAATGAAGGAGTGAGATATTCCTCCAGTTTGCCAGTGCTTAGTGGCAGAACATGTGCTCTGCATGCAGAAGATGCAAGGTTCAATTCTCGTTATTTCTAGCTGTGAAAATCACTGCCTGAAACCCTGGATAGCTGCTCCCAGTCAACATTAACAACAATGTGTTTTATGAACAAGTGGTCTGACTCAGTACAAGACAGCTTCTTACATTGCTAATTCAGAAAAAAAAACACCCAAACAAACCTAGATATAAACAGTTTGAATAGTTAGAATGAATAATGTGGGATGTAGCTGGGAGCCATAGATGTGCTGCAGCTTTCTTGTCAACAATGTCACCTAATAATATTAGTGAAATATATTGTGGGCTTTTTAACAGGAGCCAGTATTCGAAGTGACTTAAAACAGTACAACAACACAACACAACAGAATATCAACAGCGGCAGTGTTTAAAATGGTAGACATTGCAATAAACATACTCAAATAACAGAAGTTGTTTGTTTCACCTGAAATATGCTTTGAAGCAATTTTGAAAGTTCATCCTGCTGTGAAAGAACCTAAAATATTTTTTTGATAATGCTAATGATATCTTGCACATTCCAGAGTGAGTGCCAAATTTTACTCAAAGTCAAATTTGGACAGAATATGGAGATTCCTCTTTTAGACAAAACATATGAGGTCTGCTGGCACTAAAATCAGTGATCAAAGAGATAGCTGTGCTAGTCTGTTTCTGCATAAGAAGGAGGAATGATGAGAAGAAGGATCTAGCAGCACATTTGAGGCTGATATATTTCAGTGTGGGCTTGCATGGATTCCACTCCATCAGATATATAGAGTGAAGCCTCTGTGGACAGAAACAGATACATATGTATGTGTGTGGGGAAGTTTGAAGTGTAAACATTGACTTAACAATAATAGTTGTAAAGAGTGATGTAAAATGTAATTATTGTCTTAACAATGATTGTGAAAAGTACTTAAAAAGACAAATGTGGGAGACAGGTTTCGCATTCAAGCATAGGTAAACAAGTAAAAACATGTATAGGAGAGAAACATCTTTTTCTAGTGTATAGGTATGGGTACAGAAACAGTGAAATATTGTCCTGAAGCAAGAAAAAGAGAAGTAGCTGTGATGCAAGCTCTTGTTTGAATATATGTCGTGTGTCAAGAAACCATTGCTGCTGTTCAAGCCATTGCTAATGGATTGCCCCATGTCATTGAGGCAGTGCATCTACTTTAGGTATTTGTCCAAACTTTAAAAGAATTATCCATGGTACTGAATATATTTTGGGAACAGGGTTCAGCATCTTAGATAATGCCTTTAAAGTCTGGATTTGTGACTTTGGTGATATGGAAATCACCAGGCTGGCATTGTGTTCAAAGAATATCAGAAGCACAAATATCAGAAAACATAAGAACTTGTTAAGAGAAGTGAAAATGTTTAGAGAACATTCCTTGCAGGAATATTAGAAATTACAGAATTTTAGAGTTGGAAGGGATCACAAGGGCTATCTAGTCCAATCCCCTGCCATGTAGGAATAAATCACGAAAGCATCCCATAAAGAACACTTGTCAACAAATTACTAGAAATGAATTGGTTAGGTCTGAGCAATAGGCAATGGTCAGAGAGGAGCAGGAGCTGATTTCAGGGGAGTTGAAGAAGGAAATCAGAAGTCAAGTTAGTAGAGCAGATCAGGGCCAAAAACCAAAGGAGCAGGTAGGTATAAGTACACAACAACACTGCAAAGCTCAGGAAGACAGCTATCATTTGGTCAACTGGAAGAAGAAGAGTGTTTCAGGAGAGGTGAAGGTGTAAGCTGAGTGGGCAAAATCAGTCCACAACTTCATGGTGGTTCAGTGTCTGTGGAGATTCTTCATCCTACAATTCAATGGCTCACTATACAGGAAAGCTGCATGCAACTCCAAAGAGTATTCTTTCACATCTTGGAAGTTCCTGAAATAATTCAAAGCTTGGAAGAACTATTTGCAACCAGATAGTTAATTGTAATGTGTTCCCTTTCCCAAGGTATAGCTACACTACAGCTGTAACTTAATGAGAGACAACACCCCTCCTTTCACAGTGTATCTGTAACTATTAGTTATTTTGATACTTACGGGAGTGTGATCTCATTAAACAGTGGAAGTCACAGGTTCAAATGCTGGCTTGCACTATGACTTGAACTGTCCTGTCTATGTTGTGATTGTTATGAACTTCTGGAGCTCCCTGTAGAATCTTGTGCAGCTCGTATCATTTGGGAAATTCCAAAACCTGAAGAAAGATTGTGGAACATAGCATAGTGGATAACAAGGGTTTATTATGTTTAAATTAATCTTCACTTTGTGACAATAAAGTGAACGTGAGGAAGAATGTGTTTTCTACCATAGGTCAAAGAAATGGAAAAGCAGAATTGAAACCATAATAGTAGCTAACTGTTTGGAGCCTTTGGAGTCTACCTGTAACTAAACACTGTTTCAAAGTAACTTTCCAAATTCTGATCTTATCTGTCAGAATAAAGCAAAAGTGTTTCCAGGTGGGGTCTCTTTAGGCAAGTCCAGCCCTAAACAGAGTGCCACCACAGAGAAAAACAAAACAACCCCTGTGAGAGCAGAAATATTGAAAGAATATAAATAACATTGAATAAAAGATGTGAATGAATCAGTAAGCAAGCAAACAAAAACACTCAGTCTCTTTTTGGTGAATTTTAAATATGTCCTTGTTACTTCATTATATCAAAGATTTAATTGTTTCAAAGGATATTGCAATATCCTTTATCATTACTAGATATTTGATTTCTTATAAAAATGAGACAGTGATGTTAAGTGTTTAGATATCCTAGTTTTTGTTTTAGTTAATTCTAATACAGGGATTTTTATTTCTCTCCTGTGTTTTGCATCTCGATTCCTTTTAAAAAGAACACATGTCTTTGGCAAATCATACACTCTTTTAATTATCTGTAATAATTTCTCAGGTCATGTGTTGTAATTCTTTATAATAATGACTTGCACAGTACATAGAATCAATGAAATGGCCAGAAATATTCCCACAGGAATAATGCATATGTGGACATATAATGCCTCTACCTGCAAAATGGCACCCATGCATTATAAAATATGCATTTTGTTGACAACATATAAGGGTAAATATTTTCTAGGAGTCAAGGGAAAACATATTTATAGCTGGCTCTGAACACTATCAGTTTATTAGCAATCTGCTAACACAGTAAGTAGTGAACTAAGATTGTCTAGTGGGCAGTAACAGCTCCTTAACAGTTGCTGTATTTTGCTATAACATATGGTGCCAAATATTAACCTTCATCCCCAATAAACTTACCCCATGATAGTTCAATGAAAGGAAGCTATTATCCTGAACATATGGCCTCCCATCCCAACTTCTGCATTGTCCCATATCAGCCATAATATCTACTGTCTCTTTCACATTTCAAACTTTTTTTCTTGATTCAAGCACTATTTTCCCTTATTCATTTTCTTCATAGTTCCCTCTGTTTGACTTCTAGTACTCATTTTCTTTCTCCATTGTTATTCCTATCTGTTCTAACATCCCTACTTTACCATTTTTCAGTATTTTACTAAATTTTCAAGAATTATTTAGCTAATCTGAATCTTACAAACTGGTAAAATCCCCAGCATTCTCCATCTCCATTGTTTTACTTCTTTTGTGGCTACTTTCCTCAGAATCCTACCCTTAGCAGGTCTCACGGTACACTAACAGGATTTTATTTCTCCCCCCCTAAAATCTGTTGTACATTACTGGTCTGAGACTAGAGAAGAAGAGTCTGATTCCAGAAACAATTCTTTAATAACGTGTGGTGCTTCCACTTTATCCAAAATAGTTACCCCCATACACCTTACATCTCCAGCACTCTACAAACTGTGCAGCTGCTGTGCTAGAAAGACTTCACACAAATTGTCTCCTTTTCAGCTTCGTTGTTTAACCAGAGAAGACAAACTCTTATGTCATTTGGCTATAATGACTGAGTTAAATGTTCTCCAGGCTGACTACTTGGCTTCATGGTAAAATTAAAGGTATCCACTTTACTGAAAAATCGCTTATATCTACTTTTTATGTTTGTTCCCTACTGTTGATAGTGCCCTAATTTCTTGCTATTGTGTTGGCTGTTTTAGTGTCTTTCAGGCCGTTTCCTCACTAGACTGTTATAGTGCTATCATTCCACTTTCAACATCCTATGGAATCCTGGGGTTTGCAGTTTAGGGAGGAGCCTTTGAGGCCCCTACCTAAGCTGCAAACTCTTAAGATTCCACAGGATGTTGAAAGTGGAATAATAGCACTATAACAGTCTAGTGCAGAAATGGCCTCAGGTAATCCCTTCCAGTTAATGAACATGAAATAGACACAAAACCTTTTCACACTGCACAAATATAGCAGTAGGATTCCACTTTAGTTGTTATGGTTGCATCCATGGAATCCTGGGGTTTGTAGTTTGATGAAGCACTGGTGTTCTCTAGAAGAGAACACCACTTTAACTCCAAATCCCAGGATTCCGTAAGATGTCTCTGTGGCAGTTAAGGTAAAAATATAGTGATTTAACGGGGGTGGGGGTGGGGAAAAGAGCCCATGATGGCATTCTACTGCAGTGTATTCACTTAGATTTTATCATGTATTCGGATCAGAAAAGGCAAATGATACTCATTTTGAGTGAGAGCTGTAATTCTTATATAGGACAGACACATGATTATAACTGTTCATGAACAAACTCATTTGTGGGCATTTTTTGATAAAGACAGAGAGAGAGCTTTAAACTCTGAGGAAAGTTTTTATGAAATGACCTTTCCTTTTGAGCTTTATTCTGCTTTCCATCCTTCCCATTGCTTTCAAACTGGCATCTTTCCATGGCTTTCCCTTTTGAATCACCACTTTAAATTACATAATTGCTAGACACTGAGGTGCTGAGGTTGCTTCCATGCATATGGATAAGTAGGTCATCATTACTAACATACAACAATCATATTCTGTTCATAAATACATCAATGATATTCTGTTCTATAGTGTCTTCTGACTGTTGTTACATTCATCTGATTAAGGTATTTTTCATTGATTTGTCATTTGCTTTTGATTAATTAAATGAAAACATATTTCTATGTTACCAAATCCCAATAAAGGTGCCTTTATGACATGCGGCAAGAAGTGCAGATGAAAATCTAGTTTGCTAATATCAGTTTTCCTGCAACAAAGGCATATTTTATTCAGGTGCAAAGAAAATAATAAACCATCTCCATCTTAGTGAATGAAATCGCTGTTATAGATATAGAAGTTTTACATGAAGATGAAATTTCTGAGCAAAACAAATGTCAAGATCAGTTTGACTTTCTCTGTTGCTCCTTGTGTAGCGTACTAACACTTAATACAGTTTCCACATATTTTTTTCAATGTCCAATGTTCATATATGCCAATTATTTTATGCCCTGTGGTTATGCCTGACTGTCCTGTTGTGTACAGCCTTGCAAACTGAGAGCATCTTCAATAAAATCAATGGGGCACCAACTTCAGTGACATAAAGGAATGGACCTATAGTTTTCTCACTACACATACTTTTCAAGCCTGTCATTAAATAAGAAAAGCAAAAACCAAGAGCAACAGCACAGAGCTGTGGTCTATTCTTACTTTTAACGTTTTCATTTGCCTGTGATGCAAAAAAGTTGAACATTCAAGAATCATAGAATCATAGAAATTCAGAGTTGGAAGAGACCACACAGGCCATCCAGTCCAACCCTCTGCCATGCAGGAAATCCTTCTTAGTGCGGGTAATTCTTCTGGTGTAAAGGAAGTTCAGATGGTTCTTCTGCTAATTAATGGTACAAAATGAATGTTAGTATTTATATATACTTAAGGAATGCTGAGCATATGGATGTGGCTGTATACCTTGTGGAATGCAGTGGAACTCAGTTCTGCATAAACTGTATATTTAGTGCTTTAAAAGCATTTCGGAATCAAACTTTCCTCACAACACTTTAGGAGAATATAGTTTCCTTAAGACATTGTGTGGGTTCTGATGGCTTACAGTTTTAGCTATTCCATTGTTCTACAGATGAAATATGTGGCCCTCCAGATCCCACTGAACTGCCACTCCCATCAGTCCTAGCACTGCACTCAGTGGTAAGACATGATGCATTTTGGTGTTTATCCTTCTTCAGTATGCATGCAAACCTCCCAGGGCTTATCTAAATCTACCTAATCCACACCTTAAGGACATGATGCCTCTGTACTTTGTCAATATAACCAAGGTTCATATATCTGGTAGAATGTGTTTTGATGCATCACTTTCTTCAGTTGCTGGGGAGGGAATTTAACTATGAGAATAAACACTGAAAAAATGCCAAGCTCCATTACCACTTCGCTACTTTAATGAAAGAATGTAAAACAGAAATCCAAGCACCTTTTCCTTGTTGCTACACTACTACCAATCAGAGCGGAGCCAAGAAGACTAAGAAAATGAATAATGTGCAAAAGGATTTTAACGCAAATACCTTTAGGCTAGAAAACAGAGACTAATCAGTGTATTGTTTTTCATGAAAGTAAGGCTTTCTTTTAAGTACTTAAGCTACTTCCTTATGATTCCCTTGACTGTGTTTTATCCAGTTAAACACGATTATTCCTGTACTTATCTGCTCTTTCTACCCACTCTCTCACTAAGCCCTACCCTCTACTCGTGCTTCTTATTCCTACACAGTTTTCTCAAGTTGATTTATCTCTTCAAAAAAAAAAAAAAGCTTCTCAGTTCAATGCAGTGGACAATAATCCATTTCTCATGGTATGTCTTTAGTTGCTGGGAAATGTGTTTCATACGGAGATTTTTCTTATTTTTGAACATCTTCCATTCACGCAGCACCAAGACTGATATTTAAACACCATTTTCTATTGTTCAATTGTTCCCAAATGCTTAACTTTTATCAAATAAAATTTTTTAAATATACAGAAAATTTGGTAGAAGGAAAATGTATTAGGGTAGATGAAGTTAGGTAGTTCCAGATGTCTCCTGGACCCTTCCACATGCCTGGAAAAAAAAAAGATTTTTAGCAATTAAGAATTTTTTTAGAAATTTAAGATTTTTAGCAATTTAAATATATATTCAGATTCCTTCTAGTCTTCTGATGACATAGCCATAGGGAACTTTAGGAAATCATAAATATCTAACTCAAAGGAGCTTTTCAATTCCTTTACCTTTTTAAAAATGATCACTGCTTCTCCTCTGTGAGCCGTTACCACTAGCTTTATTTGTCCCAAAGCATTCTTTCCTCCCTTACCTTACATTTGGCGACATGTGGAAGAAGGAAGCAAGAATGTTCTCCTTCCTTTTTTTAGTTTGACACAGATCAGGAAGACATGAGAGATGAAGTTTCATCATTGTGGTTCTTCATTTACAAAATCTGTTTCATGATTTATGACTGTAAAGGCATGAATAATATTGTATTGTCATTTTTCCATTATCAGAAGAAGTAGGATCCAAATAAATCAGGATTCTCGTCACACTGGAGGGGTCTAGTTATATCCTACTCAGATCTTGCTGTTCAACATAGCAAAATCTTCAGTCAGGAGCCTGGGGCTTGGACCAGATCATGACTGAATGTAGGAATGGATTAGTTGCAAGCACATCCCTATGCCTCAGTCATGCATTTATCTTGCCCTGTTCAGGCCAGATGCCAGATGCTCTAGTTGTAGATTAGTCTCATGCCTTCACAGTCATGATCAAGTGGCTTTAAAGCAATCTGAATTCAAAGTGGTATTCATGTTAGGCCATTTCTGTATGAGATGCAAGAAGCGGTTTGCAGCATCTCATGGTGGGTTTAAATAATGCAGTTTACCTTTGTTGCATTCTGCACACACCCCAATTTTAAGCAATGTCATGCAGAGGAATGCAAGTTCATGCATCTGCACTACCTTGTCACTAGTCACTCCCCTGGCTTCCCTTCACCCACTCCAGCAGCCCTGATTGGCTGAACTTCCAGCCTTGCAGAAAAATGTAAGCAGAGCAACAGGAGTGTATGTGCACTAGTATGTTTTTACATTTCTGCATTACTGCAAAAAACCAATGTTGATTTGATGTAGGGAACTGGATCTGATTTTTTCTCGTTTTCACATACTGTGCTTCTCAGTGCATGGTGTCACACTAACAACTGAGTCCATGCAGAATTACAGAAAATAACACAACACTACTTTGCTCCCATGTACGAACAATATAACATTACAACACAGTAATCTGTGGTAATGATCCATGCAGAAATGGCCTTAGTGTCAGTGGGAGCTTTTTAGCAAGACAATGATAAAGAGCTATATATATTTTATAGGAGTTTGCCTCTAGTTTGGTAGCAGTAACTGAGACAATAGCAACATCAAACCCCAGGCTTTAACATATCACATGCAGCATCATTCCAGGGGCTTTGTGGAAATTGTTCTGAGTTAGGTATTTTGTAGCAAAAAATTGGGGATCATCTCCAGCAAGAAATCTTGGTGCAGCACTACATGTGATGGTAGCAATCAATGCTGTAAAAATAAATGTGTATGTGTATGAGGGAGGGATGCTGCTGTCGATATCAATGCTTCCAAATGTATGAAGACTCTTTCATGAAATTTGCATAGACATTGAAACATGTACTCTCTGGTCCACCGTGGAAGTTTCAGCCTAGAAATTGGGTCTCACTGATATTAATGTGGGGTGAGGTGTTTTTGTTTGTTTTTTGGTATTCTATTCCATATTAAACCAACCAACTAACCAACCAATCAACCCTTCCTATATGCAAAAATATGAATATTTCAGATAAAATTGCAAACATATGTCCAGGAATCTCAAGTTTTATATACAGTTATCTCTCCCCATTTGCGGGTTTCACTTTTGTGGAGTTGATTATTCACGGATTATTTGCTGTCACTTCTGCTGCCTCCCTGTGCCATTTTAATAGGGACTGCAAGCCTCATGAGACTGAGAAAATGAGAACAAGGCTTGTAAGTCCCTATTAAAAATGATGTGGGGCAGCAGTGGGGGTGACAGTAAGCCCCACCAGCCACCCACTTCTGCCTTGTGAAGGACCCTGATGCCTCAAAGGAATCCATGGTGGGTTGAATATGGTGATCATACTTTTTTTTGGTGTGTGTTAAATATGGTTTGGGAGGGCATAGAGTTGTTCGTGGTTTTTCCACTTTCACAGGAGTCCTGTGCCCCTAACCCTAGTGAATGTGTAGGGATGACTGTATACTCAGAGCCTACACACATTAGGATGTATATATGGAGGCTCTTGAGCATATGGTAAGTGAAGGTTTTAATCTGGAATATGTATGCATATGTGATTTGATTGTGCATTTCTGCAGCAATGATTCCTTTATTGAAAGTAAACGTAAACTTTAAATAATGTCTGTGCATGTGTTGATAGAGCACATGGCTTTGTGCACCTGGTCTGCTGAACATTTACTGTACATACATTGAATTTCATTTAACATTCTGAGTCAGAAAAGAGTTTCTGTAGGAAGTAACACTTGATCCATGATACAGCCAAGCATTTTAAACTAGACTAATTTGTACAGCTAACCAGGAAATTACAAATGCCAGGGCTATCACTGTCTGTAACATTGCTTATTCTTCCTCAAACAACCCTGCAATCAATTATTTAGTGGAGCACTGAATGGATTTTCAGGCAAATAAACTTTACATGAAAAATACCACTGTGCAATAGGAACCAAGGATTTATATTGCAACCACTATTCCAAAAAGTACAAAAGCTGTTGTCTGCCTCATTCACACTTCATTCATATTTAAATTCAAATCAGGTTTGTAGTGCATTTTCCATTAAGGGGAACAGTTTGCGGTTCCTAAGGAGTCAAGCAGGAAATGTTAAGATTCATGTACTGATCCAGACAGGCAATTTGATTATGCTGTTCACGTCACCAGAGGAAGCTTTTCTGTAAGTTGCTGGGTAATTCACATGAACATTGTAACTACAATGAAGGTAAGCATCTTAAGGAATGAGACTTTTCACTCCAGAACTATATTTTCTATCAAGCAGGACAGCTGGTTAAAGAAATCAGAAACCTTCAAAGAAGGAAGTGGCAAATAATAGAGGTGTAACCATACCAAATGAAACAGAATTTGTGAGGCAAAACTTGTTATGAAATTAAAGGAAGCTGAGGCAATTACACACTGGGACCTATTTGTAATCATAGAGCAAAAACATTGAAAGGAACTACTTGGCCACTGGTCCAGTTGCCTCCTGTGAAAATGGATCACCCCTCACCTCATGTCAATCAGTCATGCCCAACATCACACAGACTGTTCATAAAAATGGGAAGTGTTCCAGCCAAATGCTTCCCTTTACATACAGTGTCACACTTCTCAAACAGGAGATGTTAGATATGCAAACAGAGAGCCAGTGTGATATAGTAGTTTGAGTGTCATCTAAGACTCTGAGATATCAGGGTTCGAATTCCTGCTCAGGTGACCTTTGTTAAACCACACTCTCTCAGCCTCAGTGGAAAGAATGGAAAATCTCCTCTAAATAAATTTTGCCAAGAAACCCTAGGGTAGAGCTGCCATAGGACTGAATTGACTTGAAAGCATATAGCATATAGCAACAAGATATACAAAGCTTACATCTGTGGCTGTCCTCTGTTTCCTGTGTCTAATCTGTGCCCTTGTCTGTCTGTTGGAGGGTTGTTGTTGTTGTGTTGTTGTTGTTTAAATGGGATGAGATCTGTTCCTTATTTTGTTTTTCAAAAGTCTCCACCTTTTAATTTTGCTTGAATTAGGGACATAAAACTTCAAAAAATGATTGATTGCACATTTTACAGAATGAATTATTTATTCTTCTCTGCATGAAAGTCCTTGAAAACAGTGCATTTTTAAGGGCTATTTGCAGTTCAGACCTTTTCTGTCCCAAAAAATTCATTGGATTTTTTTTTTTTTTTTGAAAATGGCATTGCCTGCACAGAAAACATTTTCTAAACAGAAAACTATATTTTAGGGTAGAAAGTCCTGCTTTCAGTCCAAGAAAATTGTTTTTTGTATAGAAAATGCCATTCTTCTTGCAGGAATTTGATTTTGCATTTTTTTTTTCCACAGAATAATATTTTTAGCTTGTTTGGATACGTCTCTCCACTCACAAGATCATGATTAAGCATGGTTTTCAAATGTGTACATTTTTCCAATGCTTCTAAAGGTGTCAGCCAATGTGAAGATGATAGAGAACAAATTGCATCTGGATTGCAGGCTGTCTGAAAAGTCTAATCTGAGATAAACTAGTGGGTATTGGAGTTAATTTGGATTCTTCCAACAGCTCTACCTCAGCTTTCTGGATTAAAAATGTGGTGACATTTGCCCCAGTTGAAAATACATTTGATGAGCATGTCATGGGACACCTGGGGAATGACTGGGCAAAGTATGACTCATTCCCTAAGGGACCATGGAGTAAAGGACTTAGTCATGATAGTGAAATCATGACAATGGGGTGGCGTCAGCCAAAGGTCCCGAGTGATGACATGGAAGCAGGTGTGTATAAAAGAGGAGATGGAATGTTTACTCTCTCTCTGACTTTCTGCATCCCGTATCTGTGCATCCTGTCACTCTGCTCCTGAAACTCTGATGCTGAATCTCTGATGCTGAATCTCTGCCTGTGGATCTGTGTATCCTATGTACAGATGTACATACTGCAACTTTGAAGATTAAAGCCTCCAGGTATTTTGGATGACAAACTCTGTGTCCGTGAGTTTACTAACCAGTGGGTAGAGGGGTCAGAACTGATGCTGTAGTTGTACTCTGCTGCACATGCTTGTTGCTGTTTTGGAAAACTCTGCTATGTTATGCTTGCCTCTGGGAAACTTTTTGTAAACATACATAAATAAAATCAACCTTTCAATTTCTGTGTGCATACAATAAGCTTTGTATATAATACTGGAACATCTGCCCTCATGGTCTGTTTCTGATTATCTTAAAAGTATTTTTACTTATACATTGCATTTATAGGTTACATTATTCCATCTAGTCAGAGTATACAGTAATAACTATATTCTGCTACTGTATTATTTCGTATTGATTTCAAACTTTGTTAATTTCAAATTATAATATTTTCTTCAAACTTCCTTTTTAAATATAATAAATGTATAATATAAACATGACAAACATATAACACATATATAATGTATAATGTGTAGAATATATGATATTGGTTTAATAAGGAAACAAAGAACTAAAAGGAAGATAAAGCTGTACTTATATAAATATGAAAAAAAAAACCTTTCCAAATTGTAATATCTCTAAATAGCTCCATATGTCTACTGTACAATGTTACACATTTTTTCTTTTTTTAATTATATATATTAATAAAAAATAATGATGAAAAAAATGTATTTTTACCCAGTTTTCACTCCCAAAGATTCCCAGAGTTACTTACATAAGATCAGTAACAATCAAAATAGTTCTGGCTGCCAAACTGCAAGCTTGCAGTCCAAAATATGTGGAAAAATATGTGGCATGAAAAGCAAAAAGGGAAGGAAAACAAGCAAACATCCATTCTTAAAATCACAGTTTACACTTGCATGCAAAGCTCAATGAGAAATTAATCTACTTTCACTAGTAGATTCACTAGTAGATTGACTGGGAAATGTACAAGTCTACACCAGATATGAATGTGCATGTACATGCTAGATACAATGCTTTTGCACTTTACTGGAATTTTGGTGTGCACACTAGAAATAAAAGTAAATGTTGTTCTCCTGAAAGTTCTTAGCCAAAATCAACGGTCAGGTCATAAAGACAAGATTGCTGGATTTTGAACTTGAGACTCAAAGGAACCTGGATGTTTAATGGTGGCTCCAGGTGGATTGGGGTTGGACTTGGCTAGAATGGGTCCAACCCTGTGGGTTCTGATGATTTAAAAAGAAAAATTAAAATTAAAAAGGATACCGTTGGCAGTTACCTGACTGGGCTTGATGCCTGACAGGCGAGGCCTGATAAATAAGGGTTAGAGTGGCTTAAAACCTCTCAAGCCAAGTCTGGCTACTTAGATATTGACCACTTGCTCTGAGAAGCTACCTCTTATGCTAGAGGCCTTGTTTGTATAGTCTGATTCATGCATAACATCCTAAGTCTGTTTAGAGCATGTTTGGAATATGTATATTCTCAAGGTATGTTCCCACACCCATGCCCACTGTGCAGACAGCTGATGATCCAGTATTGTGGATTCTGTCATATTAAAGTTCTCATCCAGTCATCTTAAAAGACAAAATAACTATTTTCTCTAAAATATTTTTTACCTAAAGATGTAAAATCTGTATGAAAACTACAACTCTGCATTTCTAATCAAGGCTAGAATGATTTTAAGCTGTTTTATCAGATTTTTTTCCGGCAATAGTCATTGATCAACATAGTTTTCATTCCCAGACAGCAACAGCAACATTTTCTTTGCCTGCCAACCCATGAAGCACAGGCAGCAGGAACAATTCAGTGCAGCAAGTGTAACATAATTAATCACCTTCAGCGTTCCATATCAGCAGGAAGAAAAACATGGACAACAAAGCTTATCTGCCAAGACAATTCTTACCTACCTCAGGCAGGGTCATGAATAAAAAAAGATTCTAGTTATCCAAAGAGAAAGGCAGCGATAATTCTCTTCCACATGCAGAATTATGTGTTAATCATGCCACACAACTCTTGTGATGAACAGCTGCACTGAGCAACCAAATGCTCACTTACAACAAAACCAAATGTGCAACCAATGGAGTACTACTGTCAGTTTTGGCAGGAGATCCACATTGACAGAGAATGTACATCCAAATTTGCAATGACAGAACTCATATAACTCTGCTTCTGACACCTTGTACTCAATGTAGACGTTGTTCATTCAACAAAATTGAAAAAATGAAGCAAGTGGGTAGCTATTAAAGAAACCTCCTTGATGGTGGCACCCTACCTGTGAAATCACTTTTTATTCACCTGAACCCTTAAATGACACTTGATATTAAAAAATGAGTTTGAACGTTGTACTAGGACTCTGTACACCAGGGTCTGAATCTCCTCTCAGCCATGGAAACCCACTGGGTGAGCATGGGAAAGTCACACTCTCAGCCTCAAATTTTGCCAAGAAAACCTCATGATACCCTCACCTTAGGGTCAATCTAAAAGAAAAATGACTTGAAGGCACACAGCAACAGTTTTATTGTATATTGTTCATTATTCTTTATTTAAAGGATTGTTACATGTCTCTTGAATCAAGAAAGGCTCTTAGACCAACTTATGATAAGATTTACAATAAGATTTTATTCTTGCGCACTCATAGCAATGTAGAAGACATGACATAAAAGGAAAAGAACTGGAAGGAAGTTTACAGGTCATGAAGCTAGATATTAAGGTTAGGGAAAGGCAGCTGCGATGATGACCTCTGTTAATGATATTTGGTATCTGGGGAAATCGCTACCCTGTAGGATTGCTCTAAGATTTGTGCAGCTAATCTGATGACAGATGACAGACAGATAGATAGATGCTTGTGACCAAACTTGTCTCCAGGTTTGAGCTCCAATCACTTGCCTTGTCCTTTTACCCCCAAGATCCCTCCCTGGTTCTGGTATTCATATCTCAAAATGGCTGCTATTCTGGACAAAGGGCTGTGTTGGGCAGTGGGTTCAGTAAAGCATGGCCCATCTTTCCTTTCAATTCCTAAATATAAATATCCGGACACAACTGTAGAAGTTAAAAACAAAGATTTATTATATAACATAAAATAAACATCTGGTCTTATGCCATTCCACCCACACTGTGAACAGTAACCATTTTTTCCAATGAAGTCACACTTCTCCCTGATCTATCTCCATATTCTCAATTCCCCACATCCAATTGAGATATTTACCATTACCCTCCTCCTAACTAGCCTTCACTCTCCATTTTTGACTCCTAAATCTATTTCATTATTTCCCCATTCAGTACTTTAACAGACAAGCCTCTGGGCCCCCTCCTTAAACGGCAAACCCCAGGATTCCATGGGATGTTGAAAGTGGAATAATAGCACTGTAACAGTCTAGTGCAGAAATGGCCTAGGTTGTAGCCTTTCCTCACATAGCTTTCCCTCATAACATTCCATGAGCTGTGATTGGCTGGCTTCATTCAAGCCAGACTAGCTTCTTGCTTCACAATGTTGGAGCCAAATGTCTGCTGCTTTCATGTCTGCAGTAGCAAGTGTGGGCCTAAATACCCTAAAGCCACCATATCCTCTCTGATCTTGAAGCTAAGCAGGGTCAGCCCTGGTTAGTAATTAGACCAGAAACCACCAATGAATACCAGATGCTGTAGATTATTTCAGAGGAAGGAAATGGCAAAACCACTTCTGAGTATTCCTTGAATATGAAATTCATGGGGCTGCCATAAGGTGAAAGGCAATTTGAAGGCACCTACACACAAGTATATCTGTGATGGGATGGATCACATTGCTTAATCCCAGCTAGAATGGACCTATTGAAGCAATTGTTGATGACAAGTCACAACACATAGGTATATTCATTTGATCTACTCGGTGCTAACAACAGGATTGAGGCCAAAATGTATGTCTGTGTGTATGTGTATCTTTCAAGGCAATGCTCTTAACTGTGAGATTCTTCTCCCTTGATTGAGGACTAGAGAAGAGGCACCAGGCTGTGAGACCTGATAACTCTACTATGCCTCTTACAAAATGAACCCTAGTTCTTGAAACTATAGCTCCATTTGTCATTATTGTGGCACAGAACTTTTTTCTAGGCTTCCCTGTTGTCATGCTGCCCATCTAGAATTCATTTTCTTTTGGAGGATCCTTTGCATCCATTGTTGTTGTCCTTAGTTTTCACTCAAAGTTAAATTCAGAGTGGATTTGGTGATTTATCATCAGATAAAACATCAGAAATTGCAAGAGAAGCCAAAAGAGTTTCAAGAAGACTAGCAACACTGGCAAATTTGAAGGCCCAAACAGAAATCGTTAGATTTAAATAGAACTACTGTAGCAGGTAAAATAATAGAAATCACCTTAATGCTACTAAGTTTCTGTATTTTTAAAGAGTATTGCTTTGTATCTTTTTAAAAGATATCTTCATTAACAATTTCTAAAACACTATGATCCTACAAATACATAAATGAAAAGAAAAAAACAGCATGAAGAAAATATAAAACATAAAAATCAGAAATTAATATATAAAGAAAAAGAGAATAAAAAAGAAAAAGAAGAAAAAAGGTCAACTTTCATTCTTCCTTTGAACAGAGTATAATTGTCAAACTGATTCCAGACTCTCAAAGCTACTATCCAACAATTCTCTTCTTTCTCTCCTCATTTCATGTGTGTTGATCTCATTGATCTTATTCTTCAGGGCCTCTATCATGATCCTCCTCAAGTTTAGGGGTTCCTAAATGATGTAGCTCCTCTGACATCCATTGTAAATAGATCTGTGAGAGTTCCTGAGAAGGTTCCATCTTTCATTCAATCCAGCATTTTAAGGGTTAACACCTCGCTTCTTCTCTCATCTAGCAGAAAAACCCAAATAAATCAGTCTTATCATATCAAATAGATAATGTCTGTACTTTCTCATGCTGTAAATTCTCCTTGTTAAAATCCAATTCAGTCTCACAAATATGATAAAATTCACTCTATATATGTACTTAGAGCTTTATTCATTCTCTTTTAAACCTCCAGTCTTCTCATTTATTTTTCCCCAATCTTGTAGATGGTGAATTCACTACTCAACTCTTGAATGCAGAAATAAGGTAGGGAGGGAGGATCTATTGTTCCATTTTAATTCTTCACTTTTGTTTAGTCCAAAGGTTTATTTAAGAGGGTTTTTTTCCTTTATAAAAGCAGATTGCCAGCATGGGGCCATCAGAGCCTCAGATCATGGCAAGGACAAAAGATGTTACTCCTTCAGTCCTTCCCACTCATAATGCATTTACTCCAAAGTAAACACAAGTAATGGGAATTCCAGACTCTGATGTGTGATCACCTACTCCCTCTTTGATCCAGGAAAAGTTTCTCCAGCCTGCAATCTCTCTGGCCAGCACTTTTGCTATGAAGCTCTCCTCACTGTAGAGTTGCAACTGAGATCATCTGCCTACTGGCCTGCCAAAAGTTGAACTACTGTTTTGTATGAATGCAATAACACAGATTGTAGTGTTAGTAGAAGTAAAACATTTTGTGGTCCTTTACACCTTGTTGTTATCTACTGTTCTGATTTATCAATTTCCTTCTTGTGAAAAGAAAAAATATATAAAAGATATCAGCTAATTTTTCTGCCATTACTATTTGAATAAATCTATTATTTTGGAAACTACATTATGGCATAATACATATGTACATAATGTTCTTTTTATTAGTATCTTTCATGGCGACCATTTTCCACAATTTTCCAGTATGCTGTAAAAATGTAGGCATACTGCTCAATTAAAAAGAAAGAATCTGAAATATTTTGTAAAGCTTGGGAAGCTTAGAGGGCTTAAGTAAACCGAGAGAAGAAATCCCCCTCCACAAGACAAATGTGAATGTAAATGAAATGGATTACATTGCTCTGGAATTCACAAAGAGAAAGTACTACAACAGATTTTTTTTACCAGGTACCCCTTCCTGATTTTCAGATAAAAATGCTGAAGGGTCTCTCTCCTCTTTAACAAACAGCCTGCTTCAGCTTGACTTTTAAGATAGCTTATAAAGTTTCATAAGAGTTCAAAGTATGTCACACGAACTATGCTGCTGGCTTTTAAGATTACCTGATATTATACTTTGAAATGCTTAAAGTTGACTGTTTATTGGGAATTTTTCAGTTACTTTACCATTCTGAGTGCAGTGTTCTTTCTCATATTCCACCTGTCCACTGGGGGCTGCAGCAGTGTGCTAGTATTGCCACAGTTTCCAGGGAAGAATCAAAACTTGGCTGCCTCTCCTGTGGCCCAGGGTTTCTCATATTGGAGTCACCTCAGATTAGCTTCCATGATTCCCACATCATGCGGCCAGGTAATCTTTGAAGCAGTTATCTGGAATCAATATGGATGGAACTTACAGGTAATGTAGACATCTTGGTTCAGAAGCAAGCCTTATACAGGATTGCAAACTTAATAAGCATCAGGAACCAGAAAATAGGAAGTCTTCCTGGAGACAGAGATGGGCATTGCTTATCATGTTATGACTAGGTGGGGAGTCGGATGAGTTTATTCTCTTACTTGATCATCTTATCAGAGTTTAGTTCCCAAAACCAGGAATTGTACTATTTAAATATATTTCTTCCAAAATATTTAAGACAGAATGCCTTCTGTTTAAGGCCCTTTCCTCAGGAGGCTCACATCGCAGCATGGGGAACAGTCCAGGCTGTTCCGGAGCAGTGTGTGCTCATTGCTCTGCACTGCTCCGGCGTCGAAAATGGCGACTTCCGGTTGGTCGAGGGTCTCGACCAACTGCTGAGGCTCGCCAGCCTAAAGCCCACCCCCAACAGATTGCAGGGTCACATTGGTGCGAGCCTGCGAATCTGCACAAGGGAGCAGGCTCGCAGTGGCATGCTCCGTGCTTTTAAAAGATCTGATTTTTCTGGTCTTTCAAAAGCACATTGGACAACCACTTGAGGTTGTTCCAGAGCAGCCTGAGGTGCAGATCTAGATTAAGTAGTCCAGACCCAGACCACTCCCAGGTGCAGACGTCCTCCCTGGAGGATGGACTGCGCCGTTTCAAATACCCCGTGTGGAAATGGCCCTTGTTGCAGTTCCATTCTTTTGTTGCCAGCCAGTGCAATCATGGAGGAAATCATTGATGGGTTTTCCCCATCAATGACCCCCAATCGTGAGACCGTTCTGCACTTATCTGCCCTGTGGAAAGCTCAGAAGTGCAATGGAGGTGCTTCCTGCCCCAGCACAGCATGGGAAAGTGCCTGGCTGCGTTGTAGAAGGAAGAGGCATGTCCATAGCGCTTCCTTCCTCAGAGACCCGGTCTGGTGCAGAGGGGAGCATTCTCAATGTGCTCCATTCCTGGCAGAGCCACTGCTGGGATAATGACCAGAGGACGATGCAAGAAGGCAAGGTGTGGAAAGGGCCTAAGTCCTTTGTTTCCATATATGTTTCCTCCCATTGTACCTCCACCCTCCAGTTGTTTACGTCCCACAAATCAGGCATTTTCTAAATGCATCATACTTTCAGTATTTATATTTCTTTATTCATCTGAAGTTATTGCAATATAATGTGTAGTTGAGGATTCTCTGCCATTACTAAATTCTGATATTTGCTCAGATTTGCAAGCTGATGTCTGATTGGCATTTCCTAACAGGCATCTGGTCACGAAATGATAAAGAGTCACAGTTGTCTAGTTCTTTGCAAACTGATTTATCTGCCCATTTGGGGAGGGGAATATTTCAGACAGCTACACTCAGTTTGGGCCATTTTATTTCATTTTCTCCACTTAGCATAGTTCCTGAGTCTCAATTTGAAATGTTAGTGCCTTCACGCAAACTGGATATAATGGCACATCAATCAGATTTAGTTGGCTGGTGATAACTGGTTAGATTAATGTCATTTCAAACTCTCCCTACAGTGTCACTGTACAACAATGTAGCTATTTATCTTGTTCTGTCTTTTTAAAAAACACATCTCCTATTTTATCAAAATGGATTAAAGTGTGGCTTCACTTTTTCACCCAATTAGGAGAGATGTTAACAAGTTCAGAAGCATGTTTTCTGCCCCTGGGTCCACTTTGGGGGTTGCATGGAAGGATAAAAAGGCCAGAAGACCAGAAATCCAATTTATCACTGGAATCCTATGTGACCTTTCACTCCATTTAAATTCATGTACACTTAACTATGTAGCAGAGGTGCTGCTGTTAGTGCATTGTGAAGATGCATGACATGACAATGGCAAGAGTGCCTGATGTACATTGGGACTGGTGGGATGTAAATTAGTCTCGTTGTGTGTGGGTCCCACTGTGTGTCAGTCCCCTTGCTGACTCTGCTGCATAGTTACAAAACAACAATCCCCTAATAAAGATGTTGCACATCTAATTCCCACATATGTAGTTCTCATACAGGATACGTACACTACTTTTCAAGATTTTTTAAAAATTTTAAATGGTACAGAAGGTCTGTGATCTCTTCAAAAGGTGAATTGCCACTCCTTGAAATTCCAAGAAAGGCAAGCCACTCTTATCTTTTTCAGCAGGAAAAAAAAAAAGGGCTGTCTAGAGGGAATGAGCCAGAAAAACAGACTTATAGCTGCATGTCATCCCAGGGCCACTTTTTACCCATCCCTGATTTAGAACATAATATATAGGTACACATTGTGCTTGAGCAGGTGAAGAATCTTCTGCCTCTGCCTTTCAAGGAAAACAGTCTAAAAACATTAGGGGAATTCTAAAGATATAGAGACTCTGCAGTGAACTCTGTTACTAGGTCCAAGTAAAGTGGACTCATTGAATCAGTGGGATTCCGCAGTGTGTTAATTCACCACAGAACAATTGATTTAATGAGTATGTTCTATTTAGAGCAAACTAGTGGATTCTAGCTAACACTGTGTGAAAGTATTGAATTTTTTTAGGGGGGAAGCTGAGTTTTCTAGTGCTGTGAGGCCATTCTGCAATACAATCCTAGCATACACTATGCTAGTCTATATTAATAATGGCTAACTATTCACATCTGAACCAAATCCAGATAGGCAGGATTTTTCAGCAAGAAAAGGACTTAGAAAAGCCAACTCTGAAGTCATTGTAACTGTTTTTCGATACGAATGTTGCTGGTGACATGCATTTGGATAGAGCATCATATAAAAATAATGCAATGCAAATAAATGAAATATGAATAGCACTGGAACACTAAAAATTCTTGATTTAGCTTGTAATTGCAATAATCCTCCTCCTCCTCCTCCTTCTGAGAAGTCTCTTTCAGTTGCATACCTAGAAATAGAAAATGAAAGACCACTCTGCAGATATTTTTCCCATTCTTCTTCTTCACCATTCAAATGTTCCAAATCCTCAAATTTTTCAGATTCTATCTTTTCTCCCCCATTGTGTGTGTGTGTGAGAGAAAGAGAGATAGCTATTCCCTTCTGTCAGAGAGCATTCTTGCCCAAGTGACCACATGTGTCATAAAGCTCCTTATTAAAGCCAATATTCATTCCAGTGTTGATGCTCATATTTCATTTAGCCACTCTTTGCTCTGAAATAAATTATAAATATACATAAAAAGTTATGATCAAAATGTCAGTGACTGGATTTTTTTCTTTTCTTTTTGCTGAGCCTCAATAAAATTGTGAACATTTGGCTTTATTTACTCTTTGCTATAAAACCATTCTTGCTCAAGATTTCATAATGTATAAATAAAAGAGGAACCACAGGAAGGAAGGGATGGGACTCTTCTCATATATATGCTGGAGAGCCATTCCCTATGTGGTCCAATAGGAGGAAAATCAATGGCTTTCTTTAAGGAGAGCCTTTTTGAAGAACAGAGACTGAAGAGCTCAGTAGTTCACAGGTTTATCTAGCTGACAGCAAATGTGCTGAAGAGAACACAGGGGCTGATTTGAATTGCTGAGTGCCCCGTGTTTCATACACTTTGAGCCTTTCCTTGGAGGGAACAGTACGAGAAGATATGGCTTTGCTTCTTGCTTTCTTAAACAGTGGGTGCCTCAGGGCAAATGTTTAAAGTATGAATGTTAAAGTGAAAGTTCCTATATATCACTGTTTGAGCTTGAAATGGTATTTAATGACATCTTCCAAAGGCCTCGGCAAATGTCTGCCTACTGAGCAGGGGTGGTCTTCATGTAGCGCTCTTCTTTCCCCGTTAAAAAAAGTTCTTTTAAAAGGTTGGCTACAGTAACTTGGAAGCCTGGGTGTCAGTAGGTGCTTTTAAGGCTGGACTTGAGCCTAATCTGGGCAATGTGCAAATACAATGGAACAATGGGTGTTCTAGGCCCCACTCTTTGGTCATGAGACTTATGGGGAGAGCCTAATAGACCTGGGCTATTTCCAAACTACACTGTTATAGTGCTATTATTCCACTTTCAGCATCCTATGGAATCCTGGGGTCTGCAGTTTATGGAGTGGCATTTAGAATTCTCAGCCAGAGAGCTCTTGGGCCCCAGTAAACTACAAACCCCAGAATTCCATAGGATGTTGAATGTGGAATAAGAGCACTATGTTGTACAGAAAGGCCCTAAGTTATAGTAATGAGACCAGCAAGAATTTTCTGCAATGTGGAGAGATTCCTCTGCACATAAGTCCATGGTAGATGTTTACTCTGCTAGTAGAACATCCAGAAATCACTGTAAAAAGGTATTGATTATTATTGATCTGAGTATTTTTACTCCACAGTACAACCACAAAAGTTCCCAGCACAGCTTGCAATTAGTTGGTTGGAGAGTTCCCCGCCTAAAGACTTACAATCTAAATGAGATATAACACAAGGAAAATAGGGTAGCGAGGAAGAAATTAAGGCATTGTTTGGCTTCTTCAGCATGGATCCATTATTGGCCATTTTAGATGTGCAAAGCCACATTTTGCTAGAGCTATTTAAACTTTTTGGGTTTCCCTTAAAATTTCTCATATGTTTTCATTTGAGGAGAAATGCCAAAATGTGCTTCAGATTTCATAATAGGTTAGATTTCCTATATAATTTTTTTTAAAAAAGTACTTTTGTCCATTTAAAAAAAAAAGATTGCAAAGACAACACTAATTTCTGTTCCAAAACAAAGCACAGCATGCTCATTGAAGAGAAGAAATGATTGTACAGTCTTTTCAGCAGAAAGGGGCAATCAGCAGTTGACAATTTTTAAAGATTTAGAGATCAAGAGACCAACACCATCTGGTTGTCATCACAATATATATCCACTGACAACCACCAGCCATGCAATTTAGGACCTCATAAAATTCCTTAAAATGATCATGTCAGTTCTGTAATTAAGAAATTATATACTCTAAATGGAGTTCTGTATCTTCCGTGAATATGTATTAAGAGCGAAGGAAGAGAAATATCTAAATAAACAAAAATAAGGCCCTTTTCGCATGCCAGTCCTGTTGCGAAATGGCCTTGGGAGCATCGCATGATTGCGAGGACCATTCCACAGGATGTCCTTGCAATCACGTGATGCTCCTGAGGCCATTAGGGGGTGATCGCGCATTATCTATCATTTTCGGCTTGTTGCTAAAAATGATGCACATTCGCACGTATCTCCCGTGCCCCACACACACTTATCTTGTGTGTGGAAGTTCTGACACACAGCCATCATGCTTCCTCCCCCAGCGTAGCCTGGGAAAGTACCTGGCTGCACTGCAGAAGGAAGGGGTGGAGCACTCACGCTTCCTTCTGGCCAGCACAGAGCTGGTGCGGAGGGGAAGTGGAGGGGACGTGAGTGCCTCCTGGACAAGGCTTTTCACACAATCCCCGTGCGACGCCAGCAGCACCAGGTAAGGTGCGAAAAGGGCTTAAGCTAAACTAAAGCAAGCCAGTGTGGTGTAGTGGTTTGAGTATTAGACCATGTCCTTGGAGATGAGGATCCAATTTCCTGTTCACCCATGGAAACCCACTGAGTGACCATGGATGCATTACACACTCTCAGGCCCTTTCCAAAGCTTATCTCTGTCCCACTGATGTCTGGTGATGATGCCATCAGCAGCAATCACAGGATGGGAGCACTTCATAGAGCTCCCTTCCACACCAGCTGCCTGTGGGATTCAGGAAGCACAATGGCCCTGCCTTTTCCTGCTGCAGTGCAGCTGGGTACTGTCCTTGGCAGCTCTGGGGCAGGAAATGCAGCCATTATGCTTTGAGGATCTCTGCAAGCAAGGTGAGTGTGACACGCAGAGAGAGGGCAGTGTGATTGCTGGTCATTGACAGGGAAAACCCATCAATGATTTGTGGTACGATCATGCTTCCTGGGGATGGGAGAAGGATGGGATGGAACAACGTTGTTCGTAAGTATTGTCCCGGTCCCAGCCTTCCCCCGTCCCCATGGCAGGTTGGGTGCATTGCACGGAAAGGGCCTCCGTCCTAAAACCTTGTGATAGGTTCTCCCTAGGGATGCCATAACTTGGAAATGACTTGAAGGCACACAACAACAGCAAGCTAAACTAAGGACTGGACTGTCCTGCTTTAGCTGAGATAAGGAAATGTCAGCATGTCTGAGGAAATCACTGCAGAAATTTTGTGATATTGGATGGCTAAATAAAATTACAGAAATTATCATTTGTTGAAATTCATCTCTGGCATAGCCCAATTGTTTTTTATAGCCCTCCAATTATCCATTCTATAAGGAATGCATGTGTTATAGGATGTTGAAAGTAGAATAATAGAATTGTAACAGTGTAGTACGGAAAGGCACTCAATATCATCCTGCCCAGGTCTGCAGCCCCTGTTCTCCCACAGTCATGTATTATACAATATTAAAACATTCAGCGTGTTTTAAATGTTGAAGCTCCAGAATACTGGGGGATTTGAAATCAAAGGTAGACTATGGCCATTTCTGCACTACACTGTTATAGTGCGTTTATTCCACTTTCAACCTCCTATGGAATCCTGAGGTTTGCAGTTTAGAGAGGAGCATTTAGATTTCTTTTTGGCCTCAGAAAACTACAAACCCCAGAATTCCACAGGATGTTGAAAGTGGAATAATATCACTATAACAGTGTAATGTGGACATGGCCATGGTCCTAAGAAGTAAAGTAGACACCTCCTTGGTATGTGGCATGCCACCCTCAATTCTTTTGTTAATCAGTTATGGGGAGATAGGTTAGGGTCTCACTAGGATTGCAGCTTATGTGGGGTCAAGGCTTATCTCTTATCTTCCTAGCATTAGCAGAACACGCCCCCCCTTTACCCACATACTTGCAGTTGGATCACTTAGCTACAAAGAGCCATAAAAGTGGTTTTCAGAACCTTCTGAAAAAGAATTTGATTTATAAATGGGTTTCATGGTATAGTTAAAAGAGATGAAGGAAGAAAATCAGTAAGAATATGTATGTGTGTTTGCATGCATGTGAGATGGGGCGTTATCCAGTATTTAGTACAAAATGTCATATGTAGGGCTGCTTTCCTGCTGTGAAGGTTAATCTGTACCAAATGTAATTTGCTGCCATTTCTTGGACACTATTTACCCCATTCCCCATGATGATAAGGTGACTGAAGAGGAGAAGATAAGACAGGTTGAGACGTTTATACCAAGAGACCTTCTGTGTCATTGTAGACAGAAAGGGTCCTCCTGTAATATTAGCTCCTCAGCTATTGTAAAGTTAAAACGTCTTTCAAAAGGAGGACATCATGTTGGGGATGTAGGAAACCTGCTCTCAGCAATGCATGTATTCACTGTTACACCAAAGTTATGCTTCATGAGACAATGAATATATTCATAGAGAACTGTTTGATTAGTGGCTGTTCCATATGCCCGGGACAGAATATCACAGATATTTTGGGAAAGTTTATGCTATCATGCCCAGGTGGTAGGCTTTCTGGAGACAACTGCTTGGTGATTGTTGGAAACATGGTCCTTGAATGCATACAATCTTTATGTACTCCAAAGGAACATTTGAGTATTCTAAATGGAATCTCCATGTTCAGAGACAATCTTCTTCTGAATTGTTGGTTTTGTTGTGTGCCTTCAAGTTGTTTCTGACTTATACCAACCCTAAGGCAAACCTGTCATGGGGTTTCCTAGAGCTCAGAGTATGTGACATGCCCAAGGTCACCCATTGGGTTTCCATGGCTGAGTGGGGACTAGAATCCTGGGCCATTTCCACATTAGACTGTTATAGTACTATTATTCCACTTTCAACATTCTATGGAATCCTTTGAGGCCCCTCCCTAAATTGCAAACTCCAGGATTCCATAGGATGTTGAAAGTGGAATAATAGCACTATAACAATTTAGTGCAGAAACGGCCCTAGTCTCCAGGGTAGCAGTCCAGCACTCAAAGCACTATACCATGCTAGCTTTCTGAATACTGTTTGATAAAAGATAATTAAACATTAAAATGGGAAAATAAAGATAAGGGACAGAGCCTGTGGGAAATAGTTCACTCTTGCAGCTCCCCTCCCTGAGAAATAACTCTGAAGACATTGAGAAGGAAGCTAAAACTAAAATTCTAAAATGCTTATTTAAAAAAAAAATCTCATTGAACTCAGTGGGGCTTGCTTTTGACTAGAAATTCCTAAGATTACACTGTAAAATATTAGCATTTGGAGTTTAACTCAGCTTGTAAATTCTCAGCACACTGGTTCATTTACATGTGATGCATGTGAAAGGACTTCTTTTTGTCAGTGTATCACACATTTCAGCTCCTCCTCCCCCTTTTTTGGTATAACTAAAATGACTAATCTTTATAGTACTCAATGAGTCACAATAGGATATAGCTAATTTGCCAAATTTTGAAATATAAATTTGTGGCACCTTGGAAGGCTTGGCCCAGAACAGATGAAGGGGTGGAAGGAAGCAATGTGGAGACCAAGGGTTTTGTTTTGTTTTCTTTTGTTTCTCCCAAACAGGAAAAGGCAAATCAAGAAAACAAGCTGAGAAAGTTTGTGTGGGGCGTGTATGTGTGTGTGCGAGAGAGAACATTTAGCCTTACTTGTATATTTATGAAAACTTTAGTAACAGAAAAGAAGAAGAAAAAACTGGTTAAGTTGTTTAACAAGTATATTGGCAATTGCTTATAGTACTAAGATGTGTTACCTATGGTTCCTCCTCATGTTAAAATGCCCTGCAATATAAAGCCGTGAATGTAGCAGAGGCAATCCTTGCAAATGTACCTGAAAATTTCCTTCAGTTCTCATCAAAACGAATGTATTTTGCATTTCTTGGTTTCCGTTCTAGACAATGTAGACATAAAGATTTGGATTTCTATACTTACATTTGAATTTATTTCTGAGTTGAAATGAACTGGCTTTCATAAATTAGAACCAAACTGGGTTGTTATCCAAATACCACAATTGGGGTCCAAACCCTTATTCATTACCAGCCTGATGCTACAACTAGTACTTGTTCAGAAGACTACAAACCTATTATTATGTGATTACTAGAGATGGGACGAATCCAGAATTTTCTGAATCCAAATCCAGATCTGAATCCCTAGAAGGTTCTGGGAATCCATGAATCTCACAAATCTGGAATCTTTCGAATCCTTTTTTTTAAAAAAGGGTTTAAAAAGCAAGGGAAAGGAAGCACTTCTGTTGAAAAATGTTTTTGAAGCAGAATTTGACATCTTTGTTTAATAAGAAACAAATTAAAAAATAGTTTTCAGTTCAGAAAATATACCCATACTTCTTATTCAGAAGATACAAAGGCAATTGACCTGTTCATCTACTACATGAAGTATATCACTCTCAAGTCAAAGGAATACAGATTATTATCTTGCAGAGCGAGGCAGCCCCAGTGCACACAGGCAGCAAGAGCAAGCACTGGCAAGGAGCCCCGGGCACAGGCGGCCTCCGGCGCACCTGTGGCTTTATGCCAATCAGACCTTTGGCGGACTCCAGAGGTGCCAATTTTGAAAAACCTGTCCGCCTTCTGGTAGGATCCTGCCAGGGGAGTGCAAGATCATGCTCTGTGCCACCTTTTGTCACCCTTGTGCTCTCCGACACATTCTCCTCCCCCAGCAGGGGCAAGATTCAAAAGATTCAATTTGCCTATTTTGGTGGGGGGATTTGGATCCCCGAATCTCGAATCCTTGCCCAGGATTTGAGGATTCAAGGATTTTGTTGGCACATCTCTAGTGATTACCCATTACTAGCCAGCACAGGTTTGATTGGGAATAAAGTAGTAGTCTGAGTTTGGATTTCTCAGAGCTCCCAATGAAATATATTTGATCTGGACATTTTGTTTTAAAAAATGTTTGCATAAAAACCCACTATTTTTTCATGGAAAAAAACATTTATTTTGTGCAAAAGGCACTGTTTTACACAAGAGCAATTCTTGTCTGAAAATGAATATGGCGCAACCACAATTCTTGTGAGGAAGAAGAAGAGGAAGAGGAAAAAAGGGAAAGAGAAAGAGGTGGCGGCTTCTCATGATCTCACCCAGTAGCTCTTGCATGTAAGAATAAAATAAATACAAATTTCCATTCCTTCTTTTGTTAAATAATTTTAGACAACAGTTCAGTTTGCCTCTGGAAATTTAAATGGTCTGCCGCTGTCTTGAAGTTTAGCTTTAACATTGGCTGTCTCACCTTACTATTGCTCAGAGTGTTAGAAGTTGCAGAAAGTCAGAGAAGGAAATAACATCTTGGAAAATTAGGATCCTAGGCTTTTTTTACCCCAGTGGATCCACATCATGGATTATTTTACATGTCTTTTGTTCACTGATTATGAACAGGTCACGTGGTAGTGGTAAAATTCGTGGGGCTCCTGCATTATACGGCTGCAATTCTAAAGCTGGGATAGTATGAGTCTGGGCACCCTGAACAAATCTGGTGGCATCTTTTTATCACACATAGCAGGCAGAATACATTTGCAACAAATAGCAAAGATCACAGGCTGCCAGTTAGAAAAATTCCAGTCCTAGCTGACAAAATGCATTTATACAAGGACAGTTTATTGAGGAGGGAAATGTCAGCCCAATGTGTCAAGGCTGGATGACCTAATTCTTTGCTTTTGCAGACCATAAACCTTGCACTATCTTCATCTATGAATTAAGGGAAAGGCAGAAGTATACCCATGAAATTGACAATTGAACCAAGGTGTCTCTTTCATTAGAAAATGGTTATGTGATTAATCACTTGTACTGTCCTGGGTGGAGTTTTCGTTTTGCCACTTGAGGGCATCCTATCATTATATTCTGTAATAGTTATAGTTAAAAAAAAAATAATTGGCCTCTGCAGAAAAGATGTAGAGGGCCAAAATTTCAGATGCAGCACAGGAAATGTGTGCCATGATAAATGGGCACCTCCTAGAAAAACAGATCTCAGAAAACTGGACTGCAAGAAATGATAAACCAACAGCCAAAAAGGAATGACAGATATGGAAGGAGATGGAAGTGCTTATGTCAAAAGCAAAATAGATTTTTAGAGGTGGGTGGTGAGTGCATGATTGCAAAGATGGAAAGGTTGCTGTGGCCAAGCATGTGTTAAAATGTGAGTGTGTGCCTGCTTATACTTAGTATTGCTGATTTATTAATTGTTCCAAAAATCAGATATGGACCACATGAAGTTGAGAAGTGTTTTGACTTCCTTTAAATCCATGAGATATTTTGCTTAAGGAGGAACCCAAAAAATGTGTTTCAAATTTTGTTTTGGGCATCATTTCAGTGACAAATTTCTAGATAAAACCTGATTTGTTAGTCTCAAATGTCAGTTTTCACAGGATTACATATCCCAGAGTGCTTCATGAAATCTACACTTTGTCTTAGAAACTTGGCTCTTGTGCACTGCCAAGTCACAATAAAACCTGAAATTCTGGATTTCATATCCTTTAATTATTTCTGTGTTCCTCTCGCACTTGAGTGCTTAACAAATTGGCCACAATCCAGTGCAAAAACTACAGCCAAAACCGAAGATCAGTACACCTTGCTGTGCAGTGGGTTAAAGCTATTGCATAAAAATATTTTTTACTCGAGGGATGGGGAACACATGGGTCTCTAAACAGTGGATGTAAATTTCCAGTGCTGTTCATTAAGGGCAATATTGGCTGAGGCTAACTGATGTTGCAATCAAACAACATGCCACATGTTCTCCACTCTTGTTCTGTTCTATACAATCAGTGCAATTCCAGCAGAGGAACACTAAAGTCATGTCAATGTTACAAAATCTGGTCGTTTTTATGGTGCTTCTTAACATACTTTCTGAGCTCAAATGCAGATAGCTGAATACAAAATACATGCATTGTGCATTAGCTATGAATGGTGTCCACATGCATATATCATTAACAAGTCTGTCCATCCCATTTCTATATCATGAGCTAATTTTTTTAAAAAAAGTTACACAAAGATTTGAATTGTGGTGAAGCCCATTTTAAAAATATGCTTTGCATGCATTATTGTGTGCATGTTTTTATATTCATTTTGTATATTTTTTGAACTGAGGAAAGCATTGTTAAATGTTATGAAAACTGAAGAATAAATCTATCTCAATCTGCATATAACTCCAGGGAGCACAACTCTTCTCAGTAAACTTTAAAATGTTGACCAAATGAGAATCTTGCAAATTGCTAGTAGGTGCAGCAGTTGCAGCATATTTTAGAAAACATTGGGTCCTTTTAAGACCATCTAGCAAATTCAGGCAGAGATTAGTTTTTTGACAGGAATTTCTCTGGCTGTTGCTCACAGTATCTGGTACTCTATGGCATGCAGTTTCACACATAAGCAGTTTTTATTTCTTATGGCAAACCTTGAGGAAACAGACAACAAAAGAACGTTCCATGTGATCTAGCACACACACACACATAATATACAAAAGCAAACAAACAGAACATATTTCTCTAATTATGGGGAAAGGTGGGGAGGATAGGGTGCGTTTTAATGTTTTAATGTTTTTATATATTTTTGTAATGCCGCCTCGATCCATTGGGAGAGGCGGGATAGAAATAAATTTTATTTTTTTATTATTATTATTATTATTATTATTATTATTATTATTATTATTATTATTATTATTAATTAAGTCAGCCTGAGGTGTTTGAGCAATGTCTTCACATTCCTCTTTACATTTTCCCTCCAAGTGGGTCATGCCACAAACATAACATCCGTTTATTGATCCACATATAACTAGACTTTCTCAAAAACAGCATGCAGACATGTTGACACACACACACACACACTTTATTGTAAATGAAATTTTATATGCAAAAACCTGCTTGTCTTCGACTGTCTGTTATTTCTGGGCCTTTTATCCTTCTCTTCCTTAATATCCCCACACACTTGTGTTAAAGGCAATGAAACTAAAATATACCCATGAGGGTACCTTTAGAGGCTCTGTCCTGGCAATAGACAGAATAAGGCACATGCCTCAGATAACATATGATGCGGGCAACAGGGGCAGATGCCCAGAGGTTCCTCAAAAGATTGCCTAGATGTTCACTTCTCTTTCAGGAGAGGGCTCTGCGCTCTCTAAGCTGGCCTGCTCCCCTGATGGGCAGTGGAAGATGCTGGCCTATCGTCAGTGCTGGATGATGATTCGTCTGCCACTGCCTGGTCAGTTTCTGTATGTAGAATGGGAGGAAGACTTTCATGTCCTTTTCCTCAACAAAAAAAAAAAAATCAAAAAAAAAATCAGGCTATTCCTGACTCAGGAGTGGAATCCAGACCATCTCTTCTTATGTGTATCCATGCCATATTTTACTGTCACATCCAGGACATGAACCCATAGCAGGTGTCCAGTTGGTGATGTGAGGATTGTCAGGCAAGCAATAGGGGCTATGCACCATAACAGAGTTCTACCAAAGAGCTAAGTGTGGGAAAAGCAGCCACTCTGACAAGTATCCCTGACAGCCAAAGTAGGAAAGATGGTATTCCCTGACAAAGGCTGGCTTGCTGAAAGGAGGGCAGGGTCTGATCAAAAACGAAATTTTGTTCTTAAGGTAGATGAATCTATCAGTTTCACTTTCTTCCACCATTTTCCATGTTCTTTTCATCCTTTTTATGAAGTAGTTTACAGAACATTAGTAAGTATTTTTCAATAGGAAGGAAGGAAGGCAGGCAGACAGGCGGGCCCTGGAATGGTGTTCTCACTCATTTGTTTCAAGCTAAATAGGTACAGCTATGCTAGACACAGAGAGCTACCGTGTAGTTGTTAAAGGAGACGATGACTATATTTCAATACCCAAAAACATCACATGATTGAATGTGCAGAACTGAAACTCAGATTTGTAAGAGTTAAGCAATCTTAAGCCATGGCCTAGCTGGAAGAATCTGGTAGGAGGAATCAGTCACACATGATTTCATTTCAAATCCCAGGTTCTTTTCATTCTTTTTATGAGGAAATTTGGACATTTTTACAAGTTTTGAACAAGGCAACAAAGTAACTATATTGCTCTCTGTGCCTATTATTGGCTACAGTATTTCTTTCTCTTGCCCCATTTGAAGTGAAACAGGAGCCTGTTTTTGAGCTTCATAGGATAAAACCATTAAGGGCAAAATGATCTTACAGAATGGGGAACAAATTTGGCATTGCTGATTGACACATGAATTTAAAACTGGCTTTCAAAACTGCTAGTTGATTCCTAAATGGATGTCCCAGTCCGGGCGCAGCACATGGCAAATGCACCAAGCAAATGTACCATTCCTCATTGTTTGCTTAAATCAACAACATCATCACAAAGCATTTGTGTAGTGCAAGGAAATATTCATCCTTTTGAAAAATGAATAACTCTGGGTGAAGCTAACTCAGTGTATGTGTTGTCCCCCCACCCCATAAGTTACTTGGGTTGCCTGTTTGATAGGCTTTCTACTAAAAATATCACTCTATTTGAATGTGTATTAAAATGCTTTTCCTTTTTTTCTGCAGCAGTTCAACCACTGCAAGCAGTGCTTGCTTAATGTTGTCAATACCTGTGTCTCTGCTTCTGTCATCAGCAGTGCTCTTGTACTTCAGAGACAACGAGGAGGAGAAGTGTGACAGGCAAGATCAGGACATTCTGCTTTCATTGGCTTTTTGCCTCCATATACATATATCCCATGAAAAATTGGTGTAATTTGTATCAATTCCCCAATGGAACACTCTGTCTGCAGGTCAGGTTGTGAGAAACTGATTTTCTCAGTCAGAAACTCACTCTGTATGGGAGGGAGGTGTGAAAGTTGGGGAGGGAGAATGTTTGTGAAAGAGAAGTGACTTGGTGAATGTATGCAAATGGGCCGTGTATGTGGCCCTGAGTGCAGCCACAAGGATTGTGAGCTCTCTAGGCCATGGAGCAATCTTTCCTTGGATAGTCCCTGAAACCTGCAGAATTCCATCCCACTCTTCCTCACCATTGCATGTGCTGGCTGAAGCTGATGGGAACTACAGTCCACTGACATCTGGAAGGCCATACATTGTCCATCCTTGCCTTTAGAAGACTGTCTCGCTTACTGCTCTTCTGATTGTTAGGGGCTACCAATGCCAGCTGATCCAGACACTGCTGCCCTTAATGGTGCTCACAATCTGCCACCTGAGACCATTTCTTTCCCTTAGTTCTTTGTAAGGCCACTCTATATTTTGAGATTCTTTAAAAGTTTATCTTTTCTTTTTGGTACATTGGGACAATAAGCAGTGTCAGCAACAATACCAGATGACTGCCAGAGGAATGGATTTTGTCAAGTAGCTATTGTTCTGAGTTGTCTTTTTTTCTTTTTTTAAAAATATGTGTTGTTGGGACTTCTTTAATCTGTCATGACTCAACTTCTTTTTGAGATCTGAAAGCAGGTCTCCCTGCCATAAAATATCTGGGATCTGTTCCCTTTGCTGCGCAGCCATTTGTCTCTTTCTTTCATTTGTTAGTGTCAGACAAGGAAATGCCTGTCATATTCTTGTTTGAAACAGGGATAAACAAGCACATTGTGGAGAATTTATATTGGTGGAGACGGAGTATCCTTTCTTTGCAGTGTTCACATAATAGCTTGTACTGGAGGTTATATGGAATGAATTTTTAAAGCAGCATTTATAGATTGGCCTTTTAAAATCTGATCTGGCAAAACTAATTGCGATGCACCATGCTGCTGAAGTAAAACACATGCCTGCACGCTTTGAGAAAAAAAAAATCTATTTTAGTACACATCCTCAGTACCCTTATATAATTAACCAATCAATCACCAAAAGTTTGTATGTAAAAAAAAAGAATCAACATGAACCCACTGAGGTGTTTAAATACTTGCATGTCTCATTGATTTTCCATTTCTTCTTCATAAGAATGCCCCATTCACACACAAAGCAGGAGATGCAATCTAACTTTAGGCATCAAAGGGGGTGCTTGGGTTAGAAATCTGGCCACATCCTTGCCCGATGGCTCCTTCTGGTTCATTATCTGAACTCCTCTTCTGCTTCCCAATCCAACCTTGACACCGGAAGTGATCTAAGCTCAAAGAGGGTGATGGCCTAAAGGCCTTTTCCGCATTTTATTTTTAAAATAGGGCAGCGTGTCCTCCAGCCAGGACGTTTGCACTTGGGGGCAAACTGGGTCTGGACTACTTAATGTATGTCCGGACTTCAGCCTGCTCCAGAACAACCAGAACTGGTGGTTCCCCGTACGATAGAAAGACCGGCCCGGCATGCCCCAGTCCATCACTGCGCTAATGTGTAGATCTGCAGGCTCGTGTCAGCATGAGGCTGCAGATCTTCTGGGGGCGAGCTTCTGGCTGGTGAGCTTCTCCGGTTGGTGGAGAGCCTCCACCAACCAGAAGCCTCCATTTTTGTCCCCGGAGAGTGTGTAGCGCAGGTGCGTGCTGCTACGGATCAGCGTGGATCGTTGGGGGGAAACGTGCCAGTCCAGTGAGTAACAGACTGCCCTGTTCCCCCCACCCAAAGTGCGGAAAAGCCCAAAGAGGTTAGTGGTTCCCATGTCTGTGGAGCAGTGACTGCTCTGAACTTCAAAGGAGCTATCTGAGAGGTGAAATTTATTTTGGGGGTAGGGTTCAGCACTCAGGATAGGTGCTTTAAATCAAGATTATAACTGGAGTGCCATAAATGTGAGAGCCACCAGTGACCATTGTAGAACAAGCACCTGGGACAATGAACTGTGGAAAGGTAGAGAAAGCAACAGGAGGATTCAGTTTCGGTTTGTAGAAACATTAATTCATCTTTCTACTTTATTGGATGAGTAAAATGTGTAACAAAGCCATCATAGTGTAGTGGTTTGAGTGTTGCAGTAGGACTTGGTATGTCAGGATTGAATTCCCTTCCAGCCATGGAAACCCACCAGGTGAGCTTGGGCTAGTCACATTGTCTGAGTCT
This sequence comes from Ctenosaura bakeri, assembly GCA_948474755.1. Classification (NCBI taxonomy): domain Eukaryota; kingdom Metazoa; phylum Chordata; class Lepidosauria; order Squamata; family Iguanidae; genus Ctenosaura; species Ctenosaura bakeri. Next base: position 30,433 of record CAOLHI010000607.1, on the reverse strand, counting down.
AAGAGAAAGGCAATGGCAAGCCCCCTTTGGATAAATTTTTCTAAAAGAGTCTTACAATAGGGTTTGCCATAATTTGGAATCAACTTGAAGGAACACAGGAGTAAAAACAGCAATCACAAGACTTGTAAATTTGTGGTGCCATCATATCTAGTTTGGTGTGTAAAAAATTTCTCTGTCTCAGATTTGTATATTGGTTTTCAGCAGGTTTCTAGAAGGAATCATGCTTGCATTGTGACTATGACCTCCCTCTGCCCTCTCCCCAACCCCCTTTCCTACTTTGAGAGAGGTCAAGTCAAGGTATTCTTGATTTTTAAAAGGGAGGAAGTTCAACAGAGAAGCACACATTCTCCTCCAACTCTTAACACTGTCTCCTGAGCACCACAATAGAACATGAGACAGCTGCAGAACGCACAGAACAAGCCTGCATTTGATCCATGTGATATTTCTTCTCCCTGATTTAGTTAGGATCAAAGATATAATTATAAAAGTAACTGAAAAGTTATTGTCATAGTACAATAAGAGTGAAGTTATCCCTCAGTAAGGCATAGTTACACTTTGATTAGTGGAAAATAGGAATTAAATACAAGTAAACAATTATTTGTAGGTCATTACTTCCAAACTATGGTTTGTACTTCCATGTCATAATGCTCCCTCTGGAATCTGAAGAATTGGACGCAACAGAGTTAGACTGATTGGAGTTTACGGCTTCAGATAACAGTGGCCTCTTCGATTCCAAGTAACTGGGGACTGAGGCAGTTTGGGGGACTAACTGCCCAGCAGGATGTGGTAGATGTTGAGGATGTATCTCCTTCCTTTGAAGATTGGAGAAGAGATAAGGAGAGACTTCATAAGTCCCACCTTCTGTTAAATAGGAAATGCTGACTCATTAAGCAGCTGATGTCCAGAGACAGCTGCTATAAATCTCCCAGAAGCTCCTTTATATCTTTGTTGCTTGCAACAATTTTTTTCATGGTAACAGGTAGTATTCTCAGTTTGTGCATTCTTGACCTTGACTGGCTATGATTGACAACTCTGTGTCTTACTCCTTGTTGGCTTTATTTATTTATTGGTTTAATGTAACCATCTCTTCACCTGCTGATGACCTTGCTCTTGTTCCTCCCTTCATCTTGCTGGATAACCTGTGACTTGCTTGGACTGGATTGACTACCTTACATCTCTTTGTCTTCCAACCACTGACTCTTGGGTCACTTGCTAACTGCAGCAGAGGACAATCCATAGTTTGAAAAACACCTTCAGCATTTTAAAATGCAAGTTGTATGCCTGGATTGACCATATTACAATTGATCTATTTCTTTGCTGTCAAAAAGAATAACATGTTACTTCTTTCCACCTTTCCTTATATTTCTTGTGACATGTAAATCACCCACAATGACAAAAACAAGCACAGAAAGATATCTAATTGGAGGAGACTTAGTACTCTTTCTTTGCAGCAAATATGAAATAGCTTGTGTGGAAAGCTAAATGGAATGAATGTTTACAGAAGCACTTACAGTGTTTTTCAAACAAATGAATTTATCATAAAAAAATTCTGGAAGGTGAATAATCCATAAAAAATGTACAAAAACTCTTATAGTCTCATTCACCAGGGAAACAAAAGCTTTGAAATTCTTTGTTCCTCCAAGTGAGAATGAAATAAGCAAAGATGTACATCCATACTTTCTTAAGGTGTGCCAGGGATTGAATCCTGGACTTTTTGTGGAGGCAGCTTCCCAAACACTGTATTCCACCACCCCAGGATCATAGATTGGTGCTTTTGCCTATGAAGTAGGTTTGGTTGAAAGCAAATGACTTCCCCACTAGTGTAGCCAGGACAACACAATGGGATAACCAACCAAGTGGCACCACAGGTTTCTTTGTGGTAAGGAAAAAAGTAATACCGGTAACTATATCCCAAAATGTAATTAAAGTATAAATTGAAATAAAGAAGACTGAGTACTTTCTAGAGCATGCTATCTCCCCCACTTGATCTATCTAGCACTGTACATTTCTTGCATATAAGTTAAAGTCCCTCACCAACCTACAAATATCAAGAGTGCATAGGATAGGCACATAACCCTTAAAACACTATGAAACTACTATAACTGTGTGGCATTTGTATACTCCATATGTATTCAAAGCAATATAAGGAGAGATACTGGAGTATTGTATCTACAGAATTTTATTATTGTTCATTTGCTGTTGATCAAATAAAGGCAAAGATACATTTCTCAAATATTGCATTAGTTCTAGAGATGCCTCATTGTATCTAAAGTTATCTTTGGTTCACCAAAGAGCTGTTTTGTTTTGTTTTACTCACATTGGAGTGGGGATGGGAAAAACGGTCAGTTCCACTTGCTGTTGCGTTCAGATTTTTTAAGATCACAAGTTCTTTCCTTTGGAAATGTGTAAATTAGGGTGTTGTCTGAGGAAAATAAAAATAAATCACCCCACTTATATAAAAATGTAGCCATAGAACCTTCTACATATTTAGTACTGGTGACCTCTTCCTTAAGTATTCTTGCATGTATCTGCAGAATGCTTTAAATAGATGGTTTTGGTTTTTTTTCAGTTTGGAGGCTTTTGAGTTGAACTCACTGATTTCTTTTCTTTTTTGCCATCCTGGTTTTTATTGTTATCATTTTTTTCCCCAAAGCATTCTCATTGGAAAGAGCTGTGCATGGTTAAAATATGAGACAAGTCCTGTCTTTAGCTTTTGATGGATTTAATCACCCAATGGGTTCTGATAAACTGGCCAAGTTTTTTTTTTCTGCATTGCCATTGAGAATTTTGCCACAGCTCTGTAACATAATGATTTTCCCAGCAGCACATGCAGGTTCAGCTGAATGGAATTCATATCAGATGGGTCTGGAGAATAAAAGGATCAATCAGCATTTGTGATAAGCTCCATGTGAAGTGACCTTTAAAGCACTACACAACACAAGACCATATTCCCTATGCAACACTTGGGGATAATTGCAAAGGCTTCAGACATTGACAGAGAGCTCACCTTGAGACAGACATTTGGGAGATAGTGGAAACAGTGGTGATCAGATTGAATGAAGGTGTGGGGGTGGCCCTTATGAAGATGGTTGAGAAGAGGCTGATAGAACAACAAAAATACAAGCACATGAGGGAGCTGAGAATGTGCCAGCAGTCTCTGGATAAGACACAATAAAGTACACTACAATGTGCATTATAAATGATTGTATCATGCCAGTGTAGCATCTAAGCAGGTTCCCCTTGCTCTAGTTAAGATTTTATGCCAGTTCCTAAGATACTTATATGAAGGGGAGCTGAGCAGTATTACAGGGGTGTAGCTGTGGGACTAGAAATGAAGGCATTTTCCCTGAAATAAGAATTCTGTTCCTATGAAGGTTTCCTTCAGTCACCAAATTCTTAGCATTGCTGAAAGTCAATGAAAATTGTTCACATCTAGAAGACTTCTATTTGCTGTGTTCACATTGCCTTATTCACTTTGCCTGCCCCTTTTCTTTGGATGCCTGAACTGTATTTCTAAATTGTCATCTGAAGTTTAAAGCTGCTGCATTGCTTGACATGTAGAGACTGAAGGTAAATTTCATTAGGCAGGCAGAATTTTTTTTGTGTGGGGGGAGGGCAATGACCCACCCCCAGCTACACTCCCGCAATATTCTCTCAACCTCAGACCAATATGTGCATAATATTGGGACAACAATAATAACAAAAACCTTGTTAAGGTTTATTAATTGTGAAGCTTGAATGGATCTGAGATGGCAAAACATTTTGCTCAGAAAAATAGTGTATTTTGCACAAAAAGCACTGTTTTCTGTGCAAAAGTTTGTCTGCAAAGTCCCAAAATTCTAAATAATAATATTAGTAGTAGTAATAATAATAATAAAAATAGGCAAAATATGAAATCTTGTCCAGTGAGAAAACATTTGAAGTCATTCACTCTTGCATGGAGATGCTAATAAAGAAAGTCCTACTAGTTAAAAGCAGCTTATAATGCTAATACAACCTACAAAACTGATTGAATACATAGGGGTTCCAAGCCTGATTTTTTAAGAACAGTGTGCTAAAAATCCTCAATTTTGATGAGCAAATCTTTTTTTCTCACTTTCCCCTACATTTTATTTTAAAAAATAAATCTCAGGTTCCTCCTTTTTATTTATTGTGATATATGTAGATTTGAAGATTTTTATAAAAATAGTAAATCAAAAAACCAATAAACAAAATGTGATGTGTGACCATTGTGGCAGTGTCAAAAAAAGAGGTATGCCTTTTCCCTATCGTGATTCACTATTGGTCTGTTCACACTACGCATATAAAATAGTATGATTCCACTTCAGAGATTATATCCATTGGAATATTTTGGAATAGTTTGGTGAGATGCTAAAGGTGAGGCACTGTGAATTCTAAATGCTTCTACTTAAACTGCAAAATCCAAGATTCCACAGGATACAAGCATGACAACTTTAACAATAATTATAGTCTGTCATCCTTTTTGTGAAGTACAGTAGCATAAGTCAGACTTACTTCATTGCAACTCACTTTTTTATTTGCTGCATCCCTTTGTTGTCAGAGTTGTAGAGTCCAGAATTCTGTTCCAATAAAGCAATGACCAAAATCTCCTCCAAAATCCCAACAGTCCACTCAACACAATAATTTCCATGTTGTCAGAGAAGCGGGGAGGCAGCTGAGCAGGGAAATATCCAGCTATTTTTCTACAGCTGAATGTACTGCAGGGATGTTAACTGTGGGGACATCCCAAGGACAACACCCTCCTGAACTCTCTGAAAATGACTGTAGCAGTTTCTCCAACTACAGGAAAATAGCTGGACACATCCCTGTTCATCGCCACTCTCCACAACTTAGAAATGGCTGTGTTTGGGAGTTGCTGTGCTTGCAAGATGAACTTTTTGGGGATAGCTATGGAGGTGTAACTACATGAGAGGCGTCCATCTCCCAGTGCAGGATCTCAGTCATAATGCTATAACTGTGCAGTGTGCAATGGGTCTATATAGTGTTATGGCCACACATTCTCTTTGTGATCCCTGACATTGGCCCTTTTCACACCTTACCTCATTGCGACATCGGGGAGTGACGCTCGCGCGAGCAGCCACTCACGCGAGCTGCTCACGACAGCCCTTTTTGCCTCCCGCATGCCTTCCTTCTAGCACGACCATCGCACGAGCGCCCCACCCCTTTCTTCCGCAGCGCAGTCAGGGAGTTTTAGGCTGCACGGGGGGAAGGAAGCGTGACCGGGCCACCTTGCCGACACACCGCACACAGGTAAGTGCGCGAGGGCGCCGCGAGCATTGCCCGAGCGCGGGGCATTTTCGGCTTAAAGCCAAAAATCAAAACATGCGCACACGCCCCGCTTTAGCCTCATGAGCGTCGCGCGAGGGGGAGTGCGTCATACGGAGCACCGCTCCCACTCACGCAATGCTCAAGGGGCGCTCGCGCAAAAAAAAAGCATGCGAAAAGGGCCATTGTCTAGATGTAGTTCTGGAACTACACCTCTACCCTCATTTCATTGGTAATTAGGCTTCACAAATGAAAGGAAATAGCTTTCTTAATTGTGAATCTACTTCTGACCCCACCATGCTCATTTTCCCCCCAAGTACAAAAAGCCATCCCATCTAAATTTCCAGGAGAAAAATCACTGTGGGGTCTCACTTCACATTCAGTACACAGTCCAGTTTGTGGAAAGCCTTTCTTAAGCCATATAAATGGGTCAAGTTTAAGAATGCCTGCTAAAATGTGCTAAAGTGTCAAAATGGATGTTATTTTCTTGTCTTGTTGCTTTTTGCATGTTTAGCATTGCTGTCAATGGGAGCTTTCTAGATAAGATAGATTTCCATGTGGAAGACCATTATTTGTCAGAACTATTGCTGTGGAGAGAAGACCTTAAATTTCCATCTCCTATATTTTTAAACATGGTTGCTAACAAAAAAAAAAATGTTTTAAAGAGTAATATAGTCTATAGTTTAAATGTGAATATCAAGTTTCATCTAACAGTCTTATAAAATAAAACTAAGTTCTATGAGTCTTGTAAACCAAAACTGATGCCATTTTTCGCACTAGCCTGTTATACCATTATGATTCCGGTTTCAACATCTTATGGAATCCTGGGGTTTGCAGTTTAGGGAGGGGCCTTTGAGGCTGCTCCCTAAACTGCAAACCCCAGGATTCCATAAGATGTTGAAAGCAGAATCATAGCGCTATAATAGTCTGGTGCAGAAATGGTCTGCGTTCCTTCTTTCCCTCCCCTGAAATTGATGATGTTACAAATGAGCTGCTTTCTTGCTCATTTGAAGCAACTTTCTGGCTTGTGAGGTGTACAAGAGACGTGACAGTATGGAATTCTTTCTCATGAAACTCAACATATATTTAGATTTCTCTAAAACTCTAACATATACATATAAACAAAGATCACTTTGACAAAAAGTCTCCCAGTGAACAATCACAAGATCACTATGTGGATCACAGTCTTTACATGTGGGTAACCACAGGTACTGAGAATTAGGGGCATTCACTATCACTGTTGTCAAACTTTCAGAAAAGACAAGAAAATGCAGCTGTGTGTAGAAAAGCAGGCTTCTCTGAGACAAGCAATTTTGTCAGGAAAACTTCGCACAGTGGATCAGTTTATTTTAGGTTCTCTTTGCTGTAAAACCTTGAGACATGAATGCCATGTCAAAGAAAATCAGAATTGGAGGGATAGCTTTTGCAGTTGATTTATTGAAGAGAAACTGTCTGATAAAAATGATGGTTAAAACAATGGATCAGATTGCTCAGTTATGGCACAGGTTCAACCTTTCCATAGTTTGTACAGATTTGTGCAAAAAAAAAAAAAATCAATGGTGGAGGGGACTAAGAATCCAGATGTACTTGTAAAATAACAGACAGATACAAAATACAAAACCAGCAATCCCATAAATCATGGAAGACCATGTTGTTTATTTTTCTCAGGATGTTATCGATACCAAAAAGAGGTCATAAAGAACACCAGAAGGAAAAGTAACATGGCCAGGCACTAAAGGCAGCAGAAGGTAGGAAAGGAGAAGATGTCATGTCTGATCACAATCATATACATATCATAGCCTAATAACATTGATTCAAGTATCATGGGGCTTTCCACAAAACAGCTACTCAGGCAGCCTCAGATGCAAAATCCATCAGCCATGCCTGTGAATCTAATAAGAAGGCCTTGTGCACTTTTTATACCTCATCTATGAACAATACTGCTTCTTTGCCCTAATGTATAAAAGACGCAGTGGCAGAGCTGAATCTAGTCTTAGAGCTCTTTAAACCTGATCAGCCTCTTCAGTTGTTTGTCTAGATGTTGAGCAGAGTGCCATTGAGGAGTGGGAGCAAGTAAGGCAAGGCTTAGCAAAACTAGTAGCATCTGGTGTCCCTGTAGAAAAGACAGTGGTGAGACAGCAGAAGCAGTCATATGAGCATTTGCAGCATAGTCTGGGCTATTCAGGGCTCATGATAGCAGCAGCCAGATAACTTGCTACAGATTAGAAGAGTAGTAGAAGATGGGTCAAGGAAGTGAAAAGCTCTCAGTCACAAAATATTGTTGAGGTTTTCCAAAAACCCACCTTTTTGTCTTCCCATCCTTGTTTAGCAGATTGCAACATGTTCTGTTTTCTTTCAGAGCTGCCATTCACACAATTTTTAAATACACTTTCTCCTACTTTGCACATTTGTTTGTGCAATTTATCTTATTTTTGCAACTTTCATCCTAGTTTCTCTCTCTTCCTCTCATCTCTTCCTTTGTCTTCAGTTTACTCTAATTGCTGTAAACTGAATTTTAAATGCAAAAGTAGTTTGTACTCAATTAATTCAGCAGAGGAGCGAGGAGGGGGCAGGATCAGATATATCTAGCTTAAACAGCACCTAGGGTAAGCATGGAAGTTGCGCCACTATCTCCGGCCCTGGAGGTAGAGGTGCAACTTTTTGCACCCACCTGACATTGGCGCCCAGGGCACATGATCTATTTTTCCCACCCTAGATATATCTCTGCCTCCTTACGATGCTCAAGAGATGGAGATGGAGACTTGAAAACGTTATTAATACCCAGACTTTTTGGTCTTTGGTACTGGTGAACAGTAAAGGTGAATCAAAGATCAAATGACAAGATGGGGCAGAAGCAGTCAGGAGACTATCTTCAACTCAGGGACTGGGTGAGGTTTGTCCTTCAAACAGTATTTCTAGTCTATCCTGTTATTTGTTGTGGCCCCAGGTTAACCCAATGACACATTTCTTGCTTTTTTTCCCTCTTAGTGTGGGCATTAATAAGATTTTATTTTGGAGTCTGCCTCCACAGACTTAAATTCTAAAATTGACAACACATTTTTCACTTGATATTTCCACAATATGGCGGAAGCAGATATTCTGTTTCAATTTGTGAATAATTGAATTAATCAAATAATTTTCTTTACTCCTTTTTTTCTTTTTTGGAAAAGTGAAAATATTATTTAGATGTTTGAATTTGGCTTCTTTGAGATGTTTCTAAGAGAAATATGAGGAATATTTTAAAAACAGGTTTTGGGTTAATACTGTTTTGCCATCTTTGTGCTCTTATATGTGTTCTTTGTGTTTCTCATTTTTGACTCATTTTAAAAATATCATCTCATCTGGTGCTTTTATGAATTAGCAACAGATTAAAATAGAATAAAAAATATAAAATGTTTTTAATGAAAATTGAACTGTTTTGCCTGTCATTGACATATTTAATTATATTCTCTGGTTATTGCGAGGAGGGGTGTCATAGCATATTCCACAATCATCACAAGAAGTAGCACAGATATGGATACAAACAATTGTACAACCACTTCTATTGGATGTCCAAAGCTGTATGAGAATCTTATTATTTTTAAAAATCAAATTTTGAGTCTTTCTTGCTCCAAAAATAGGCTTCCATTGGCGTGAAAAATATGTAATGCAATCTCAGAAAACTTAGGAACACATTTTCAGGAGTTAGAAGGCCATCCTTCAATTGCCTACCATTTAATGAAAGAAAAAAGAAAAATATATGCAGTTAGAAGCCAAGTACAAATTGGATGAATTTGCCTTATTTGTCCAGGTTCTGCTCCCCTCCCCACATTTGCATTAGCTTGTCAGAATGTGTTTTATCAAAGAGTACATACAGTCCTGGTTATTTTCTTTGGTCACTTATTTGTTCTTTCATTTCATTTCATTTCAAAAAAACTGTCATAATCTTGAGAAAAATAACAGAGTCCTGTGGTAAGTTAAAAATTAGAATTTGTGTCATGGGCTAGAGCTCATTTCATAAGATGCGTCTAACCTTTGGTGAATCTGAAAAGTGATCCGTAATCCATAAAAGTGCATGCCGAGATAAAGCTATCAGTCACCCATGTGTTTTTTTTAAAAAAGGTTTAGCATCTATGCAAGATGACCACTGGATGGCTAAAATATCAACTCATGATTTTAGCCGTCATAGGGATAATATGACAATTACAGTTTTCATACCACCTGATGCTACCTTGAACACAAGGCTTTAATGGTAAGTTCCTGCATTAGCCCTTTTCAGGTGTCATTAATGTATATTAGCAACATTGTATGAAGGGGAGATTGTGGTCTTCCACTGGCTCCATTTCTTATTGTACATACTTAAGGGCAGGGGCAGCCCAAGCCATTTCACAATCAGACAGGGTGCATTCCCATTTTGTTTAAAAATTCGTATCTGATTTCCCCCCCAGTATTTGTGATCGGATAGAACTCACTACCATACTTGAAAGCAGCAGGCTAGTTTAGGAGATGGAGGCAAGTCCACTTAATACACAGTTTTCTTTGGCACCTTGCTCCTGCCTCCTAGAATCTGCCACCAAGGCAACCACCTTATTATCGCTGATGGTATGGCCATTCCTAATGGTGGTAAGGCTTGAAAGAGAAGCCTACTGTACTGATGTAGGCTCACTGCAGGATTTACAGCACTGGTCACACAGCCCTCTAAATCACAGGGGAAAGCTGTGTGTGGAGAGTAATCACTGCACTTCAGATCATCCGTCCAACATGTGAGACAAGGACAGCAAGGGATGCAGTTATTTCTGTTGCTTTGTTCTCACACTCAAGCAATGTTAGTCGTGTGAGCTAATAGTGCCTTCATATAATATTCAGCTTTCAATCATCAAGGTGATGTACATATGGAATATGTAGGTTATGCTGTGCTGAAATTTGACCTCCACTTTATTCCTTCCCCAAAAGCAAAAACAAAACTCTCCTACTCTCTACTTCAATTTCAGTGTTCTTTTGCGTTTTGCAGCTGCTGGTGGTATTTCTGAGGTAACATTTTCATCACCCAGTGATGATGAGTGCTACATTTTTTTGTTACTGTTATACATCTCTCCATCACTCTGCAGATTTTCTACTGGCCCTCATTACCTGATAAGAAAAAGACTCAAAGGAAGACTTATTTGATAACATCTTACCCTGGGCTTCAACTGAAGCATGCTAAATAGTGGAGGCAAGCCAGCATTGTGTAGTGGTTTGACCACTGGACTATGGCCCTGGAGCCCAGGGCCATTTCTGCACTAGCCTGTTGTAGCGCTATGATTCCACTTTGAACATCCTATGGAATCCTGAGGTTTGCAGTTTTGGGAGGGGCCCCAGAAATAACTTCAAGGAACACAAGTACAACAACAATAACAACAATCAGTGGAGGCTATGTTGATAGAGTGACAGGACATTACCAAATACTACTCCATCACTTTGTAACTAAGTATAAATATGAGCGACCTGCACCCCACCAACAAGAATTACACTGAAACGTGAAATTGCAATTCTTTTCCAAAATATTTTGGAAGCAATATTTTCTGAATGAATACAATATAATTGCTATAAGGTATTATTGTCCCCTTGATGACTGGCAACTGAATGCATGAAGAAAAAAAATATACAGCTTGATATGAAAGTTCTGTTTGTGGTGTTCACCCTGGGATGGCCCATTCACATATGCAGATCATTAACTGATTTTGCAAGCAGCTAAAGATGCATACACATATAAAGAACGAGCCCCAAATACAAAGTACTCAGCCTCAGAGAAACCAAGTGATGTACATGTATATATGAAGCATCCCTCAGGTGCAAATAAAACTCTGAATCAGCAGAAGTTGCTGGCCTTTATGAAAAGAAAAGCAATGATAAAAACTCGCTGAAGAAAGCAACATTTTGTAAGCAATGGCCAAAATAATGAGAAAATAAATCAGTGAGAACTGAATGCCTGAGCACTATACCAATAACAGACATTGTGAATTGACAGTCTCTATCTCCTAAGAAACATCTTGGAGCAGGACAATTGGTCGGTGAGATTAGACCAGAGGGATGTCTCTCTGTCCTCCAAGTGAAAGAATGTCAAAGGTTCCTCTGAGCTTTGCTGGGAAGGGGATCATTTGGCAAGGCTCCAGGCTACCAGTTGGCCTCTTGTCAGCTCCATGGTACCAGCCTTCTGTGAGCTGAGGCTCAAAATAATAGCCTGTTTAGACAACATGCTGATTGTGGTAGAGAACAGAGAGCTGTTAGCAGTGCAAGCTGTTTTGGTCTAAAGAACTGGAAAGAGCCAAGAGTTCCTAGAAACTTTGGCCCCCACCCAACGACTTAATTCAGTTCCTGGGATGTACAGTGCAGAGGTCTGTCAGTCCTCCTGAGAGACTTCTAGCCCTTTACAAAATAGCTAGTAAATAGTCAACAAAAAACAATAAGCTTTTAGATGGTGCAAGTTATCTATCCTGGGGAATTAGATGAATATAATAGAATTATTGTTAGAACACCCTGGCAAATCCCTAAAGATGAGAATCTGTTCTTATTTGGCAATGTTGGCAACAGGCAATAACATTTCCCCTCTAAGATATTTTCACTGGAAGCCAGCAGCAACAATTTCTTTTTTTGTTTAATGTTCATTATTCTTTTGTTATATTCAAATATTAGATCCTGAATTACATTTTTTTCTCTTGAACCCATACAATTGCTGCATATAGTAAATGCATGGCTACATTTCCTCAATTTCCTTGGCTCCACTGCCACTCAGTCATCCAAATAATAAATAGATTTCTTGTTCGCTGTTTCTTATATCACTGCCAGCTCCATCTTTCCTCAAGTCCCTCTGCAGATGGTTAAGGCTTTGAAAGTATTTTTTCCCCCACAACTGAAAGATGTCCTAGTGCCTTTATTTAAATGAAGTGCTTGTGTGCAACAATATTAGAATCTGAACTAAAATGTGAAATAATTTTACCAGAAGTTTTCGTATTCTTCTATTTTTATTTGCTGCATTGTTTATTCTAAGCTTCCTTGAAAATTACAAAGTGAAAGGTATTATTGAAAAACTTCAGTTAATAATTTTGGAAAATACTGCCTTCATTGTGAATAAATATTTGTTACAATGGCCAAATGTCCTGATGGTTTCAGTGTCATTATGATTTAATAAATATCAAGTAAGAAATTTTATTTATTATTTAATAGCAAAAGGTTTGCCTTTTCCTAGATATGAATCTGGAACATGACTAAGTGATGCTTTTGAAACTGAAAGTTGTGGTATATATTTGAGAGAATGGACATTGCAAGTGTGCTTAAAAATATTAGCTCAAAGTTCACCAAGAATTGGTTTTGAGACATTTCCAAGGTTTTCTATGACCTGGAATCCTCAACAGTAAAATTAGTAAAGACAGCTGTAAAGTGTCCTTCCAATGAAGCTTAAAGAAGTTGACTGCATAGCACGGAGGTAACCATTTGACATTACTGATCTTCCTCAAGGACAGCTAACGACTGAAGATAACTTCTGGCACTGAATTCATACATTTGCACGCTCCCATTTAATTCATTGTGCTTTGCTCAGGAGGGATTTCCCAGAAGACAGTGCCCAGAGACAATAGAGTTTTGCATGGATGTAGAAAAGTGATTGCTGTCATTCTTCATTTCTTTCTTTTCAAACTGGATGTGCACTGATAGATACTGCCTTCAGGCAAGGTCTTGTTATCCTCATTTTTAACACGGATAACAGAAGTCTTTCTGAAAATTCCAGTTTTGTTCTTTGATAGTGACATTCCAAGATCCTTTAAGTTCTTAGGGATTTTTTTTTACCACCAAGAACCTTTTAAACTTCTTCTTTCAACCAAAAAAAAAAAACAACACTCCATCAAAGCTAGAAGCTGAGCAGTGTCTTTTTGTTACCGTGACATGACCACAAAAATGTACCTTAGATTGAGGCTATGCTGATATGTGTGAAGCAGCATTGCTTCTCAGTGCTTCCCATTATGCTCTATGGGATTAGCTAGATGAGAAGGAACTTAGGATACTGTTCAGAGTGAGCAAAAAGTAGGGAAAAGTGGCATTAGATCAGGTTGGACAAAAATTGGCCCTCCAAATATTGTGGGACTCATACTCCCATCAGTCTGAAGTATGCTGGGAGATGCAGTCCAGCATCAGAAGAGCCATCCTTGTCCACTCTTCCTTGCATTTATTCATCAAGAACAGGACACTCTTAACCTAACAGTGTCCATGCTGACAGTATGGCCCTTTTCGCATTGAGGCTTCTCTCGCGAGTGGGGAGGGCGGCTCGCGCGAGAAGGCTCCTCCAGGAGGCTGCCATTTCCCCCCTCATTCCTTCCACTCGCGCGAAGTAGGAGGCTGTCACATCTGTCCCCCCGCTCACGTGAAGCAGGAGGCTGTCGCGTCCGTTCCCCCCGCTCGCGCGAAGCAGGAGGCTGTCTCGTCCGTCGCGCTAGCGCCCCGCCACACCCCTTCCTTCCGCAGGGGCGAAGGGAAGGAAGCACGACCCGGCCACCTCCCCGACGCTCCACACACGAGGTAAGTGCGTGTGGGCACCAGGAGCGTTGTGCGAGCGCGGGTGATTTTTGCTTTGAGGCAAAAATAAAAAAACCCGCGATCGCGCCGCTGCAGCCCCATGAGCGCGGCAGAAGTGGGAGTGCATCGTGCAGAGCGACGCTCCCACTCCCGCGAAGCTCACGGGGCTGTCGCGCAACAGAAAGCCCATGCGAAAAGGGCCTATATTTAGTAGGCTGCTGTCATTCACATTTAAAAAGAGCTGGGGACAATACCTCTGTGGGAAACTGGCCGTTTATCACTGACATTAGGTGGTTTGATTCCACTGACAAGGATTGCTTTAATGGCTCTGTGCTCACCACTTGCCTATGCAAACAGCATAGAATGACTCTTTGCACCTTCCTGTCTGTTCTTATAACATCCAGGCCTAATCACTGCTTCCACTCATGGACCTCTTGCTAGTAACAAACATTTTACTCAGAGCCAAGTCTCATGGCACCATTCTTTTTCTCCTTCCCTAGACAGGCAAATGACTCTCACAAATTACTGTCATGCCTGCATACATTCACACGTGTCTCCTGAAAACTGACTCCCTGGCAGACAGGTGATCATAAGCTGGATTTATTGCAGTTTGTGAATCTGTCAAGTTGGCAGCTGTGCGTATTACTCATTCATGCTAGATGTTTGCAGGGCAGTTGTGAGAGTCATCTCACATCTGAAAATAAATAAATAAAAGTGAGGATTTCACCTTTGTGGTGAGGAATGTCACTATTTAGACTGTCAACAAAGCAAAGTATTTCATGAAATGATGGCTGTAAGGATGGAGGTTTGATTATATATATTTCAAGAGAAGTAATACAAATATTCCTAAATGATTAAAATACACACCCTTAAAGTGCACACCTCAAGTCTGGCATGTTGGGATAATATGATGGGGACCTGTGAAGTTAACAGCCTTAGATCTATAGTCAAACTAACACAGTGTTTGTAGGCACATCTATCGTCTTTCCCTACTTTAAGGTAATGTAGAAGACCCAATCCAACTAGGTCCCTGAGCATGGGGTATGGGAGATTTAATCCTTCACCATACTGTGATCTTGGTCCCAAACTGACTCTTCTTTCCTACAGTTTGCATGAGTTGAGCCCCTATGATAAAGTGCAACGAATGGGAAAATGTAGGGTTGGGGAGAGGGGAAAATGATGAGTCATGAGAATAACTGCAGTGATAAGCATGGGAAGGGAAGTGGAATATGCTGCCTCAGAGTGTGATGGAGTCTCCTTCTTTGGAGGTTTTTAAGCAGAGGCTGGATGGCCATCTTTTGGGAATGCTTTGATGTGGGTTCCTGCATAGCAGGGGGTTGGACTCTTCCAACTGTATGATTCTATGACTCTATGAGATGGTGTTGTCAGAGGTGCTTCAGTTATACAGTAGGAAGTTTCTTTATCTTTTGTGGTTGATATTTATCCAGTGCTATCAGATATCAGGCAACAATGTAAAAAAATGAAGGAAATTAAGAGAGAGAGCTGTGTGAATTTCATGAAGGACCCCTTCCTTTCCTTCATAAATCAGGGATGATCCAAAGATAAAGCAGGCACATGGGTATAGGTGGAGTCATATCAATCTAGACTTCACACAAACCCAGGGCCTCATCACTGTTGCTCCACTTTAACTGCCATGGCATAATGATGTAGAAATTTGAGGTTTGTAGTTTAATGAAGCCCAAGAGTTCTCTGGTTGAGATTTGTAAATGTGCCTCTTTAAACTGCAAATCCCAGGTTTCCATATGATGTTGCCATGGCAATTAAAGCAGAATAATAGCACTCTAACAGTGTACTATGACAGGGCCCCTAGTCTTCACTTAAGTCATGAATTATTCAAATTGAAGAACTAAGGTGAATCTTAGTCTTCTACAGCCAGGTGGAATATTATGGGCTCCTTTGCTGAAATAATTCCATATTCTGTCCAACAATGCCTCACTGCAACAGAGAACATGCCAGTGGTGCTCTTTTCTGGCAAACTGCCACAGAGGTGCAGAGACGAATGGATTTGCATTTGCAGAATCTAGAGTTCACACAAGACATAGCTGCTTCTGAGACAGAGCAGGAAATGGCACCCCTCCCTTTACTGAGTTCAAGTGCATAGTACTCAAAGTCACCAGGTTATTTTGACAACAAGGGCAGAAAATCACATGGGCACTTGTCTGAAATCCTGACAGTAAAAATAAAAAGGATCAACAACAAATTAACAATCTGCTGATCTTTCTTGATATCCGTAATCAGCTGGCTGTAGCAGCTGTTTCAGCTCACCAATTCTCTCTGCCTTGTAATCTCTTTTTGTGCCACCATGTCACGGTCTTTTAATACAAACACACAGACATCTATCTACCTACCCACATACATATATACACACACATATACACACACGTAAAACACACACACACACATATATAATCAGGGTTAAGTCTGTATGACAGCCCTTAAGGAATATGTGTGAGAAGAAAAAGAAAGGCGATTGTGCTTTTCAGCTTTAGGATATTTGCACGTTTCTGACAGACACCTGGTGATGTATGGATAGAGTAAACCTCAGACATGCACTTTGCATGGGGAAATGTCCTGACTCTGGGAAGCTGAATCCAAGAGCTGAGCTGAAGCTAGCTAAAGCCATGGGGGGGATGACAAGGAAGCAAGAAACAGCTGGAGCTGGGCTGGTTTCCAAGGCAAAACATTCATGATTGATGACTAAAAGCAAGTCCATATAGGGTCCTTTTTATTTCACAGTTTTATTAACTCTTTAACAGCTATCAATATGTGAAGGGACATGTTAGGGAATGCAACCTATTGTTGACTGGGAAATTTACAGTCTCAAAAGTAGGATGATGAATCCAGTTTTCTCCCTTGCAGCCTCTCCTCCTCCCTTTATTCGTTTATGTCCCTCCTTTTTCACACTACAGGGACTCAAGGAGGCTTACAAAAATTTAAAACAAATACAGTTGAAAACATTTTGATAGAGAGGAATAAAAACATATAAAATATTATTATTGGAAGATGATGAAACAATAGATAGAGTTAGAACTAATTAAAACAAATCTATTGAAAGAAAAAAAATATTAAAAATCAGGAGAACAGTACATCTTTAAAGTAGCATACCATTCAAAGTTGTTGCAGTCCATGCCTAAAAACCTTCTGGAACAGAAAAAAAATAATTTGCTGTAGAAAGGACGACAAGCAGAAAATCATCCTAAACTGCCTAGTGAGGGAGTACCAAAGCCTGAAAACAGCCACTAAGAAGGTCATCTCCAGTTTTCCCACTATATGAACTTGTGCGGATGGTGGGATTGAGAAGATAGCTCCATAGATCTTTTTTTTTTCACTTGTGGGTAACAGTAATAACAGACATCCTTTTAAAAAAAGGAATATCGTCATATAAGCAAGGACCTTTCTTCTGTCTTAGCCAGCACAAGCTGACTTGAACTGACTTAAGAGTGGGGTGAAGAAAGAGGACAAGGTAACAAGTCATAAAGAGAAGCACAGCCAGCAAAGGGGACCAAGAAAGTGCAGACTCTGCTTAGATACAGTAACCATTATATATTTTAGAGAATGTCACCTGACCAGCTTTGGTCCATGTAACAAGTAAAAGTCAAAGTAACCAGATGGTCTATAAGAATCTCTTCTCCCCCTCTCCCCTAATGCTTTCATTGAGTCTGCAGATACGTCTTGCAAGTATAGAGAGACTCATAATGATCAAGGCACGTGCCCCTGTTTCTGTGTCTTCTACTCTCCTCTAATTGTTGTACCATCCAGCTTATGAAGAATCCTAAAGAGCTCAAAGGTTCACACCATCTTTGTGCCATCTTTGTAATATTTTAGTTGTCCTGATACACGCTACAACCCAGCTTCTTGCAGTTCTCTTTCTTGACTAGTATCAAATTCAAAGTAGTGGTGCCATCCATGTCAGTGGGATGATGAATCCACTCTAGGTTTTAGTCTGAACTTTAAAGGAACTATCTAAGATACTCAACCTATATGGCAGATAGCACCTTGTCCAGTTCCATTTAAAATAAAGCTGGAGCAAATTCATTGCTCCACTGATATAGAAGCTATTAGCCATTGACTGAAACTAAGTGGTCATGCAGAGGCTGAACACCAATCCCTTTAAATCACTAGTTTCACTGTTGTGCAAGAGCCAAATGTTGGTGCAACCCGAAAGGGTCACCTTTAATTCTTTAGCAAAAGGAAGAAGGAAGCAAAAGTTGTTTAGAGGAGACACAGGCATTGCTGGGAGAGGCCACTGACGGAGCTGGACAACATTTTACATTCTGTTCCTCCCTCATCTGTTGACATCAGATCACTCCCTGGTGAGATTTCACGTTCTTTCACTCAGATTCCCCAATGAGTCAATAGGAATACAAGTTCTGTGCAAGCCAAATCACAGCAGAAATGTCCAGGTCAAAAGGTGGTCCAGACATTGAAAATAGATCTTCAGTTCCTATACTGTCTAGGTGAAAAAATGAACAAGTAGTATCATCATAATCTGCCAAAGCTGTTTGTGCCCATCTTCCATTAGAAATGGCAGTAAACAGATTTCAGCCACAAGCCTAGTAAAAAATGAACAAACATGCAACTTGAACATTAAAGACCAGTTAAAATACTGTAGGCAGTGATGTCAGGGAAGAAAAGGAATCTCCCATTTGTGCCAATTTCAATAAACAATGCAGAAAACACATTAATTCTATGCTAAATATTGGTATTTAGCTAAAATGCAGTCAACACCAAATTTCAAATAACTTTGATTTGAAAACAGACATTTTTAGATTGTGTTTTCTGTTCATTATAGTGGAAGGATGAGTAACTTTCAGGGGCTGAGGAGCTATACCTTTTTATGTTTTAATTTTTTTCTTATGTTTTAAAATGTTTTAAAACATTTTCCCACTAAAAATCCCCCTCATCCTTTCTAGGCTGACTTCTGGTTCACTTCCTATTTTTTTAAAAGCCCTCTCCTGGATTTGAAACAATGCAGAATCCCCAGTAAGTGGCACCCCTAGAAGTTGACTCACACACCCTAGGAAGAATAAGGTAGATAACTTTTAAAAAATAAAAAATAAAAATACTTTAGCCTGGAGCCCAAATCTGGCTTTGGGAGGGACCACAGTTGCCTCTGGGCAGCACTTAGCCCACTTTGGATATAGACAGCAAAATTACTTCCTATTTATTTTGTATGCCCTCAAGACTACTTTAGCCAAATATGCATGAGCTGTTTCAATCTCTCAGGGGTTATTTAATCAGCACATTAGTAACAGGGTTAATTAGTTGATTATCATTTAACTTATTTTAAATCCCCAAACTAACCAATTACAATATTTGTTTGCTCTAGGAATATCCCAAGGTTGTTCTTAGAGTAAATACAAACTATTCAAATGAAATAACATTTTTGGCAGTTCTGCTGAAGCTGAACTGCATGGTAGTGTGATAATCCTATAATAATGCTTAATTCAGTTAAATGTTCCATATGAAAAGAATGGCTTACTGAAAAGAGCCTTGTTCCCAAAACTCATTTGCTATTATGTATTGGTTCCATGGATTGTGATAAATTATACTAACTTTTTACAATTATATTCCTAGGAAAGAGTCACTCGAGAAAAACTGAAATATTACTAGCTATGTAGGAAAGTATTCTAAAGTATTTTTTATTTTTAAAATATTTTTACAAATTGAAGAGCTGTTGTGCATGCACATTCACAAAGAAAATCTGCAGTTGACAATGGGGTGAGGTGGTACATTTTCCCTGTTGCGCAAAACTACTTTCTACCCACCATACTGAAGCAATTCAACTGTGCAAATCTTCCTGCATAAGACTATCAACATAATATGATTCTCAGTGCTTGTTTTCTACATCAATAATTCTGGAAAAGGCAGGAAACTGCTGAGGCATGGAAAGGTGTGGCAAAAGTGAAAATGCATGTGAAATGAGCAAGTGGCAATGTTGGAAGAATGAGTGTAGGAAAAAGAGATATTGAGAAAAAAAACATAATTCTATGTTTATTTTGAGTGGGAGAGAGGTCAGAAGAGGAAAATACTTCTAAGCAAGGCCTGGTCATAAATATATCAAAGACTAAACCCCCCAGCAGAAAGCAACACATTTATGAGTATGTGTTGCGGTTATGAAAAAATTACATAATCTATGTATGGAGTGAGAAATTGTCCAAAAATAGTCAAAAAATGTTTTTCTTTAGTTTAAGGAAAACCTAATGAAGATAATCCTGGATTGACAAGAATCTTTGCAGTCCCAGAATAAACTTTGCAGTGCCACAATAAGCAGCCTGAGGTATTAAATATTGTGACCTTGGGATGAGATTATCATTAGATGCTCCAAAGCAGATAGCAAATTAGCCCTTGCCTTTAATACTGATTTGTTTCCCCTTCTGTGTGTGGAAAAATGGTCTATCACCAATATACTGAGGTTTGTGGTTTTTTGTGAAAAATGGTCCATATTTCAACATGGATAATGTGTAGCTATTTCATCACCCATTTCAGGATACAATGGTCTTATGATTAAAAAATAAAAATCCCAAGTCAGAAACTTTTGAACAACATTATTGCCCCAAAATACTTCCTCCCACCCCAGCTCCCACTGAATTTTTGAAGATTGCAAGGAATGGAGACAAAAGTTGTTCAGCAGCATAAAATGACGGTGATTGGTATGTTGGGTAACCATATGATTAATACAGGATACATTGTCTTTAATTTCCATTGGTATAGTTTGCTCTCATTGATATCATCATATAACTCTATATGACTGGCCATGTAGCATTGTGACATCATCACATTCACTATGTTATTCTTGCTTAGCAAACAGCATTCAAGAAAGAGGAAATAACCAGAGCTTGCAAAAAGCTAGTCTGTCCTAGAATTCCTTGGCCAGCCTGGGGGATTCTGAGGTTGTGCTAAAAAAAGGTAACATTTCCAACCTTTAGAAAGAATTTTTAACACACACACACACAAAAGGCTGGCATCCTATTCATCCTATTCAATATTTACAAATTCATAAGATGGACATACAACTTTTTTGGGGTTCACATTTACAGTCTTGCTCCAGTGCAAGGACTGAAAGTGCTCCCAAAAACTACTGCCAATGGAGAGTTTTCTGAAACACTCGGGAGACAGGTGGCAAGCGAGGAAGCTTTTTGCCTTCTTCCAGCTCTAACAAAGCACTTCACTGGTGGCAGAGAGCTGTATACTCTTCATTGGCAAAGGTGTCACGCTTATACAATAGGTTTGGGACAGAGGAGTCAGGTCCAGAGATGTAGTTATGAAAGCAGAATACCGTCATTAGCACTAAGACCATTTCTGCACTACACTGTTATAGTACTATTATTATTCCACTTTCAACATCCTATGGAATCCTGGGGTTTGCAGTCTAGGGGGGACATTAAGAATTCTCAAGTCAGAGGCTTCTTTGGCCTCAATAAACTCCAAAATTCCACAGGATGTTGAAAAAGGAATAATAGCACTATAATAGGGTAGGACAGAAATGGCCTAAATCTGCTGAAGCAGGATCTTGGTGATAAGGTCTAAGGAGCAGTAGAGGAAATCATGGCTGCAAAACAACAACAACAAAAGAACAGGTTAAAATAGAAAAACATGTTAAGGAATGTTTTTTGAAGGAATAGGTTTTTTTCTCCAAAAAAGATTTGAAAATTGAAAGATAGGTAGGTAGAGATTTGGCACAAGCAATTCTAAAATAGAAATGGCGTCATCTTTAGCAAATTATGGAGAGACTGAACAGAGAAAAGTTTTGTCCTCCCTCTTGTAAAATACTATAATTCAGGGTCATTCAATGAAATTCAAATATGGTAGACACAGGACAGATAAAATGAAACCCATGACCTGTGCAATACAATTCACACTATGGAAAGTTGAGGAAAGGCCAGGAAGGGGGAAAATAACCTTTTTTCTCTTATCCTCTCCCTGCACTAGACCTGTTCTTCCCCTGCTGTGCTATATGCCATGCTAGGAATTTGGGGCTGGCTGCCATTTCTCCTGAACCCAAATTCATATGGAAGGTGGCACTGAAGAGTCAGAAAATGACTCATGCTTTTCTCTTGAAACATCGTAATAAAACATAGAGAGTTTTGGGTTTGTTTGTTTTTTAAGTTTTGACATGCATCCTTCCTCCAGACACAATCTCCCCAGGACACTTAAGTATAGGCGGGCATATGTGGAAATAATCCTTTAGGTAAACCAGTTCTAATCAATGACACTTTTAAAGGTTAAAGACAATGCTTTAAATACAGCATGGTGGGAAATCAACTGTGAACACACACAATGACCTTATATTATTCTCAGAACCTGGAAGTACATATCTCATGGGAAGTTACTTATAATTCAATTCCCTTCTGCAAGAGCAATGACTAAGTTTACATTTCAAGCAAGAATAAGTATGAAAACATCACATAAATTAAAATGTTTGACTATATGATTATCATGTTTAGTATGTTTTGTATGTTTTAACAGAAATTTTGGATGCTAATGAAATTCATACTTTCTGTATTGTACGTATGCAGGTGTGTGTGTGTGTGTGTGAGAGAGAGAGAGAGAGAGAGAGAGATTGGGTCTCATCAATAACATGTTCATTTGTGTGTGTCCGTGTGTGTGTGTGTCTGTGTGTGTAGACACCTATTTCAGAAAAAAATAGGTTTTAATTAAATACAGAATATATTCCTTTATATATATTATTAAATTACAAGGGTATTCATAAATATTCTTGATAAATTTTCCTTCTCTCTGTGTTAGTGAGAGGTCTCTGTTTTATTATTATGAAAGTTCCCATGAGGATGAATATGTGTGTGTGATCACCATATTCACAGTCTCACTGGGACAACATTTATTATTATAAAAAGTATCACGGCATTGGAAATCAGAAGTAAAAAATTTATTACAAGCTTTATGAGAATAACGTGAATCTCAAGTGAATACATTGAACAGAAAAGTGAATTTATTATCAGCTGTATAAAGATAGGAGTTCTCTGAATATTTTACAGTGTGTCACAGAAAATGCTTTTTTTAAAAAAAAACCTAAATCTTTAATCCATAAAACAAGTCAACCTACAAGACCTACCTTTTTCATGACACCTGTAATGTATGGATTATGCACAGATGCAGCCAAGTACATGAAGGATGCTCTGTTGAAATCAAGCACAAAATTCCTGTTTTATGAGAAAAGGTCATGAAAAAGGGGGTAATTTGTCACCTTTAATTTCTGGAGAACCGTATGACGAGGATATTTTAGGCCAGTTTTGATTTTTATGATTATTTATTTTATATCATAATGTGTGCCATCCAACTAGAGCTAGTCTTAAAATCTGTCCTCACCTATCTGGAAGCAAGCCCCATTTAAATCAGCCTGATTTAATTTATAAATATGATATACACAGTTCTAATAATACACTATTATGCCACTGAGCACATTTAAAGCATTTTGCTTTCACTGTGAGAGTTTTCACTGTAAATTTAGCTCTCCTATTGAATATCAAAATGCCTCTGTTGTAAGGTAATCTGTGCTGATGTTTTGAAAGAAAAAGAAACACAACCATTTTAATAATAGCAGCAACTGCAACAACAGAAATAGCAAAACTAATAATGTGAATGCTGATGCTGGTTATGATGTTTATTCAGCCATTTAAAAGATAGCTGAATAAACAACATAACACATATGGGACAAAAAGGATTCTATAATTTCTTCTTGTTGCTGCTGCTGCTGTTGTGTGACTTCAACTCATTTCTAACTTATTGTGACCCTGAGGGTTTCCTTGGCAAAATTTGTTCAGAGGGAGATTGTCTTTGCCTTCCTTTGAGGCTGACTTGTTCAGGGTCACCCAGTGGCTTTCCATGACCAAGAAGGAAATTCAAAACTTGATCTTCAGAGTCCTACTCAACTGTTCAAATCAGTACACCACACTGGCTCTCAAATATTTGCTTTATTTTGAGATATACAAAAGCAAATCATAATGGAAGAAATTGTTGTTCTTCTTCAAGTTGTTTCTGACTTATAGTGAACCTGAGACAAACCTATCATGGAAGGCTTTTTCTTTTCTTTTTTTGCAAGATTAGTTCAAAAGGGGCTTGCTTTTGCCTTCATCTGAGGCTGACAGAGAATATGACTTGGTGAAGATCACCCAGTGGGTTTCCATGCTGAGTGGGGATTCAGATTCTGGTCTACCAGTGTCTTAGTCCAACACTCAAAGCCTTACACCATGCTGGCTCTCTAGGATGTGTTCAATGAAAAGTGTGCCAATGTGTGGTATCAAATATGCCCAATGTAAAAAATTGATAATTAAATTGATACTCTAGCACAGCAGTGAACAACTGCAGTAGGAATGGAGAGGACAGCTTTTCCCCTTCCAGTGGGCCAGAGCACCACATTTTCAGCCATCAATTAGTCACCAAATGCTCTTAGATAAATGCCTTATTGGAAAGTTTATATTGACACTGTTCACAGTGTCCATTTGATGAATGGTAGATATTCACTGATTTGATGAATGGTAGATTTTCACTGATATTTTTTCCCTAAATTTTGGGGTTTAGGGGGAAGTGGAGGGAACTGTGGACTTGGGATCATGACAGGGAATTGGAGGCATATGTGGCCATCACACCAAGTGATGTTTTCCTCCTCCTTCCTCTAAGAGTACATTTGGAATAATTGGTCACTCTTAGGCTGAAGGTGTGAGCTGACTGACAATGAATCAGACTGCTGTGGAAGGTCTTGGACTCTTCTTGTTAGAGGAATTCATTTCATTCATAGCTTTACTTGCTTATATTATGTCCTGTCTTTCTCACAATAAGGTACCCATGGCAAGAGCTGAATGGTCATCAAGCTGCTGACACACTGTGCTTCCTGCATTGGCAGGGGGTTGAACTAGATGAATGCTACTCAAAGTGGGGTTCCCCAGACCAGTGTCAGTCCCTAAATCATTGGCTGCTATTTCCTGACAAGTTCTGAGAAATTTTTTTTCTTTTAAAAAAGCAATTATAGCCAATAGGGACAATTATGGTGTGAATCCCTGGGATAACAGAAAATAATAATTGCTGTTTCCCCAGTCAGCCTGAGAAGCACTGAACTAGATGACGCTAGAAGTCTTCTCCAGTTTTATGAAATAATTGAAAACATTGTGTTTTGTTTCATCCATATGGGAGTCCCAGCTAAGGTTTGGGTTCCATACTATAGGTAACACATAGTAGCTGAGAACTGATGTTGCCCAGCATAGTGTCAAAGTTCCACAGGTACACCTCCATTCACCACTCCCAGAACCCACATTTTTGCTGTGATAATCCCCCTGAACTGACATTCTGTGGTTGGAGGAGGGGGAAGAACCAGAAGAGTTTTTGTCCAGAGGCAGACCAATGGCATCTTTTGCCAAAACCTACTGGGGTCTCACTGGATTATATCACCAGTCTCTATCTGTCATGCTGAGATACTTATTCTGTCCCCTCCGCTCTCCACCAGCCACAGAATTGCCATTTGATTAGGAGCTACTGCAGAAAACTATGAAATTGAGAGTGAAGGCTTTGATCATTGTGGAGGGTAAAGAGAATACCAACCTCCACAGCAGTAACAACAACAAAAAGGACATACACAGGCATAAGTTGGATTTATGCTTGCATACATTATTAACAGGATGCTACCACTGGAGTTTACTGTTCCATGTGAATTCTACAAATTATGTCTGAAATCTTTCAAGTATTTTAGAATTACACCTCAGTTGAATGAGTGTGTCAGCGGCAGGCTGGGGTCGAGCAGGGGAGGGTCAGGAGTCACGGAAGTCTCAGCTGTGGAGGCCCCTGCCAGCAGTCTAAGGCAAACACAAAGGGTTCTTGCAGCAGGTACAACAAAAGTAAAGAAAGGGTTACTTCACCCAGGGCGGGCAGAAGGCGGGGCTGGCAGGGTCTCTGGACGAGGGCACAGTCGTAGGCAGGCGTGGCTGGAACCAGGCTCGGACTAACGTTCCACGGAGGGCCAACGGTTGTTGCTCCGTGCCTGCTGCTGCCTCTCGCTGGCCTTAAGTAAGGCTTCAGGGTCGGCGGCAGCCAATCCCACAGCTGGCTCGCAGCTGCAAGCCCTTAGCCGGGCTCACAGCTGCGAGCCCTCAGCCAGCTGAGAGCTGTCAGCCTGCAGCCGCCGCTCCAGCAGCCGTCGGGAGCAGCGGGCAGCCTCCTTGGCCTGCCGCCGCTGCTGGAACATGGGCCGGCAGCCTCCTCCGGATCGGGGCCGCGGGTGGGCGATGCCCCAGGATGGAGCCTGGGTCCCGCCCACCCCGGCAGTCTGCTCAGGCGTTCCTCCTCAGCGACGTTGGCCTCCGCGGCGTCCGGGTGGCCCTCCCCGGCGACGGAGACCTCCGCGGCATCCTTCTCGGCAATGGCGTCCTCCGCGGCGTCTGGGTGGCCCTCCCCGGCCGCGGAGCCCTCCGCGGCATCCTCTTCGGTGGCGGCGGCCTCCGCCGCGTCCGGGCAGCCCCTCCCCGCAGCAGAGGCCTCCGCGGCATCCCTCTCGTCGTCGTTGGCCTCCGCAGCGTCCGGGCGGCCTCTCCCAGTGGCGGACGCCTCCGCGGCATCCCTCTCATCGCCGTCGGCCTCCGCGGCATCCGGGCGGCCTTTCCCGGCAGCGAGGAGCTCCTCAGCGACCCGGGAGTCGTCCGGGCCGTCTTCCAGGCTGAGGGCCGCATCTGCAGCGGCCTCTGAACCACCGCCGGGGGGGCCGGCCGGGCCGGAGCTCCCGACAGAGTGCTCAAGGCAATGGATAATAATATCACAAAAACAATAAAATAAAACAATATCAAAAACTAAAAATAATAAATTACAATAATATAGAATGCTATTAATCCATAGAAACTTGGGAAAGCCATCAAAAGGCTATAGTGAAAGAGCTGTACTAACTTCCATGAAAAGGAGTTCTGTAATGAGCCCTTCTGCTCTGAGGGTTAAATCTATATCTTCCAATGTTTAGCATGGGGAGATCTGGTTGAAATTATATTAACTATAATATAAAAATGGTGATAATACTATCAGCTGCTATATTTCATGTACTTTTGATTAATGGTCTTAAGAATAAGTGAAAGCTTAATGTTACATTGTTTGTATCACAAGGCATATTCCAAAATCATGAAGCACTCCCATCATGTGTTCCAGTTCTCCTTGTGCTTTTAAAATAAATTTTATGAACTTTTCATAGAAAGCAATAGTGGTGATAACATTTAAAGAAGATTTCTTCTTTAGACACAGTTAGAATTTGCTTCCCTGCCCCATGAAACAGAATTCCCATCTTCTGTTTGCTAAGGTACAGGTCATGCACGACCTCTTACACTACAGAACATAGTGTTTATAGAATCATAACTGCCAATAGCAGATGGCAATAGGAAAAAAACCTTGGAATCATTTCTAAGAAGTCCTGCATTAGGTGCTGGAAGCTTACCTGTTAAGAGTAAGGTGAGAATTTCATTACACTTGATTTTGGATAAGAATTTACCAAAATCTGCAGATGTGGGGGGGGGGGAACACCTGAGTTTAAAAAGCTCAGATGTGGAAGAATGTGAAAGTGATAGTTTCCCCATCCCTATGCTCTATTTAAGGAATGAATATAGTGACACCTGTAGAATGTGCCATGAGTATGCTGTGACTACAAAGATAGCACACATTATCTCCATATGAGAGATACACCATTACATCCATGCCTTGGGCTTTCGAGAGATTTTTTGCAAAACTAAGGATTAGGCAGGCATTATATCATTACAACATTCATTGAGTGATGAACTGAAATTTCATCAGGATAATTACCACATGTTGTCCTCTATTTTACAGTTGTGTTGTCATCATTACCTGATGGTAATTTTTTGCTCTTCAGTGAGCTAGAAGTAGTCTCACAGTCCATCAGTGCAAAACTGAAAATATATAAATGGTGGGGTGTTTTGAGAGCTTAACCAGAACCCCAGCAGCTGAATGCCAAATTATCAGCCTGACATATGAAGCTCAGTCAGGACAGCAGGCTGAGCCAGGAAAAACAATCACATACAAATTAGTGTTGTGGTTAAGAGGATGTTCTGAGCTCAGCACAGAGAAAATTTTTTCTCAAGGCACTTATATAGTGAGGCAATGCATTGGAACTGTGAACATGGCATGTTGCTCAGGCTGGAATATAATACCATTGTTTGAATTGGTGCACAGCCACTAACCATACAGATCACGTGCTAGATCATTTCCCCTCTTTGTTCTTTTGGTCACCTTGCATGTGTCAGCTCTTTGGGCCAGAAGGGCCAAAAGAAGCAAAAACAAGGAGTGGTGGAAGCAGTGCTCTGAGGCCAAAGAGAGGGACTGGCTCTGATATCCCTTTCAGAAATGATGCTATTATCATGAAAGAACAAAAAAGGACATAAAGCTCTTTTCTATCCCTCTAGATTATACCCCAATGACAGAATAAATATGAACAACATACGGAGGAAGGATTTTTAAAAAAAAGGGTTGCTATATGCAGGTTCTGTTGTCTTGCTACTTTGTCACTGCCTTCCAGATAGATTGAAAGCACACAGAATGCTGGGCCAACTTGAGTAAGGGAATCTGGAGATTCACCAGAAAGTAGTTCACAATGACAGGAGCAGGAAACCATTTTAAGGCAAAGAGCTACGGCTCATGGCAGTTTTTGAATGGCCCTAGGTTGCATCTTCTCCAACAGGGACTAAGGAGAAGAACCAGATCATTCTCATTAGGTTCATATGTTAAGTCAGGTCTTGTGCACACATGCAGCAGAAGAAAAAATAAATGGTACTGGAGGATTGCATTATTTCCTACTGCAAGTCTTAAATTAATCCTATGCATAAAAAAGCAAATTGCTAGAAGAAAGCCAGTGTAGCAAAGAGAAACATTCTAGTCTAGCTTTTTTGCCTGCTGTCTTCATGATCCACTACCAGGGTTACTATTTTAATAGGAATATTCAAGAATATTTACTTCTGAAATTTTATTATTAACCTGTATAGTCTACCGGTATTTCTTGTTATGTTGTTGTTGCTGTTGCTTTTGCTGTTGCTGTTGCGTGTCTTCAAGTCATTTCCAACTTTTGGAGACCATAAAGTGACCCTATCATGGGGTTTTCTGAGGCTGAGAGTGTGTGATGTGCCCAAAATCACCCAGTAGACTTCCATAGCTGAGTGGGGAATCAAACCCTGGTCTCCAGGGTGGTTGTCCAATGCTCAGACCACTACAACACACTGGCTCTTGTCCATTTCCACAACCTGACCATTCTTCTACTTCTCTCAGATCAATTTCCTGCATTTTAATGCAGTTACTGACTCCTTACTTAGAAGGCCTCTGCTGCAATGTTTGGGTGAGAGGCTAGTAGCTTCCCTACACTTCCACTTAGACTGATCTGTGGAATATTGTCCTGTGGATGTAGTGGGCTGAAAAGCCCCTGACACAGAAAATCCAGGCTGGAGATTATTATCACAGAGGTCATGAGGAGTTTCATCAGCCACACTGAGCCTTACCTTGTAACCTAGGTATAGGGAGTTGAAAGAACAATGCTGTGCTCCCTACAGTGGTTGAAGAATGCAAGAAAATGTACCAGTAATACTGAGAACCATTTCTTTATCTTCTTCTATTAGGAAGACTGTCCAATATTTTCATCTGATCTTTCTTCACACATTATCTTCTCTATAATTACAATTTTCAGCAATCATTAGTAAAGTGTATGCTGGTTTGTTCTTATTCCATGGCGTTGCTAGGAACACTAACATGAATCTCCCCATGATAACACAGATAATATTCTGGAAAGGTAAGTCATGGATTTACGAGTTATATCCTTTGCACAGAAGCCAAACATATGGCAACCACCTGCAGAGACTGGGACTCAGTAGAGACAGACATGTTCTGCTACCGCAACAAGTTCTTTTAAAAAATATTATGGTTACCTTCTGGCTTATAAAAGTATTGAAGGTCTGAGTAATGTTCTACACAAAATAGTTTGTCCATTTCCCAGGAATTATATTTATAACTGTCTTTTGACATCAAAGGAATTGTTTGCTTTATTTTGTGCAATTTTTTCTGTGCCGTGTGAGCTGTACAACCAAAGAGGATATTAATCTTGCCTCTTCAGCTCTGAGCAGGAAGGCTCAGGTTTCAGCAGTGACCAGAAGTACTTTTGCACAGCTAAAGCATGTGCACAATCTGTGCCCATTCTTGACTCTGGTGGTACATAACTTGGGCCATTTCTGCACTAGACTGTTATAGTGCTATTCTTCTTCTTTCAACATCCTATGGAATCCTCAAAGGCCCCTCCCTAAACTGCAAACCCCAGGATTCCATAAGGATGTTGAAAGTGGAATAATAGCACTATAACAGTCTAGTGCAGAAATGACCTTGGTTATATCCTGTTTGGATTACTGCAATGCATTCTGTTTGGGGCTGCCTTTGAAAAGTGCTCAGAAGCTTCAGTAGGCCCAGAGCTGCAGCCAGCTTGTTAACAGGGACTGTCTACAAGAAAAAGACAACTCCCTTGTTGCAACAGCCCCACTGGCTCCTGATCTGTTTCTAGGCAAAATTCAAAGTTCTGGTTTTAACCTGTATACAGCTTGGGTCCAGGGAACATCTCTCCCTTTATGAGCCCCTT